>VZTU01000231.1:181704-207596 GCA_013400835.1 Zapornia atra | reverse complement strand
CCCATCCAACCTGGCCTTGAACACTTCCAGGGACGGGGCATCCACTACTTCTCTGGGCAGCCTGTTCCAGCACCTCACCCCTCTCTCTGTAAAGAACTTCCCCCTAATATCTAATCTAAACTTTCCTTCCTTTAGTTTTAATCCATTCCCCCTTGTCCTGCCATTATCTACCCTTTTAAAAAGTTGAATCCCCTCCTGTTTATAAGCTCCCTTCAGGTACTGGAAGGCTGCAGTGAGGTCCCCCCGCAGCCTTCTCTTCTCCAGGCTGAACAAGCCCAGCTCCCTCAGCCTCTCTTTGTAGGGCAGGTGCTCCAGCCCTCTAATCATCCTCGTGGCCCTCCTCTGAACCCTCTCCAACAGTTCCACATCTTTCTTGTATTGGCGGCCCCAGATCTGGACACAGTACTCCAGATGGGGCCTTACGAGGGCAGAGTAGAGAGGGACCATCACCTCCCTGTCCCTGCTGGCCACCCCTCTTCTAATGGAGCCCATTCTATGATTCTATAGCCAAGGACAAAGAGGTACTACCATGGTAGTTACATGTCCCCAGTATTTTCTTTGTGCTGCCACTGCAGTTATCTTACTGTCCCATAAGCTGACCTAGAGAGCACAAGTGGCAGACAACTGAACCTGATTTTTGCTAATTCAGCCCCCAGACTGGCCTACTGTAAATTCAGCTGAACATCAGTGCAAGAGGACAGCTAGGAAACTCCCAAGGGAGGGATAAAAACCGAGACAACCTTTTCTAACACAGGATTGAAGTATCTTTTTAAACAGCACTTGAAGTAGCTTTGCTAATCTGTGCAGATGTATCTTGGCTTGTGGTTTCATCTACAGTTCAGGCCTTTAATCACATTCCCAAATAATGCTGTAACTGAAGTCTTACTTTATGTTCTTAGAATTTCACTGCTCAGCAGTTTTTATAGAGCTCAAGTCTATAAGGCCCAGATGATAAATAGTGTAGCTTAATCAATAGTGCTTACCCAGGGGCAACACATCATCCTTTCTGTACTTTCTTGTTCTGGTTCTGGCTAGGACAGAGTTAACTTTCACAAGGAGCCAGCACGGGTGAGCTGAGCTGGCCATGGGTGTTTTCCACACCTTGTGACCTCACGCTCCCCATAAAAGGGGCTGGTTGGGGATAGTCTGAGTGCAGGCTGAGCATCTGGTCACTCATTGGAGTGGTGAAGTGCTTTGTGTTACCACCGTTTGTGTATTCTGTCACAAGTTCTGCTGTTGCTGTTTCCCTCTCCCTGTGCTGTGTCAGTAAACTGTTTTTATCCCAGCTCTATGGTCTGCCTTTGAGTGTCCACTCTCCTCTGTGTCCTGCCAGGAAGCAAAGGGGTGAGTGAGTGGCACATGGGGCTCAGCCACCAGCTGGGGGCAAACCATGACATTTCTGCACACCCCATCATTCCAGACCACATAGAGAGCTCAGCAGAGAATGAAGTGTACAGCACATCTCTGACACTGGAACGGGTTCCCCAGAGAGGTATTGGAGGCCCCATCCCTGGAGACATTCAAGGTCAGGCTTGATGGGGCTCTGAGTGACCTGATCTAGTGAAGATGTCCCTGCTTACTGCAGGGGGGTTGGACTAGATGAACTTTAAAGGTCCCTTCCAACCTAACACATTTTATGATTCTATGATGTGTGAACTGTACAGCTATAAGGTCACCCTCAGCATCCCATGACCACCCCCACTCCACCTGCAACACTCTCCCCCTTACCTACATCAATATCCTTCCCCTTAGCAAGCAATTTTTGCTTAGATTAGCACAATGAAGCATTTTGAGCAGTCTGAGTATTGGCCAGAGTATTAGTTTAATAAACTGCTTATTTTTATAAGATTGTTCACCAAAAGATCCTTGAAAAGAAATGTCTAATGGGATTGAACCTTGGTTCTAGAATACTTTGCATGTTTACAGAGCTCACAAATACTGTTTTCTTATCTCAGCATTTTTATATTCGATCTTTGTATTTGCCTTTGTGCTTGTATTGGTTTGGATCGAAGAGAAAAATCCTCACTTCACCCTAAAAGTTTCTCTATTATTCCCAAATACTAACAGAAATCCAGAATCTCTAAACAGCAGAATGATGAAAGAGCTTTGTTTTGATGATTCTTCTACCCTCTAAATTTCAGTCAGATTGCCCAGTCACGTTAATAAAAAAAGTAATTTTGAATATTACATGTGAATATACAGAAAGTGCAAAGTAATAGTCTTAACTTTTTAGGGCGAAAGAAAGAAAACAAAGAGCATGATTGGTGGAAGTCACTCTAAAAAAGCAGCAATATCAAGTTTTGTCACTTGGTGGCAGCACACCAAAGGGAACCAAAACGTTCGAGCAAGGCCACAAAATTGTCAGCACATATTCCTTTACATCTCTCACACGAGTGCCAGGATTCCTGGAAGGCTCCAGTGACTTCACAAATTTAAAACAGGCACCTAAATCTTTTAAGATTACTGACTTCACATTCAAGTAGGTATTAGAGGATCAATATTAAAAGAGCTCTACACTCTGTCTTTCTGACTGAGGTTTACAGGTACAGCTACCTCCATCAAAATTGCCAAACACATGCTAAACAGGGTTCTTGGGCTGGTATAAGCAGGGCAAACAGAAGCAATCCTTTAATGCTTGACAACCCAACGATGAGAACTGTTCATTCACACAGACCTACACTGGGGACTCTGATGCAGGGTGCACCATCAGTCTGGATTTTACCTTCTCCCGGTGGTATCAGAAAAGGCCTCCCAACACACCAGAGAACTCATTGCAGTAATTCAAACTCTCCTTCCAGCACCTCTTCTACGAGCAGAAACTGCCTCCAGCATTACCCATGAAAGGCAGCACCTCATGCAGGAGGCACCTAACAGTGCTGCTACCGCCAGCGACAAAGAACCAGAACTGATGGGCTTCGCTTGTGTAAATTACTGACATGAAGCAAAGGTTAGGTATCANCTACTTCTCTGGGCAGCCTGTTCCAGCACCTCACCACTCTTTCTGTAAAAAACTTCCCCCTAATATCTAATCTAAACCTCCCTTCCTTTAGCTTTAATCCATTCCCCCTTGTCCTGCCATTATCTGCTCTCTTTAAAAGTTGAATCCCCTCCTGCTTATAAGCTCCATTCAGGTACTGGAAGGCTGCAATGAGGTCCCCCCGCAGCCTTCTCTTCTCCAGGCTGAACAAGCCCAGCTCCCTCAGCCTCTCTTTGTAGGGCAGGTGCTCCAGCCCTCTAATCATCCTCCTGGCCCTCCTCTGAACCCTCTCCAACAGCTCCACATCTTTCTTCTATTGGGAGCCCCAGATCTGGACACAGTACTCCAGATGGGGCCTCACAAGGGCAGAGTAGAGAGGGACAATCACCTCCCTGTCCCTGCTGGCCACCCCTCTCTCTTCTAATGGAGCCCAGGATACCATTGGCCTTGCGATCAAGATATCAGATTAAATAATTTAACATACACACATCCAAACGTTTGAAACTGCTACTGCTGAAGCAGGAAAGAGATCTAATGAGAACACAAAGATCTGTTGGTTTCCTTCTCCTCTTACAAATGTTGTAACAAAGGCTCGTTTACGACACAGGTAACGCAGGAGGCTGTCTTTGCTCTCAAACTCATCTGTACACAGGCATCTACAAAAACACACTATCATGCTTTATTCCTGTAACCACACGATGAACAGCTTTATTTTGCACTATTCATACTCTACGTGCCAAACTTACCTATGGCTAATAAAACATTACCATAAACTACCACATCAGTAACACACAAGTTGCAATGACAGTTCTTTTAGCTTTATTTTCTATATATTAAATCTTGATTAGTATTATTCCAAGACTTATAAACAGAGTATTTTTTTTTAATAATGACCCCATATAAAAGCAAGTAATAAAGTCTTAATAGCACTGGGGTTTTTTTTGTACCACACAAGCTGGTATTATTCAAATACCTGACTTCTGGAACAAGGCAAACTATTTTTCAAGCTTTAGGGTAACTGAGTCATCACTTTAAGCCAAACATTAGGAAATACACTCCATGTGAAGCACTGAAGAGTGACCACAATATTTACAAATATAAAATAAATTTAAGTAGAGACAATAAGCTTTCCCTCCTTTCCTCCTACCTCAACAAACACCTTACTGTTTTCTGGTGTAAGCCTTTTAATTTGATCAGCTTTATTAAAACTACCCTTTCATTAGGACACCCATATGCACACAAAACGATGTAGCCTAATCCAGCGTCACAGCAGCAAAGAGAAAATGGAGACCAAGAGGGAGGGAGAGAGGAAAGCGAACCCGGAGCGCAAGGGGAGCGCGGCAGCTCACCATCAGAGGGAGTGCCAGCCTGCAGCACCAGCGCCCGGCGCCCAGGTGACAGCAGACACGCAGCTCTGGCCTGACTATAAGCATCGCCACGGCTTTAAGGGAGGGATGGGCCTCCGGAGTTTTGTTGCTGAACAGCATATACGGGAAACAGACGATAGGAAACAAAGCCAGCTGTTGAAAAACAGCTACTATACCATTTATATATATATATATATATATATATGTACAGACGGACAGACACATCCATAGGCCAGGTTGGATGGGGCCCTGGGCAACCTTGTGTAGGCCTGGAGGTTGGTGGCCCTGCCTGTGGCAGGGGGGTTGGAGCTCTATGATCCTTGGGGTCCCTTCCAACCCAGACCATTCTATGATTCTATGATAGGACAATGAACAAAAAACTCGTACGTTTTGCCCATTTAAATTAGCAATATTACGGGCTGGGGGAAAAGTGTTCCCCATCCTTTCGCTCAGTAGACTTCTTGCCTTTAAAAGGAAAAAAAAAAAAGATACTGTATCACAACACGGAGCTTGACTTGGGGTCTGTCAGAAATGAAAAGGCACAAGGTGAATGAGGAAGGCACCTGACTACACACCAGCCTGCACTCCATACTGTGCTCTCACTTCCCTGTTGCTGCTGTTGAACACACAGCACGCTTCTCAGCGCGCTACCTGTGAATGCAGCTCCTCAGCCAAGGCGTGGATAAAAGAGGGGAGAGTAATCTTATTTTAAAATATATATATAACACCCTTCTAACCACAAAGTCTGTAAGTTTAACTTTTCTCTCCCTGCTGCTAAAGAGGGCAGAGAAGCCCTTTTTCAGGATATTCAGGTGGTAGTGGATAAGAAGGGCCAGTCAGCACTGAAGCTTTATTAGATTCAGTCTATTTGAAAATGGAAAATGTTTCCAAATTTACTCATGTCCCATGTTGCAGAGCACACCAGCTTCCTAATAACTACTTTTCCTGACTGTATTTCAGAGCTACTGAAGAAGTAGCAGAGTAAGGTTACAGTACCTCAGGGTATTTACTAGATGGTGGAGCAATTTTCCTAGCTAATCTGCATTTTTCCTATTTAAAAGCAGCCCCAGCAAAATCAGAAGTCTGGCATCTTTTTAAAATTAAGTCAATTGCATTTTAGTTGGGGACAGGGGACAACCACCACAACAAAAAAAACACAACCCAACCAACAACTGCATGCTCAATTTTAAAAGGAAAATCAACTACAATCTGATTGAATTACAGCAAAATAATTCTAGTTGGGGTGGGGGGAGGGAAACACTATCTTTTTCACAGGAATCAAAAGCTGGAGGCACATACTTGGTGTTAAGCACCTCGCCTGCTTAGGACAAGTGTAAATGAGTCATACCATCTGTAGTCACATTCAAAGGATAGTCTGGCAAGATAGCAGGGAGAACACAAAGCAATATGATGCTCTGCTCAATGTTATGGAAGCAGTTTAGTTGGGGAGTAGAGGAAGACTTAGTTAAAATGAGAACTACCTACAATAACAGACACTGCCTTAGTCTCTGAATTTACAAGTATTTGTAGAATTCTACCCAGTAATATGTAGTACTACAAAGATGCCTATAGACTTACAAAGAAAAACACTGCAGAGGCTGATTAATGCTGCATTTCATGTGAATATATTTCTCTCACAGAATAATGCAAGACATACACAAAGTAGCACATAAATAGATTCAAACAAGAAGCCATTCCGGAACATCAATAATTCAGAAAGAAGCTATTTAAGATAACCATTTGTTACAAAGAAAAGACAAAATGCATTGGCAAAGAGGGGGAAAAATAACAAAACAATGAGCTGACAGAATCAACACTGGCGAGCAGCCTTCTGAACCAAGTTGCACTGAGCAGAGTAAAAGCAATAACCAAGAAACAACAAGGACCTCACAAAACCCTAAGGGTGTGACTAATCCCAGCGAAGGGGGTGGAAGTCTCACCCAACAGGTTGATTTACAGCAAAGGTGGGCAAAGCCAAGGTGCTACAGAAGGTTGCTATTCACAATGCAGCTGTGTGGGTGGGAGACCCAAATTCAGGGAAGTGATAAACCAAGTTGTAAAGGCTTATCAGGAAACAAATCACTAACACTGGAAAAATGTGGAAAGTTCAGGTTTCTTTGTTTTTAAAAGTCCTGCAAAGTTAAACTACATTGAAGGCTAAACTTTTCAGCAATACTTTTGTCTTAATAAAAGCAATATATTTTAAAATACAAAATTAAGCTTCACTTGGGATCTCAGGAGAAACGAGTCAACACATTTTGCACCTCACACTCCATCTTTTGCAGCAGATGAGAGTCTGTAGCACTAAATGATGCTAAAGAGCATTTTCAAGGTAGCACAAATGCATAGCTTCTTTATGATGGTTACATTTAAATTAGAGTACTTCCAGGAAGGACACCAAGTTCTCCCAAAGATATTCCTGGATATTTCGGGGGCTGTAAGGGGGAGAATAGACATCCATCTGCTGTTCCAAAATCATGATAATTTGTTTATATTTATACCAAGCTCTGAGGAACATCAAATGTACAATTAATTTAAAACGGTATCTCACTTTCTCCTACTAGTTTGCATGCCTTCATCTCTTACTTATGAGAAAATTGTTCCATATCTTAAAAAAAACCCCAACAAACTCATCCACTTACATTGGCTCATTTTCTTGATCCTCTAGCTGTGTCATTGGTAAGATCAGGCATGCTATTTCAGAGCATTCTGCAGGTTGTATCAATAGCATTTACAATTCCCAGCAGGTTGAGCAGCGGCAGATATTCACAAGGCTATCTGCCCCCAGTAATCACAGTTCACAAGTAAGCTCATTAACATAAACCCAATAACATTGATATATATGTCTAGCAGGGAGATGGGTTGATATGGGGGGAAAAGATGACCTGAGGCAGTAGGAGGATGCTATGCCATACCACTTCCTCACCTGACTACCTTTTTACCAAGGGCTACCACTCAGAGGAGCTTCACAGGCAAACGAAGCAGCAACTCAAGCTGCTTCATTATGAGTCAGAGCTGTCACAGATCATAGCAAAAAGTACTATACCATTTTAAAATAAAAGCAGATTCAAAAATAGATTTAAGAGCACTCCTGCTGTTGAATCCTACTTAATGATTGGCTATTCAGAAAAAAGCTTTGAGCTTGAACAGTTCCCCAGCATAAAACATGAGGTGAAATAATGAATCCACAAGCCTGGAGAATCATGAATCTGTGAAGCATCCCGAATGACATAAGCGAAAACATGTGTTGATCCTCTGATGTTCATGCAACTATTAAAAATGAAAAATGGTTAAGGCAGAAAAGGAGTGAGGTCTTCTAAAGATTCCAGAAACCCTAACCTACGTGTTGTTTCAGTCTGTGCATGTGTATCTCTTTGAAAAATAACTGCATATAGGAAAAGCCGTATCAACTTTAAAATTTCTTATGATATAGCTGGGATAGGCACAGCTTTAAAATAAACAAAAACACACCAAAAAAACCCAACAACAAAACCAACAAACTACTGCAGCTCAGATACCACCCTGACAGTCCCCAATCTCACCGTCACAATTCTTGTTGTTAAGTACTTCAGAAAGAATTTCAGTTTAAACGTTTGGGAAGAAACCAAAGTGAGCAGAAGACGAATTCTGATCTGACATAACATTAAGAGGACAGATAAAAAGGCAGACAATAGCATTGCTCCTCAGGCTGAAGGAACAAATCTGTAAATGCTATTTCGCACATCTTTTAGCAAGGTAATTATGTGGATAAAAATAAGGTAGCGTGCTCTGAGTCACAGCAGTTCATACATAAATCAGCCCATCAAGAAAGTTCACAACTAGGACAGATTTTTTAGAACCTACAGCTACTTTTTCAGAAACATTGTACTTTAATAAGACCAGAGTAGAGTAATGCTTTCCCATCTGAACAGATGCTTGTCACATTCAAGGAAGAGATTACAATTCAAGAAATGATGTTCACAGACATTAAAATCAGAGACACCAAAGTTCAGAGCTATTTAAGTCTATCTTTGTCCACAGTAGGTTACCTCTCAAAGGTTACAGCTGGCTACACAGATGCCTCAGTGCTTGAAATACAATAGGACTGAAGAGCTAAAACCCCTGAGATTATTCCTATGGCACAGTGACTTTCTGGTACATTGCTGCCATATATTTTAGAACATTCAGGGGAAAACAACAGTTAAAATGGGTATTGGGAAGATGGAGGAAAGCATCATATATTTTAAGTATCCGCCAAGAAGCAAAGATTGGACTCGATCAATATTTATAGCAGAGGAAGGTGGCAGTTGCTGAGGGAATCTTGTACCAACATATCTTTAAGAATTTGGGTTCTAATCACCAGAATTTGTGTTTGAATTTTAACATTTCAGCCAACCCAGTATGAAGGTGAGAAAAACAGAGAGGTTAGGAGCGTTTTAGAATATACTGCAAACTTAAGTTTTATGTTTTATTATAAAACTTATTTTAAACAAACAAAAAATAATTTGCAAAATGAAATTAAGTGATAGGAAACATTCAGCTCATGCACTAACAGGAACAAAGCCTCATAGGTAAAAACCTCCATGGAGTTGTTCTCCCTTCTCTGACATTTTAAAAGAGTATTTTTTTGAGTAATTTTTGAAAGCAGAAATAGAAGAGTGCATCCAGATGGCCTCACTGGATCTGTAATGAGGAAGTGCTATAACACATATGGGTTAACAGTGCATGCAGTCATGTGTCTACCACCAGGCCCAGTGACCCAAGCAGCAAGCAGCAGTTGTTGTCTTAAGTCAGGAAACAGCCCTACTAGAGGGAATGCAAAACCAGACCTGATAGCCACCAACACTAATAGGTGATGTTGAAGTTGGAGGCAGCCTGAGCTGCAGTCATTACGCACTGGTGGAGTTTGTAGTCCTGAAGGATATGGGCAAAGCAAAAAGTAAATTCAGCACCCTGAAGAAAGCAAACTTCCAGCTGTTCAAGGAGTTAGTCCATAGGACCTTCTGGGAAACTGCCCTCAAGGATAAGGGAGCAGAACAGAGGTGGCAGATCTTTAGGGACTCTTTCCTTAGAGCACAAAAGCTCTTGACCCCCAGGGTAAGAAGTGAGAAAAGGAAGGTAGAAGGCTGAAATGAAGGCATGACTGAGTCAAGACCTGCTGGTCAAACTAAAGGGCAAGAAGGAAGTGCACAGGCAGTGGAAGCAGGGATAGGTATCCTGAGAAGAGTATAGAGATACTTCCCAGTTGTGTAGGGATGGGGTCAGGGAGGCCAAGGTACAGCTGGAGCTGAATTGGCAAGGGTAGCAAAGAATAGTAAGGTATGTCAACCAGAAAGTTGTAGATGCTCCATCCCTGGAAACACTCAAGGTCAGGTTGGACAAGGCTCTGAGCAACCTGATGTAATTCAAAGTGTCCCTGCTCATTGCAGGGAGGGTAAAGTAGATGACCTTTAAAGGTCCTTTCCAACCCAAACTATTCTATGATTTGGTTATATGATTTTTAATCCTGTTGACTGTGTCTTCAAAAGGCCATTTTAAAAAAAGAGGAAGAAAACCAGTAAAGTACATGGAATAAGCAGCTTTTTGAATATACTTAAGTCTGCATTTTCATATAAACATTTCCAGCACTGCTAATGGACATCCTTTTTCGTTGTCTTAACAGCCTTGAGGCTATTGTTACAGGACAAAACTATGGCTTTAAGGTGGGACACCAGAATAGTCAAAATCAACTGTTGCCCTTGGAACAGAGTTATTAACTGTATCCATACAGGCTTTTCTCACAGCTCAGTGATCTAAAGCTTTTCTTTCCCCAAATGCAAGCTCTGAATTAAAAAAACAAACAAAAAAAAAAAGACTGATAGGGCATATTTGCAGCATATGGATGCTGCAAAACCTCACAAGAGGCCCCCATCAGTCAATGACAGGTCAGATTTTGGACTGAAGAGTGTGATGTGCATTTTCCAGTTCAGCTTGAATCCACAGGAAATGCAGAGGATACTTCCACACACTTGAGGATTTTCTTCCTCCAGGGAAGACCACAGTTGCTTGGACAGGATGCACAGGCCAACAGGCAAACATCTTTTTTTACCTGCACCCTGCCAACTGCTTAAAGCTTAAGTCATGACTCACTTCCACGTGAACGTGAGAGGAAAATTGGTGTTGTTATCTGCCATGCACAAGTGCTACAGCTGATTCCACTATATTAATACAGCCTGCAAAGGCAGGTGCCTCTGACAGCCAGGAGCTGGTCATCGTCTCTCTCTCTGGTCAGAGGACTGTTGTGCATAAGATCACAACTTCTAAGTTCAGCAGGATGAGGTTGTTACAGGAAAAAAAGTGATTTTTGCAAGGCAAATTAAGGAGTAAAAAAGTATTTAAACAAAATATGATTACATTGCACAGACAATGGAACACTGAAAGGGGTGTGAAAGAGACAGGTTAGCTGTTACAGCTGAGCCTATCCCCACGGTAGACATGAGACATTCCCACGAAAATTAATCCAAACTAAGCAATGCCATCAATCTGAAGTAGATTAGTTAAACCAAACCAAGGCCTTGCTCATCTATACTTAAAGTGGCCTTACATTGTCTAAATAGAACTAATTTCTAAAGTACATTCAGTTATTTCCAAATACTTAAGTAAAGTGCTCTTAAAAATAAACGAGTCATATTTTTCCCTGATAGACAGGAATTGTCTATTGTCAGGAGAATTGTGCCATGTGAAAACTTCATGGCTTTCATTTTTTCATGGGTGAAGAGGATTGAGCTTGAATGAAAAAAAGTTTTGGAGAAGACAACCTTCCAAACATGGAACTGTGAAGTGACACACACCAAACTGATGTGATCCAAACCAACCAACATCAGAGACAAAATATCCATCCTATAAAATGAATATTCCAGCAAACATACCACATGTCTCCGCAGCAGCAAAGCAGCGCTGCAGCAGTTTCTCTGCCCTCAGTCCTAGACAGCATAAATCCCTCTGCAGGGAGAATCACTGAACCATAGAATGGTCTGGGTTGGAAGGGACCCCAAGGATCATAGAGCTCCAACCCCCCTGCCCCACCAACCTCAGGCCTAGATCTACACAAGGTTGCCCAGAGCCCCATCCAACCTGGCCTTGAACACCTCCAGGGACGGGGCATCCACCACCTCTCTGGGCAGCCTGTTCCAGCCCCTCACCACTCTTTCTGTAAAAAACTTCCCCCTAATATCTAATCTAACCCTTCCTTCCTTTAGTTTTAATCCATTCCCCCTTGTCCTGCCATTATCTGCTCTTTTAAAAAATTGAATCCTCTCCTGCTTATAAGCTCCCTTCATGTACTGGAAGGCTGCAGTGAGAAGCAGGCTCTCACTTAAGTACTTGGGAAGACCACACCACCTCACCAGGTGTATCCCTCTTCAGAGCAGAGAGCTGACTGCTTGCTTTACTTACAATTTTTCAACTAGTTTCTACCTGCGTTTAAATGAAGGGCAGATCCAGTCAAACCCAAGTGAGTTATCTTGGGGTTTATTTTTGCTTTTTGGATGCGTTTAAATAGCACAAAGTAATCTTTACGATACATTAATTACTTTATTTTTATTACTTTTTGCTATTTTTAATTTATTATTTTATTAGGGCATTCAATAAAAACGTAAACCAATAATTAAGCCGTTTTAATTACGTGCCCCGCTAATTAAAAAGCTCCCAAACCCATCTTGGGTCAAGCAGTCCTTGCAGGAAGGAAACACGATGGACAGTCAGGGAGCTGAATCACAAGGTCCGTCAAATTTCTAGGATTAGAACAATGCTGTCAGACTGCACTTCCCAAGAGAAGCTTTTCTTTTCCCCAGCTCCTGGTTGTCAACACCAAACAGAGTAAGAGGAGCGATTGTAAAGACAACAGCATTTGTTCCAGAAGAGGCTACTGTTGTCTAATACTGCTTTCAAGCGGTCAACTGTCACAGACTCAGTCCAAGTGCTGAGCTCATGACTTCTGCCAGTGAAGCAGTTCGGATTCAATCATTTGGCAACTGATACATACTACTTGAGCATTATTTTTTTATTCCTCTGAATGCAAGTGGATGCTATTCCTAGATAAGCATATCCATATATTTCCATAATGCAGTTTTTAAATAAAAAAAAAAATAATTCTGTGTCCTGTTCTCTTCACCCTCAAGCCAAATGCTCCCTCAAAGTTCCCACACTCCATGCCAATAAACCACATGGAAAATAGATTAACCTTTTGTCTAGTCTTATCACTGAGAACCTTTGTAAAACTTTGTACAAAAAGCCCAAAAGAAAGTACTCCGTATCTCTTATAAGACAGGGAACATTAGGTACAGAATAGCAAAAGAATTACCACAAAAGTAATTTAATTCACAACTTGAACCTGATTTTTAAACACTAGTAGCCAGATAATACAGGGGCTCTCAACACTTTACATTCTTTTAATAACTTTCATTTATTTTGGCATAGCGAATGAGATTCTGCTACCCTCTCCTATTCCCTCCTCTCACAAAGAAAATCTAGAATCAGATATTTAAGTAAGCTTTCTTAAGTGTCAAACTACTTCTCTTAATAAGACATTGCAAATTGTTAAGTGCTTTTCAGTCTGTTCCCCCCTCACATGCCAGTGTTCATTTATTTATGTTTTACATGTATGTCACTCATGTGGGTTTTGGCCTCTGCTAGGAGCAGCACTGATGCCACCCTCCAGTCACCTGCTCTGGAATCCATAGCAGGCTGCTGACCTACTCATGCAGCAGCCCATGAAGCACTGCCTACAATTTTTATGCAAATATAAAAAGAAATTAATAATTTAAATAGTGTTAACGACCAGTTTCAAGAACAAGCGTGAAATAGAAGCTGTAACCTGACCTTCACTGAGTCTTCATTGCTTGCTTCTAAGAAAAAAAAAAATTATTAAGTCTACAGACCCTAATTTAAATCTTCCATATTCTTTGTTTTTCAGCTCAAAATACTTATAACAAAGATGTCTTGTAACAAACATACAGGTGATACATACACAAGTCTTTGCGTGGGGACTGTTAAGTACAATGTTACTGTACCCTTAATGCCAGAATACACAGGGAATAATCAGTAAGAAACAAAAGGCATGCCTTTTTTTTTTTTTAAACCAAGCTTTGTAGTTTTATCATTGTTTATTCCAGAAAATTAAACCAGAGTTAAACGCATGAATAGCCTCATCCATAACCCACTGAATTAAACAGCTTTACAACAGGATCAAACTGTGAAGCAGAATGAAGTGAGGAATAGTCCATCTTGATAAGGTTTTCATTAACAGCCATTCCAAATGCTATCTTTTCTAACTGCTGATAAAAATATTTGCGCAACCGATGTGCTTATGTTGTGGCATCCATACAGCCCTACTAGGTGATATGTGGAATATAAACCAGCAGTTTCACTACTATCTGATATTTCAATGTTCCATAGAGCCGAGACAAAAATTTTTCTTCCATTACAGAAGACTTTAATTTTATTTATTCATAGACTGACATGCTTCATTAATTGCTATTTATAAAGAAGTGACCAACTGCTATTTTAAATTTATTTCAACTCAGGCATTTTTCTATAACCATGTTTTCCTATTAGATATTTCCCTACCCCAAGCACATATCTCTGCGCAGGGAGATAGAGGGATCGCTAGTCACAACAGGCATGACTCCAAGCAGTCACTGGATGGTGTCCAAGAATTAAGAGCTGCACACACAGAAGCACACAAAGGAGTTAGGAAGTTGAAGGGCTTTCTGTCCATACATGTTTTTTATGAGGGAAAAGGCTGCAGCAAGTTCAGACTACTTTTGGCATAGAGCTTTCAGATAACTGGACTACTTGAACATCACTTTACACTTTCACTGTAACCTCCTGAGAAGAGATGCAAGGCAAAAGAAAGTCTATTTGATGTCATTTTCAGAGTTCCAGTTGTAAAGCCATGAGTAGCAGTGAATGTGCTCAGCCTAAGGGTGGGGGGAACCCTAAGAAACTATGCAGAACTGGGACACAGCTGTCTTACAGGACACAGGAAAAATCTGAGGGTCCTGAAAGGCATGGCATGTGGTAACCATGTTACAGAAGTACTTTCTTGTTTCAAGGTTGTCATAGTTATACATAATTAGCATCTAAGTCAAGGCAGCATTACAAATAAAAGCAGATATCCTTAGGACCCCGGGTGCTCTCACAGGTAAAGAGGAATTCACAACCATACTCAATCCCAAAATAAATCAGGAACCAGGCAGGAAAAATAAGCATGTTGCTGAGTTTCAAAACACATTCTAAGAAGCTTCAGGCCAACAACTTTACTTTCCCAGAGAGAGAGGTCCAAGGTAGATCACACTCAAGTTCTTCCAGTCACCTCCCTGTCTCCAAACCGAAGGACACTAACAGAAGACACCTCTTCTGTCATTACAAGACTTCTGCAACAATGAAAGACACTAGAGGAAGTTTATCCAAGACAAAACACTTCTTCCTAGTTCCTACTCAGAAAAACTTTCAAGGAACAACTTCAGAGTCATATACTAACTGAAGTAATTTGACTCTCCCCATCCTTTTCACCACTTTGCAGAAGAACAGAATGAGCAACTGCTTAAACTCAGCTGCAACCAAGTATCCGTGGCCTTAGGCAGAAGATTAGAAGCCAGCAAGTTTCAGTCATTATTGCTAGAAACTGTGCAAATGAAAAAAAAGCCAACCAAACCACCAATCCAAGAAGCAGCATGTCGAACTCCATCCTAAAATTATGAAGCTCCTACCCTTTCATGGCAATATGCCTACTCCACATGACTTCAAATACTGGGGTTCATTCAGGCAGTGAAACACCATTTGTCCCCAACTCAGAGTCCCACCCTACACCAGAAATGTCTTAGTGCTCAGTAGTTCTTGTATCTGTATTTCCTTCTTCTGTCAGCTGAAAATGTTGGCCTTCACTATGGTAGATTATTCCAAGTCAGGTAATTAGCACAGTTTTGACTATTCATTATCCTCTTAAAACAAGTACAGAATAACAAGGAAAAGATACCCTAATGTTTGCCAGTTCTGAACCTTGCTTGTTACAGGTGATTTTCATTGTTATCTAATGAAAAAACAAGACAGTGCAAATGGGTGCCACAGCCGCTGCCACGGCACTTCCACAGCCACGCCACTTCCACAGCCACGCCAGACGCCGTGCAAATAAGGATCTGGCACTCCGAGCAGGCATCCTGTGATGCTTGTGTGGCAGGCATCCTTGTGCGGCTTCACAGCCATGCTGCATGTCACTGCGCCCCACACAACAGCAGGACAGGAAATCTTGAGGTCAAATGACATGATTCTAACAATCCCTTTTCTTCAATTATCCATCCTACTTTTAGTAGTTACTTTTCCCAAAAAATGAGGGGTGTCAGGCAACATAAGGAGGGAGGTGGTGGAGTCTCCTTCACTGGAGATATTCAAGACCCGTCTGGACACCTGTCTGTGCAGTATGAGCTAGGGAGCTGCTTTGGCAGGGGGGTTGGACCCGATGATCTCTCGAGATCCCTTCCAACCCCCATGATTCTGTGAAAGTCCTAGTGGGCACTAGAGTCATGAAATACATACAATTTTTTTTTTTAAAAAGGGTGCTTTTGTGAACAGGTCTAACACACATGTATTTTAGAAGAGCTAACATGGGCTCCCACAGTGTAGAAGGCTGAACTCCATCAGGCATTTCTGATATCTCTTCTGCAGGCACATTCTTCCTGTCTTTGGGCTCACTTAACTGTGGCCAGCTGCTGCCACAAGACCATGCTTTAAGACTGCAAAATAGAGTTCTGCTTGTGGTCATTCAGGAGCCATAGAGCCAATTTTCTAAAAAACTTGCTCCAGAACCACAGCTCTAAAATGACTTTGCAACACCTCCAACCAGCATGGAGGAGAGCACTGTTAATACCAGCAAGGCAAGCTCCCAGGGAAGGGCAGCCAAACTTCTCTGACAGTCTCTGTGGACAGTGCTGGCATTACTATTCCTCCTGTCATTCCAAGAGATACAATTTCTTTGACTTATATAAGCTCCAGTGGAGAACTTTACAGAAGGAAACAGCTCCCCCACGTAAGGGGTTGGATGTCGAGACAGGAAACCAGTGTGATACTGTAAATGCTTATGGTATTGTCTACAGTCACTGTAACAGCAAAAGACAGCCTTCCAGATGAAGCTTAGGTGGAAATGCAAAGTTGGAATCAACAGCTTTTTCATAGTCATGCTAATTTTTCTGCAAAATTCTTCTACTTATGTGCACAGACTCACAAACCATGGTACATCTACTTCAATGTTAGTAGCTGTTCTTTAATTATATATGCAGTAAGTTTAATACCTTAATGATTACTAAAGAAGTCTTAACACATACAGAGAGCACTGCAGGAATTTTATCAACTTCAGGTGCAGAAACATCACAACTAATCTGTTCAAATGCAAACAATGAAAATATCACATTTTTAAAACAATTATGGCTTGTTAAATGTTGAGAGTCTTAAAAAAATAGGTAAAAGAAGCTAATTCATGATGTGCATGAAGTAAGAGTCCTTTCAAAAATGAAAGATACAGCTGCATGCAGATATACTGGCCATTCCAAGATGGCAAATTTGGTATACTTGATCCAAAACCATTTTTGCATTTCTGAGTATAGAAAAACAGTAGAAGGCACTGTCTTCCCTGTCATTCACAGTGTTAATTTGAGATTATAGATGCTGAAAGACCGCCCTTTGGTTGCTACAGAAAGGTACAGCAGGTAGTAAAATGAACCAATGACTTGAAGTCATTGCAACCAGAGCTTCACAGGGCTAGCTGAGACATCTGTTGGCTTTTGAATGATCCTGGACGACAAAGTTCATCAATACTGACAATCTGTGATAACCTAACAGCTTCTGTCCTTGTTCTCACTCTGGTGCTTTACAAATCCCTTCTTAGCCTTTCTTTTGCTCTTGTTATAAAGATCTTCAAAGAAATCCCCTCTTGAGCTCTATTTCTTCTAGAATAGATTAACTTCACTATTTGTATCCCTGATTGCTGTAATTAAAATTTGCTAAACTGATGGTAAAAAAGAACAAACACACACCAAAGATCAAGTCATAAAATATTACTTATTCTGTACTTGAAAACTTCTTTTAATAGACTTCTCAGTTTGTGTTCTAAGTAATGTTAGATAATAATATTTAAGTGACTGTGCTTGTGGATGGATCATAGGTAGGAGTGGAAGAAATAAATGGTGAGCTGGATGGCTACTACAGGCTCAGGAATGATGGAGGATAGCAACTGTAACCTAGCAGGTGACAGAAGTGAGAATGCGTTCTTCTACCAGTCCTCCTAAATACTGAAAATTATGCCTCCCCCCCACCCCCCGAAAGAAAAAAACACTTAAAATCCAACAGACACAGTAGATCTTGAGCTGAAACAATAAAAGCTATCAGGCAGTACCAATACAGGGTTCTACTTTGGCAAAGAGACTGCACAGCAACATAGTATTAAGCCTAAGACCTCTTTCTATTGATCTCGATTTTAGGAAACATAAGAACTGAACAGAACTCTGCAGTTACACAGGAAGAGAGGCAAGGGGATAGAGAAATCCATTAGTGTGCTATTTCTGAACTGTCTTTGTGCCATGACTTGGGACATTTAATTCAAAACAATGAGTAATAATGTAACTAGAAAAACACATTAGCATTTCGGTTTTCTTTATCTGCTTATTTTATCTGTGTTTTTCCTTAACTTTAACCTACCAACAATACTTTGTGAGGTGATGCTGGTGACAGAATGAAGTGTTAGCAGGGGTAGAGAAAAAGCAACAGACAACACACAAGGATGTGAGGCAGGAAAAAGTCCTTGAGTGTTCAGGACGAAAACAATGACTTGCATAGACCACCTGCTCATTATCACAAGCAAAGGACAGAAGACGACAACCTAAAGATGGGACATGGAAAGACAGAATACCAGTTACCCCATACTTTATACAAAACTAAGTCTGGATCCAGTCTGAGCATTGGATTTAAACAACTACAGTATCCATTAGTTACAGATTATGTTAATATATAAATACAGAACTTCCTCAAAGCGTTTGGTTGTTTTCCTCCAGTTCAGCTCCCTGTGACTCCGATCAGTCCTTCCACTGTAAGCCAGGAAGATCCTCGCTCTCTTGGGTGGCCTGCTGCTGGATGACCAGGTTCCTGAATGGAAGGTTCAGCTTCCTCCGTTAGAGGTACCAGCACAGAGGCAGCTATCAAAATGTAGAGGATAAACAGTAAAATCTTCAAACAAGGCACTGAATCTTCATGACTGCTAGAAACTGCCTAGAGAGGTATTGGAGGCCCCATCCCTGGTAATATGCAAGGTCAGGCTTGATGGGGCCCTGAGGAACCTGATCTAGTAAAAATGTCCCTGCTTACTGCAGGGGGGTTGGACTAGATGACCTTTAAAGGTCCCTTCCAACCTGACGCATTCTGTGATATATTCTGTAAGTTCTAAAAAGGCTCATTTTGGCCCCAATGATTTAACTACTGCAATTCATTGTCATGTTGTCATGCTGACTGGGATCTTTAGTTGTGCCTCCTCTTTCTTCATTAAGGTATTGTTCTACCTCCCCTTTGCCAAAGGAAAAAAGACATCCTGACATACCCACGCTTTCCTCCCTGCACCAGACAGAAGTACAGGGTTTCAGTACAAAGTGAATGTGAGCCTCAAGTATGACTGCAGAAAGACCAAGAGTAACTTATACACAAGTGCTCATCAGCTGGAGTTAGGAAAGCCATTAAGAGACAGTTCATAGTTTCAAAGTATGGAAGCATTAAACACCCAGAGTGGCTTCACAACAGTTCAGGGCACAGTCCGAAAGACCCATGTAAACAGGCAAAGTTTGGTACAAAACCTGAATCTTCACTAAGTTCTCCTAGTATGGGTCACTTTACAATTAAGAGGCAATCTTTCCTATGCTGGTGCAGGAAAGCTTCATGTTCCCTATATCCCTGTAAACACAATTCTGAAATTTAACAGAAAAAGCTTCATCAGAGTCACTTGTTTTGAGTTTGTTTGGGATTTTTGTTTTACCCGAAACCCCAGTGTTAGAATAGACAGACCTTTGCTTTACACTTCTGAAATTCAAATACAGTTTCAGTAATTTAATGAGAAAAATATTTAAGTGTTGAGGCTGCCCTAAGTAGGTAGGCTATAGTCATGTAAACAACAATCCACTTACATGGTATTGTTCTACAACTCACATACATAACATTATTGTAGAAATAATCAATGAAAATGTAAGATTATACTCCATTAACAGTAAAAAGCATTAGGAGATAAGTCATCAGGTGCTTCAGCTCACAAGCAGTTCCCCACTCTACACGGATGCTACAGATCTACGTTATTTTGCCCTTTTCATTTGCATATCGCTGCTGGTGCTTCCGCTTTGAGTCTCTGCACCCACTCAGCTGGCTACAAGTCTCCCTCTCCTTCCTCTCCTAACTACTCAGTCCCATCACTCTTGCATTAGATCTAGTTTTTGTGATTAAATGGGTCAGTGCTGTGCAATTCATTGACACCTGAGCAATCACAACTGAATTAACACGGTTAAACTGGTATATTCCCACCCCATAGGAAGGGTGCTAGTGTCATTATACAGGAGAGGAAGAATAACATTCCCTGTTATTTTTTTACCTTAAATATTAAGATTCTGTCCTCATCTGCATGAAGGATAACACCAAAGACACTTATTTCAGATTCATCTTCAAATGCCAGACTAGAACTTGTCTTCCACCCCCAACAACAAAGAAAAACAAAACCTCCAAGAACCAGCACTATAAGCACGTTCACAGCACTTAGCAATGGACTGCTTTGTTTATTTTTTTATTGGCATGAAGTGTTTTGTGATTTATATTATGATACAGGTTATTTAAACACAAACATTATAAATAACTTTGAAACTGTTAGTCACTGTAACTAAGGCAACGAGTCTCCCACTCAATTTCCAGAAATAGGAATAGAGGTAAGAACAAAATTAAAAGTTGGCAGGAGCAAGAAAATAAATGATCAGATATTTTCTTGACCTCAGGAAGGTCCAACTGAACTAGAAAAAAATAAGAGGTACAGCAAGTGAGAAACAAACTACATTATGAGAGATGCAGTGGAAGATAGGAAGTGTATAATACCAAGGATATTTAATTTCAGTCATCTTATTCCACAACCCATTTCAGTGAATGAAAACAGTGACAGAAATTTGCGCATATAATGATCCACATCAGCAGATTGCTCATTCAGAGTCTCAACAGCTATTAGTTTCCTACAGGAATCATGATTTTTTTTTGTGGGTGCTAAGGGAGTCACTTCACAGGCAAGTACACATTTGCCTCCTCCACCTCTCCCCCCACACACCCATTTGCCTCCTCCACCTCTCCCCCCCACACCAATGGTCATGAACCTTCGATACGATCTACATGAATAGACCTTTATACCCTCACAGAAGGCCACTGAGTTAACAGGATCTGCTGCAAGGATCTAACTGCAGAATCAAGGCTTGCTTTGTTTCTCCCACACCTTTTTTCTTTTTTTTAAAAAAAAAAAAGCTTATTTTCTTGACTGAGAAGAACTGCTTGTTCACTAGTCAGAGGTTCCCAAGTTATCATCAGGGAATCTGATCCCTCAAAATGAACCAGGTTCTCTGAACACATTCTAATGGAAGGGCTGGTAATTACCTCGTAAAACAAGATAAATGGAGTTCAAGTTACTCAAAGTTTTCCATCAATTAAAGAAACTTATCTTTTCAGTACACGTGAGTTCTTAGCCTGGGAACACGAGAATTAACAGTAAGACTTAAGGTGTCTTGATAAGTATTACAACTTCCTAAATTAGTTATCTTGTATACAATTAAAACAGATTAGATGCGAGTTTTAGGAAGAATACATAGGTCACATAGAGTGGTTCTCAACTTCAAGGTTCCTGAAAGTAATATGTTTTTTATTTAAAGTACTGTTTAGGTTTTTTTGTAGTAGAAATACCTCGTTAGTGTATGTCTGAACAGAATTTGTAGAGCAATACCAAGTAATTCCATTCCCACCATAACCCTCCCTCATCCAAGAGCAGCAGCTCCTTTTCATCACCACAGGAGACCATTCCTCCTCTTAGTGTAACAAGGAACTAGTTGGGACATTTATTCTTGGCATGAATTCTGAAAGAATGAAGTCTAACGCTGGCAGTAATGAAAATAGCAACCATAGAGGCATTCAGAGCGTTCACTATGACACTGCAAACATTTGTTTAACTGCCAATTGAACGAGATCCATCTTAGCTAAGAGAAAGATATAAATGGGCTATAAAGAAGTCAGTGCTCTCACTGTTCAAGGACTTTCAAGATAAGTGGTCACTCCAATATCCTCATGTAGTTGTCCATACTCAGATCCTTTCCACTTATATCTGACTTCTGGGAATAAATGCATTGCCTCATGCCCAGTCTAGTAGTCACACAAAAAAATCCCTCAAAATTCCCTTCAAACGACTATTATTACAAGCCCTAAGATTTCTTCCTGCTACGTATTTAAGGTTCAGAGAAAACAGGAAACGCATAATGAAAACTATGATGTACTGAAAGGAAAAAAAAATTACCAACTATAACAATGCTGCATCCAATGAGCTTTGCCACAAGTAGTTATATATCTGCAAAATTAAAGAAAACAGCCAGTTTTGATCAGAGCTTCGTGTATTTAAACAAAGCTCTACTGAAATTTAGGTTTATGCTAGCCCAAAAGATGACCTCTAGGCACATACTCAGGTAAGGCTTGTAACAGAAAAGCAACACATGCCCCAGCTGTTAGGCAATCCAAATTTTACCTACCCAGTAAGAAAAACTGGGCTGTCAATTACTCCTTATGCGTAAGAGAGACTAACTTGCAACCCCTTACAGCAAGAATTTACCTGTTCTAGGAACAGTTAATGTACCTACAAACTATGACTGAAGAGCAAAAAAAACAGATGACACTTAACAGTTCGCTATGCAGGGCTTCCAAGGCATACCATCACAGAGACTCACAAACAAGTTACTCCTTTTTCTTCCCCTACCCCAAAAAGAGGGTCTGATAAAACCAGTGAACCCTGACCTAAACTTTGTTTTCAGTACATACAGTTTCTCACAGGGGAGTTCCAGCATTTCAGGAAGAAATAGACTTTTATAGCCTCCTGCTTACATGGCATGTTAGTAGTTAAAGTAGTTTCTCGTCTAGAAAAACCTGGTATACGAGCACCAATCTATAAAGACACTATGAAGCCCAACAAACTGAAGAGCAAATACCTTAATCATAAGGTACACTTACTATATTTTTCATCTCCACCTTGAACGGCTTAACCTTCAGTGACAGAATTTGCAGGTTTGCTTCCTCTGCTTGTGAACAATTCCATCCAACATTGTACAATAAACCAAGAGCAACCAGAACAGTCTACAGATTCTAACTTGCCACCTGAATGATTGCTCTTTCTGTCCCAGTGAAGTTTGCTACTGAGCACTGCAGTTTATCTACCTTGCTCAACAGAGTTCAATTGAGCTTCAAATGCAATATTTGCAAATAAGGCTTGTGGGGGGATTTTTTTTAAACACCTAATGTACACTGGAAGCAAACGTAAGCCACTTCTGAAAGCACACTGTACACCCCGAACTATTTCAAAACTTTAAGAGATACTCCTCCCTAGTAGGATTGCAAAGCAATAAAGCTCAAGCAGTGTTTCAAGTTTGTAGAGAATGTACCTGCTGGCTGCTTCTTGAGCCCAAGGAAAGGCCTACTCTCCTCTGTGCCTGGCAAACCTTTATTCTGAAAGTTAAATATAGCGAAACAGCCTCCAAAGACAACCAAATATTTGAGCTTCACAAACATAATAAGCATCAGTAGGATCAAAGTTTTGTTTATCAGTGTGTACTAAGTAAATTAATCAGCTGGAAGCGGAACTGGGATCTCACCCTCTGAGTTCGAGCAAGAGCCTGAGAGCTGAACTTCTCACCTCACTAAGTTCTAGAGCACTGCTTTTACACCTGCTTGGGGTAACTTAAAAAAAAACAAAACAAAACTAAACCAAACCAAGCATAAGAAAACATCGAATTGTTTGTATGCCCTAAGTTTGTCTGTCCCCAGCATAATTCTGGCATTTAATTAACAAAATCCATATCAAAGAACAAAATCAACAGGTTTACACTGATTTTGAAAAAAAAAATATCTTGAGAAGTACAGTAAAGTAGTACTTCAGCAGAATTTTTGTTCCAGAAAGTTATTGATCTGACAGTTGTAGGAGACTAGGAAACCACTTCCCACCATCATACTATCTAAACAGTACAGACAACAGAGCAGCCTTCACGCTCCCCCAAGAAACAGCCACCGCTGAAGACAGACAGACTCATTACAGGGAGCACAAATGCACAGGACAACTTAGTTTATTCTAAATGAACACATCACTAGGAAGCAAAGTATAGGGTTCAAGCAAACAAGAAGCATGTCTCATGAAAGAGTGAAGATAAAACACCTCTAACTTTCATGCAGTACAACAGGTTGGCTTTTATAACGAGCTGGCGGTGTTACAACCTTAGCACAGCACCTAGTCCTGAAGTCAAAACACCTTGCAGCACACTGCTCAACACCACAGACCTGGAAGAATCCTCTGTAATTAGCAACACTGAGATATTTCATGTTGATAGGATTCCTCATGATTTTTGGTAATCTTAAATAAAGCAATTTTAATATAGTGTACTTTGTAATAACGGATTTATCAAGCAACTGACCCATATCCAGCAGATATACAGCTGCTGCTAAAAATCACTTGTTGTACAAAAAGCCTCTTCAAAAACCAGCACCTCCTTCCTTGCCTTGCCCTTGGCACCCCCTTCTTAAATGAAGGAATACTTCAGTTCCCAGTGCATCTATGCACCTTTACAGATCCACAAAACCTCTAAAAAAAATCCACCTCATACTTCTGGATTCAAGCCTGCATTACACCAGAAGCCAAAAGCCTCTCTCGGAGCAGTGGTCCACATAGTCCAGTATTTCACCTCAGCATCAGTCAATAGCAGGATCCTTCCCTAAAGAAAAGTTCTGAAATACAGTACTTTCACATGAACATATTGATGATAGGATTTTTGCTAGCTTTTTTTCTCACAATGATTGCCTGCAGGAGAGTTGTATTTCCTGGTTTTAACAGAAGGGCTTATTTCCTAGGTGAACAAGTGTTCATTTCTGTGGAGACCCTCCCATAGAAGAACTGCAATGAAGCCTGAAAACAAACCTAACTCAAAGACACTAAGAGTATTTCGGGTCCACCAATCCTTGCTTATTCCTAGATGAGATTCTAAAAAAAAAAAAAATAGGAGCCTTCATTCAGTTTACATACAACAGAGCAGGACGTAAAAACCCCAGCCCCGTATTGCAAAACATTTTTGTCAGAACAAAATCCCAAGGGACCACGCGACCTAAGTGCAAAAAGACAAGAGGTATGTGCAGGCTGTTGAAAGGTCTCACAGGTAACAACGAGCTGATACTGATCAGCATAATAAACAGACACAGGATACCAGTTGCCTAACTGCTGTCAAGTTTCTAGGTGTATTCTTCTATGCAGCTGGGGGTTTTTTTGGGGGGGGGGGGTCTCCACACCTTAGTCAGTTAAGGAAGAGTATCAAGAAGACTAACAGCACAGGGTGCAGGAGCTTTCACAGAGAATTGGGTCTAATGCAGGTGAAAAACACGAGAAAAGAACATTTTCTAGCAAGCATCTTTATACGGGCGGCAAACTGGCAGAGCAGACCCTCCCACCTTTGTATCTTGATACCGCACAGGAGACAATAGGTAAGACAGGGGAGATACCAGAAGAGGACAGAGCAGCCAAGACAAGTATTTCTCATAAGCTGGGATGGAAACCCAAGAGCCTAGCAAACAAAGAAGGGTGTGATGCGATGAAAGCAGCGAACCACCACAGGCACGAAAAAAACACCCTTCGGTTTTTCAGAAGGGGAGCGCGGGCTCGGGGGAGGTTCCTCAAGACCACGGAGGAGAACGCTACGGCTACCGAACAAAAGATGTTAAAGGCCTGCGAGGGAGAGGTGGTGCGCCAAGGGGCGAGCGGGCAGCTCCCGGGCACGTGAAACTGCGAACGGCAGCACCGCCTGGGTCCGGCTCCGGGAGGAGCGGGGCCAGCTCCCGCTCCCGGGCACGCCGCCTTCCGCCGCGGCTCCCGAGCCGCC
Source organism: Zapornia atra (assembly GCA_013400835.1). Classification (NCBI taxonomy): domain Eukaryota; kingdom Metazoa; phylum Chordata; class Aves; order Gruiformes; family Rallidae; genus Zapornia; species Zapornia atra. The sequence goes on along the minus strand of VZTU01000231.1, from coordinate 182,073 downwards.
GCAGCCGCGTTTCCCCACACCGATCCCCTCACCCTGGGCAGTCCCTCAGGCCCAGGCTCCCTCACGCTACCCCCGCGGCGCCCCGAGACCTCTCCCTTCCTAAAATACGGGCGCGGGCACGGCTCGCCCGGAGGAGCCCGCAGATCCCCTCGCCGCCCTTCCCGGGCCTCTCCTCCGCTCCCGAGGTGGCGGGCACGGCAGGGACCGGCGGCCGGGGCAGCCCCGCGAGGGCAGGGCGCCGTTCCTCTCTCCCGCCCTCCCTCCTCCCGGGAGGCGGCCCGCCACCGCGGCGGGGAGCGCAGGGCAGAGCAGGGGGCGGGCGAGCTCCCGCGGCCACCTGTTAGGCCCGATACCTGCGCGGGGCGGCGG
>VZTU01000231.1:161224-180182 GCA_013400835.1 Zapornia atra | reverse complement strand
AAAAAAACCCCAAACCCACAAAAAAAACTAACCAAAGAAACAAAACAAAAACCAGAGGCTGAAGAGACTGGGGTTTTTGGAACTGCATACTGCTACAGACAACACTGATAGGAATCTCTCAAGTTTCTTTGCTGCATCTTCAAAATAGACTGTGACTCCTCCTTAAGGTTCCACAGGCAGTTAAATCTGCTTGGACTTTAGTATTACCTTAAGAAGAAAAAAAAGATTAATAAAGCAACTAAGTGTATCTGTGTGAACACTCGTTTGCGTATTTTTGCCCCCATTTGTGCTCTTGTTGTTGATTCCAGTAGGAGCCTGCCACGAGAACACACTGTGTTGATGACTGGCAGCATGAGAGGAACAGAAGGGTTTTCTATAGGTGCTAGCTGAGGCAGATCTTTCGTTATCTTTGAACAGCAGTGGCCTGATGGGGTGTGTTTGTTTATGACACTTTAGCTGGTTAAGATTGCTATCCTATTTTACCAGGCAAAGGAGGAAAAAACCCAACCCTCAACGTCGTCACACGTTTTGTTGGCATCTAGATATGGCCGCAAATGCTGATTATGGGAAAGAAATGTTTTAGTTAAGTTCAGATAGCTCCGTTTTAGTATTTGCCTGTTGTAGCTACATTTTTTGTTTGTGAATGAAAGCACACTGTATGCAAATATGAAACAGGTAGATTTTGACACTGCAAAATTAGAACTGGGATCATGGCGTGGTAGAGAGAATGCTGGTTGTGGAAATGGGAGATAATTTTATCAGTGCAGTCAGTGAAGGAGAAAATGACTCGGGAAACACTGCCTTTGTCGGTCCCCAAACTAGACTGCTCCTTCTCAAAGTGAAAAGAACGTCTGGGAGCTGATAAAGTCCTGCTTCCTCCTGTGAAGCGTATCACTTTATGGAGTTATTCAGAAAAACATCTACTTCCAGTTCACCTACTATTTAAGAGTAATTTCTGTATGTAGACAAGTAATCATACATAAAACCGCCGCGCCTGGAAGCAGCAGCGCCTCTTGCAGCTTGGAGCCAGGCACCATTTCAGCAGGGGAAGGTGCGTCTTTATTTTACCAGTTCCCCGATCCCCACACTCCAGTGGTCATGCTATAGCTAGGGACCAGGCCTGCTAGTTTTACCATAGGTACTCAAATACATCATCAGCCCACCAAACTCTCAGCCTAGATCTTTGGTTGGTTGGTTGTTTTTTCTTTCCCCTGAGTACTAAGCAAATACAGTATGAAAAAGTTAAAGTAGTAAGACCTGGAAGTTACAGTACTGACCCTGGAGATACCCATCTGTTTCCGTTTAGGCACAGGGGGTTATTGGGGTAGCTTACATGCGTGAAAGTGAGTGATCCTCATAGAATCATAGAATAGCATGGGTTGGAAGGGACCCCAAGGACCACAGAGCTCCAATCCCCCTGCCACAGGCAGGGCCACCAACCTCAGGCCTGGATCTCCACATGATTGCCCAGGGCCCCATCCAACCTGGCCTTGAACACCTCCAGGGACGGGGCATCCACCACCTCTCTGGGCAGCCTGTTCCAGCACCTCACCACTCTCTCTGTAGAAAACTTTCCCCTAATATCTAATTTAAACCTTCCTTCCTTTAGCTTTAATCAATTCCCCCTTGTCCTGCCATTGTCTACCCTTTTAAAAAGTTGATTCCCTTCCTGTTTGTATGCTCCCTTCAGGTACTGGAAGGCTGCAGTGAGGTCCCCCCACAACCTTCTCTTCTCTAGGCTGAACAAGCTCAGCTCCTTCAGCCTCTCTTTGTAGGGGAGGTACTCCAGCCCTCTAATCATCCTCCTGGCCCTCCTCTGAACCCTCTCCAACAGTGCCACATCTTTCTTGTATTGTGGGCCCCAGATCTGGACACAGTACTCCAGATGGGGCCTCACGAGGGCAAAGTAGAGAGGGTGATGCAGGAGTGGAGGAAGTTCTGAGCTTGGTTTCCTGATACAGACCAGTTGTTCACAGATATTTTCTCTCAAATCACAGTGTAAATTATTGTCCTATTCATACTCAGTGTCACGCAGCCCAAATGGTTGTTACAACTGGAACAAGAATGTGATAGTGTCACCAACAGTATTACATGACCTACCAGTGTCCCTCAAAATAGAGGATTTGGCTGCAGAGCAATAAAAATCATAGAAATGAAAACTCAGAAGTTTAATGTAACAGTGCTATAGGGAAGTGAGTGCTTCTCGATCATTTATTACCATACATTTCAGGGCAACCTGACCCGTGTTATTCTTAAGTGCTGTGTTACAAGGTAGGTAGCTGCCCAGGCATCCCTTAAAGCCATTAGTAACAGTTCCCGGCAGCCTGTAAGTATTGACACACAAACGCCCTGCAAGCCACAGCGCTTCTGACAGCGTTCAGAATGTACCTCTGCAGAGGTTAGAAATCTCCCTATCGCCTTCGGAACGGGGCGGTGTGTAAATGATTAGCAGCGCAGCTCTCCCGAGGGCACGGCTCCCATTAATGTTCATGCTAAATCTTCCCCTGTAACTTACCCCTCAGCGTGTAACACTACCCAGCGTTTTAAAGACAGGACCATATGTGCTGCGCTGAAATACATAATGGGATCGCATTGAAGAGACTGTAGAAATCTCATGCTGGAGATGTTCTGTGAACCCATCTGAAACATGCTCATGATTTATTTAGTTTGCCAGGAATGCCTCCTGTATTCTCAGCTCTTTTTAGCCAAGGCTTTCAACCCCAGAAAAGTAGGTATTTATTCTTTTTTCGTGCTTCTACATGGGTAAACAGGCACAGAGGTCGACAGACTTCCACAAGGTCATGGTGTGAATCACTGCCGTGGCTAGGAATAGAATCCAGGAGACTTGATTGCCACTGCCCTCCAAACACTGTTCCATACTCCTAAATCAAAGCAGGGCTGATTTTATTTTTGCACCGAAAACAAGGTGTCTGAAATCAATATAATGTTATAATTTCCCTCGGAGGGATGCATTTATCTTTGTGACCCTGAATCAGCATTACTCCAGAGCTAGTCTTGTGATGGAAACCATGCTCATTTTATAATGGTATGCTGGGAGCCTCATCATAAAGGTTTTTACACATGCTGTCACACATTTTATCCATCAAAATCAAAAACAGTCAAGGTTTTGTAATTCTGTCCAAGCGATTACGTTTTGAATCATTGGCTGTTCATAGTTACTGATTGTAATAGAAACATATTGAATAACATAATGGCATCATCAATCAAATATCATTGATTGGCATTTCTGAAGCCCCATTGTGCTTATGGATATTCATCTGACCAATTTTGTCCCTGTTTGATGCAAACAGGAGAGACAACTCATGTGCCCTCCTTAGCCAAAGAACAAATTTAATACCCAGGGGAAGGTAGGGCAAATGGGAGTGTCCTTTGTATGATCAGCAAGCAGCAGGGGCCTGCCTTACAATCCCATCAGTCATGTATTCTAAGGAAAACTCAAGTAGAAGCAGGAGAAAATGGAAAACTAAGAATGTGTAGAGCGAGGCAACAAGGGTAAGAAATTTTGCCACTTGCATTTTGATGGGAAGAATGTTGTGGGGCTTCTGAAAGGTGTTATGCTGCCTAATTGCCAGTATTACTGGTAAAGAACATACTCAACAAGGGGATACAAAAGTGGCTTTTACAGGAGTAGCAATTTTGGCTTGAACTTGCATATCAGAATCTTGTTTTAACATTTCTACTCATTTAAATAACATGCAACTCCCCCCCGTGCCCCTCCCCCCAACCCCCACTTCCCTCTCCACCCCACAAAATTAAGTTTATCTTCTTCAGCAGGGTGGAGTCTAAAAGAGGCATAAGAAAAGTGTGAAGGACCCTGGGGTCTGGGCTGACTTTTACAGAGAGGTTTATTTTATGCCAATTCTTTTTTTTTTTTTAAAATAAGTCTCAGAACTGCCCAAACTTTAGTAGAAAAAAGTTGTACACCATTGAGAATGGGATCATAAAAACTGAGTAGCTGTAAAGCCAGAATGAATCTTATAAAAATTAAAGAGATAAACTGTAGATTTAAATTTAACTGAAACAATGAAAGAGAAAGAAAAGAACTAATTAACATATTTTCTAGCATTAGCACGTCCCAAGATGACTCCTTCAAACATGGTGAATATCAACACCCTCATACATCCTCACATCAACTTACCTATCATTAGGGTTTATGGGATAGAATAGAGTATTTTATTATACATTTCTTTGTATAAACAAAATAGAAAGTTTACTCAATATTTTGTTCAAAAACCAGTCTGTTTTGTTTATATAAATAAACAAATGGCTCAAAATGTCCTTTTGCCACGCTCATTGTACCTCAGAATGGACAGCAGTGACTAACTGGAAACTCCAGTGGGATGTCATCTTGCAAATTATTTTTCAGGCTTGGCCAGTTCTTCAAAGAGTTAACACCCAAAGAGAAGCACAGAAAGGAGTGAGCTTTTGGTCAGTCATCTTGGCTAGCTGAAAGCTTAATGCACCATACAAGTCTCATCAGGAGGTTTTACATGACCTGCTAGACAGGGGTATTTTGTTAAAGATGCATTTCACCAACGCTGTAGCAAAGTCTTAAATGGAATAGTAAGTGGAAGTATTAAAGTGGAAACACCGACTGTCATGTGAGAAGCAAAATAAAAGTTTCTGAACATCTGAACCCCTTACTTTCTGGTGATGGATGATGTCATTCTAATATCCCAGCCAGCTGCTCATTTGGAGAAGATGAGTTCTGCATACATAAATTTCCTCTCCCGATGAGCTAGAGATGCCTTATTGACTATATCCTCTGAGTTTTGCTTTCAGAGTGGCTTGGTTTCAATTGTGGGAAAGCAATTCCAGTGTACAGTTTACATGTTTGGTTTTAAAGCACTTCAGTGGTCACTTGGGAAGGGGGTGGGGAGGGAAGGAAAAGGCTTTTTTTTGTTCAAATAGCCAGATTCCAATTGAAATGAAAAAATTACCTACATGTAACACAGCATGAGCTTGGAAAGAAGGACAATTCGGGATTCTGCTTTCACAAGCTTGTTCCCCTTTCACACCCAATACTGGAGGCAGGAGTAGGTGCCGTGAAAATGGGGACAGTGTCCCCTGCAGTGAAGGGGGAAGACGAAGAAAAGCTTGTTTTACCGATAATCACCGATAATCACAGCTGCTGCAATGACAGCCAGCTTTCTCAGCTCTTCTTCCCCTCAAGACTGCAGTATAGACCTAAGTGCAGTAACTGGACACACGTATTCTCACCTCATAATAATTTCTTGCCTGCTGCCATTTTATGTAAATGGCTATTAGGCATACGAAGGTAGTGATGCAGCTGCATTGCCACACATTGAGAAACTCAGGTGACACTTTTAAGTATATAAAATACACTTAGAGGCTCCTTAATTGCTACAGCAGAGAGCATTTCATTGCCCAAACATAGTGGAAGGACAATTACTGTCCATCCATTGTAGAATCATGATTCTGCCACAGAGAATATCCATCTTCAAAGCTGTTTTTTTCTTGAAGTATGATTATTTTGTATACTTTGATGGTGTACGTGAGCCTACAGTCACACAGATACCTAGGTAAACTCTTCTTAGATAAATACTTTTATCATCTAAAGGAATAAAGTGCTTGAGGCAGGAGACAGGAATCTCTGGGAAATACACTACTGTGATGAATATATTTGTCAACCGAGCGCCATCGTGATGAATTTCAGGGAAGATGAAAAGGTTTTTCATGACAGCAAGAAATTTGTAACTCAAAGAGGAGAAAATGAAGCAAACAGTTTGCATTTATCTTTGCATCTTAATAGACAACCTTATTCTTGTTTTCGTGATGTTGTCTTCATTCTCATGCTAAAGGATTTTCCATTTGTATAAAATATTAAAAAGAAATGGAGTCTTACAGGTAAGGGTTAGTACTTTTGTCAGTCACAGCAGCTAAAGAAGCTAATCCATGTTTATTTTAGCCTGAGGTTTTTCATCAGTACTGGTTCTAGAGCTGCTCTGGACCTGACAGTTGACATGCACAGAGAGAATGCATTAAAACATTTACAACTTTATTATGAATTATGATTTGAGAACTTTCCCCCCCCTTCCCCTCCCCTAGAACATATGCCACGACAAATGAAACAAGAAAGGTGTTTCAGCTCTTCAGCAGTGGGTCTGCCACTTCAGCGCTGAGATGGGTGGTTGTTTTCTTTCAGCAGGTGGGAAGATCGAGCCCTGAGCAGGAGGAGCAAGCTGCCGGCCGTGTGTTCCCTGCTCGGGATCGCACCAGTGAACAAGCTTGCTCTCTCCTTCTCTCTCCTTCCCCACCACAGCCTGGGTTTCTGAACTCATAGGGCACGCTATGTAGCCTGTATTTTCATTTTTTAAATAGCAAAGTATCATGGTTTCCTTGGAAAAGTGGAGAGAATAACCCCCAGATCAGCCCGCACCGGAATGCATGTAATTAAAGCTCTTTTACTGAAGACATTAACACCAAATATTCCCTGAAGTACTGACTGTAGAGTTCTACATTGCCATAAGGTGAATTTGCTAAATTTAAATTTATATACACTGAAACAGCATAATTAAATTGAAATACTGGAAAAGTTCCATGTAACATATTTGGCAATGGTTCTGTACAGGCGACTGGTCTGTGCAATACAGTGTTGATTTAGGGAAAGACTTTGCATTTGCACACTTGCCCATTAGAGAATGAAGCAGAATGTGAGCACGTGTTGAAAATCCTGCACACCCAGAATGGAGTTTTGTTTCTATACTACAGGTTTTCCAATTATATAAAATATTCTGAAATTAATTTATTATGTTTTCAAGAATTGTGTCATGCAGCCACACAGCTGAATTTAGAACACCTTGTGTTATCACAGTGGGTTATAACTTGAACGTCCTCCAAAACAGAAATCTTGGAAGAGAATTGCCATTAGACCTGCCATAGATACAATGCTAAGTAGCATCCTCCTTGCATTTGAAATGTGACTTGGACACCCCCACCCATACATAACTATATGTTGTGCACATATAAATGTACACATATATGCCTTCTGTAAATGACAGCAATAAAGAAATATTTATTACTGTCATTTAGAGCAGGCATCTGTCTATATGTGTAAGGTTTCATTTTATTGTTATTACTTGCATTAGTGTTGTAGCTAAGATTTCCCACCATGAGTTTCTTATGCATCTTTCTATAAATAAATATCAGAGCAACACACTTCCAGCTGAAGAGAATCCATCTCAGCAGTAGCCACCGTACAGACACAGAGCAAAAAAAGCCGTTTCTCTCCCACAGATCGTGCCCCACAAGCCTGGGGCAAGCAGCAGTGGTGCAGGACATGGTGACCAGGCAGCAGTGGTGGCTGGTGTCAGCTAACAGTAACCTGACCAGCGTCGGGTTCTCACAGGAGTGATGATAGGTTGGGGTTGTGGTTGGAATTAGCTTTCGGTAGGCACGCTGCCATGGGCAGGGCTGCATGACTGCTGATGCCTGTGGCAAAGAGGCAGGAGTGTCTGAACAGTGGCAGATGAGGTTTATGGGGGTCCCTGCTGCCAGGGGTTTGTATGGAGGAGCTTATGGCTACGGCTCTGCCCAGGCTAAGGTCAAAGCCGCTGAGCTGCTCAGGGTGACTTCAAAGGTCTGAAATGTTCACAGTAGAAATAAACCAGCGAGGTCAGGGTGAGTGAATCTGGCTGTACCTTTAACACTTCCAGAAAATAGGTATGTCCATCAGAGCATCACAGGGTATAAAGAGCTCCGAGTACACAGCTCCCTGACAGCTTTTTGGCAGAGGAAAGCCAGCCAGCTTGTTGCATGGTGCCTCAGCCCATGGTGCACCTTTCCCAGCTGGCCAGAACAGCCAGCTGCTGACCATGGACTGTGCCTGGTCGGAAAACTGACCAGCTCTACCTGGTGATCGCATCTGGTGTTAGAGGTTGTTAGTAACTTTGCTTGTGGAGACCAGCTAGAACTGTGCCTCTCTCTGTGCTGAACAATTTGAAATAAAATCTAGCTCAAAAGTCCTTTTACTGGCTAATACAATACCTTGGCAAAACCCAACGCTAGCTGCTTCACCTGACATCTGGTACAGACATTAATATCTTCAGGGCTCAGGACACTGCACCACCACCCTCTCAGCATGGAAACCCAGCAATGCCCTCTGCAATGACGTGGGTAGATCCTGCATAAAATGTGCCTCAGATGCTTAGCCTGTTGTTAACAGGTACATGTAGTTACCTAAAAGGCAAAACAAGAAGTACTGTGCAAGGCAAAGTGGTTTTGGCTGGGAATCATGAAATCAGTGTTTGTTTTCCCTTAGTAGGCTTTTGGACAGGCTAGCATGAGGCTGAGCTGTGTGAGGACACACAGGAGAGGAGGGGAAGGATGAAGAAAGTTGGCACTTCAGTTAGGGTAGTAAAAAGCTGCATACCTCAAGCCAGGATATAGATCTGCATGTATATATTGGCAGGTCTGTGTGTGCTGAGCTGCAGATTTTCCCCTATGCAATCATTCTTGTGATTCCTCTTGGACCGTCAGCTATGTGGAGCTGGAACCGTCTCCCGATAGCACATTTTCCAACTCTTTCAAAATGCTTCAACAGCATAATAAATAATACAAATGGGCACACTCTGATCAACAGTAAAGCCGAGAGGAGATATCCATACTCTGAAACTTTTACTAGTTCACAGAAGGTTTTGATCTTCAGAGGGTTCATGAAATTAAATCAGCAGAGTGGGGGCAAGCAGTATTTCCTGAGGATGACCGACTTGGCAGGCTCCAGAGCAGAAGGTGACCCAAACCAGTGTACATGTCACACCAGCAGATTGGTGGCCCAGGATCTCTCTCCCTGGCTGGTGCCGGGTGCCTGAGGTGCCTGCAGCTCAGGGACTGCGTTGCTCGCCCAGGGCTGTCAGTGAGGAATCACAGCCAGCCCCAGTCAGCCTGGAAGGTGTTTGTCAAATTATCTTCCAGTTTCATTTTTCTGATATACAAGTGTCAGATGCACTGGGTAGACGCACTAGGTAGATAAACAGTTGGCAAGATAAAGCTGGGTGTATTTTCTGAACATCATGAGAATCTCAGTTTATGGCAGTATCAAAGAGCGAATCTAGTCCCTATGTTGGAAAAGTCTCTGTACATTCAATACCTCATATATCCTAAACTCTTAAGACTGTGGAAAGGAAATAAAAAGAATATCACATTTCTTATTTTTAAAGACCTCATGACTTCTGCAGGCCTGGCTTGGGATTTCTGAATGCCTGGTGTTGGCACTTCCCTCATTTCCATTCTCATCCAGCCCCTTTGGCCAGCACACCGGGGCCAGCGCAGTGCTCTTCCATGTCAAGACAAGCACCCACTTCTGCTACTGGGTCAGCCAGGCTGAAAAATACCTTTTTCCTTTCTGCCTCTTTCCTTNTCTCCCCTGCCAAATGCACAGCGCTCCATCACTCATATCCACCAGCTCTGATCTACAGACCAGATTTCTTGTTTCATCATATTGCCTTCCACAGATCTTCATAGTGGCTCTCCCAGGACAGCTGTTCTTCATGAGCAACGCCACCCTCAGCTGCATAAAGCTTATTTGTGTTCCTGCTGGCTGCAGAGGATTCTTGGGGCTTGCTCCTTGTTTGTTCCCAGCTGGGGAGGACGATTTCCCTCTCCCTCTCCCTCTCCTCTCCTCTCCTCTCCTTTCCTAAATTTCCTTTCCTAAATTTCCTGAGTGAACTGTCCACTGAGCCAGCTGCTCGGTGCACAGCCATGGAAATAACCCTACCAGCAATGGTGAAGGACAGCATGGCGCCAGGAGAGAGGGCAGGAGCTGCGGGACTGCTTCCACTGGCGGCTGCCAAAGTGCACGTGTGGGAAAGCACATCCCGTTAGCAGGGCTGGGGTGTCTCGGGGCGCTCGCTGCTTGAACTAGGGCCCTTCAGTCCTTGTTAAATGTGCTTTCTTTTTATGAGCATGGTAGACAGAGACTTTGTGGCTTTGACTGAGACAATGTAAAGAAGTTGTGGGATGGCTGGTGATTGTTCACATCAAAACAAACACTTATGTGCAGGACGCAATACATTTCCTTTGAAGCATACAGGAAAGCCATATTAATTACCTCACTGATTCCGTATGTATCTGGTTCCTCACTTCTGATCTGAAGCTATCCTTCTGTTTGACTTATTGATTCAAAACATCAGGCTTATGAAAACGCTAAAGAGCAAGCAATGAAATCCTTGATATCACTTTTGTAATGTAAACTTAGATTTTCTTTCATTTCTTCTAAAAGAATAAAGAAAAAAATGTAAACCCCTTTTCTTGTATCAGTTTAATTTAGAAATAATAAAAGTATTCTATTTGCACTCACACTGACATATTTAGTGCTGGTTTTAAATACCCTTATTAAGTCTAATCATCCTCCAAAAATATATTTACATTTAACAGTGTACTGCATTACCCCATAGCTTATTCCCTGTGATATATCAAAAGAAATATGGGGTGCTTTCTTTGCTGTCTCCCACAGCAAATAAAGAAAATGGAGAAACCAATTTTCTCCTCCAATTTGTGTTCCAAAGACAGCTTAAGGGAGCCTGTGGTCTTTTCTGAAATTATATTTACACTCAGTTCCCTTTGGGGTTAAAAAAAAAAAAAAGCCCCTAATTGGAAAACATGGAATATATTCTAATTGTTTATTTTTCATAACCATCAGGGTATAGGAAGGGATAACTTAACTTAGGGATTGCAAGGGGCAAAGGACTAGCTGAAAAACTCCTACCCCTCCATTGCTATCATGTCTCTTGTTTTGTAGCATGTGGCAAATCTGGGTTTAATCCTGCAGCTGCTCAGCCCCATGACATGAGGACAGATCCCTACAACGCTGGGGACCTAGTGTTGCGGACCTTTCTCCAGAAAGAAGTCAGGGCTGCTTTCCATAAAGTGCACCTGGGTTTTCACCTGTGACAGCAAAAGCCAGCACTGGATTATCTTTTGTCCTCACAAGTTGTCAGTGCTCAGCCAATGTCCCTGCCTGGGCAGGGGAACATGGCAGCCATGGGGTCTCTCAGGTGGTACATGGCTTCACGTGCATACACTGTAACGCAGCACTATCCCATACTGCACATGTATATGATGTTAAACCTGCATAGCACATATATAATTACATATCAGGCATATATGTGTGTGTATACACACACACACACATAAAGAAAATTTGTTACATTTACCTAACAACTGAAATGGCTTCTGAAAATTAAAAAAATCTGATGGGTCAGGTTCTGTGACCCTCTTCAGCATCCTTGCACTAGCTTTCTGCTGCAAAATTATCCCAAAGCAGTATAGGCACCTCTTGGTGCATCCAGGGAAAAGAAAAAAGAAAAAGAAGGAAGTGTGGCATCCTGCGAGGTTTCTGGTACAGTGCAGAGGCTGGCTGGAATGAGAGGGGATGGTTTGGACATCCTCAAAACTCCAGCAATCTCCAAACAGGTTGGGACTCTCAGAAAGCTGCTGCCAATGTCAGAAAGTTTTTGGCTGATCTAGAGCGTATCCCCAGGCTCAGGGACAACTATACCTGACTTTGTACCCTGCTTGCTGGCTTTGCCTGGCTGGCTGCTCAGCTGCATTTGCACATTTGCTTCAAGAAGGAAAACAGAAAATCCAAGAAAGCTGCCGCTAACGGGGCCGTGGAGTGCATCACAGTTGGGGTGCTGCTGTGCCTTATTTCCAAGATCATTCAGTAAGTGCCTACATGTTGCATGCAAGTGACAGAAAATGCTGAAGTTCAGTTTCTGGGGAAAGAACAAACCTATTAGATGATCAAGGGATGCTGTAACAGAGAACTGATCAGGATAAATCTAAAAGAACAGTGTAAATCCATTAAGCTGGTAATTGCCTATGCATGATAACCTTATTTTAGATACTATGCTTTTCTTGTAGTAATACTAACACAGCACTATAAAATTTAGGGCTCCTTTTCATGTCTGCTCCATCCCAGTGGGACCTCCGCCTGAAACACCGCTCCGAGGGATGCAGCACATAATCAGTGCCTTTGAAACAGCTTCAGGAATGCTGAATCCATACAAGAGCGGATGCCAGTTATGCTAATGAAACTGCAATGGGACCGTGTTTCTAGCCATCTTCTAACAGTGCTGTAAAACTACTGTCACACTCAGCAACTAAATTTGTGTAGCATGCCACCTCCTAGAGTACTGAAACTTCCTGCATGGCGGCGGTGACGCCAAACGGTCCCAACACCTAGGCTTGCTACAAAGACCAAGAAAGCAACAGGCAACTGTAGAAAATGTGGGGATTTTTTTCCCTATATTCACTTTTCTAGTTTTCCTATATTCACATCTCCAGAAGACGCAAGGCTAATGCAGACAATGCCTATACCGCTCTCCTTTCTTGCTCCTCATTTCCCTCCAAGGCTTTGTCCTGAGGAGAAGGCACTGGGAAATCAGTGCTAGCAAGCTATCAAAAGTTCAGGAGTCCCCTGAGAAAAACAAAGGCAGATCTCTAACATCTTCTCTCCATTTCCTCTTTTGGGCTGATAAGATCTCTTTCAGAAAGACATCCTTCAGTCTTGGCCAGGCATTGCTTTAGGCTCAGGCAGGACCAGTCACATGTCTTTTCCTCTTGCACCCTTTCACACAGCAGTTCCTGTGACAAGGGTAACTCTTCTTCCCAGACAAAAAGTGAGGGTTTCAAAGACTACATATTAAAATGCCTACATTGCCCCCCCGCCCTTTCCTTTGGCTGGACGCTGGACGGCCTTTCTGCAGGCTTAACTCCAAAATAAATGCCTCAATCAGGAGGCCAAGGAACTTGGTCTGAAGACTTTAATTTCAACCAACTAGTGGCAGATGGTCTTAGCGCATCACCTCAGACTGTAATTTCAATTCAGATTTGCATATTAGATGGACAGTATACACTTTTGCATAAATTATATGCACACCTATGCATACTTTGAGTTTCTCCACCAACCCTATAGAAATGCCTTTACAGCCCAGAGATGCCATAATCATCTCTGGAGCACACCATGGGCCAAGGTACAAATCAGCTTACGTGAACAGCGCTATTAAGACTCCTATAAAACCCTGCTGAGGACACTTTCAGAGTAAGGTGGGAGTAATTGATGTAGATCATGAGAAGACACAGGCAGGAATATGGATTCATCAGGATGAAAAGCTTTCATGCATGATTAGTCAGGAAATGAGAAAATGGTAATGCAAAATTGACCAGTCTTTACATGATTGGGCTATTATTTCTTGCATGGGTGGAAGGCTCTTCCCCACTAGTTTTTTTCCCCATTAAAACCAATCAGTGTCACTATGGTTCCAGGGCTGCAGTGTTTCAGCAGCCTTTCATCCATTCTTCATGCACACTTACTACAGACACTGCAGCCTTGTGGAAACAGCTTCTAAATCACCATTGCTGCAAATGTATCTGCCTTCAATTCTGTCATCACTTTCTAGACTGTGACAATTGCAACCCACCAGCTTTTTGTAAAATGGATGAAAACATACAATCATTAACCTTTTGTTTAGTTTATAAAACAGTAACATCTTGTCATGTTTTCCCATCCTCTCAGCAGCCTTGCTAACCACACTGATTCCATGAGGGGTGCTTGGAATTACCACTGCACTCAAAGGCTGCAGTTTGTCCCTTTAGACTTCATTCTCTGGCATGCCTGCAAATACAGGCGATGGTTCCTCCTTTCCTTCTCTTGGCATTGGTTGAAGAGCAAAGGCAGCATATAGTGTGTGTGTGGGGGGGGAATTCCTTGAGCTCATGGTCTTCAAGTCATCCCTTTGTCCCCACTCCACAGACTGCAGAGCTGTTTGTGAAGCAGTTCCTAAACCTTGCCATTTACAGCCCGCCGTTTGAAAATGCTTCTTCACAAGTTTCAAAATGAGGTAGAAATACTGATCTTGTCAGGTGTCCTGACATTTACTATGTCTTTTCTTAAGTCAAAGCTCAGAGATGTGCTATGATATTTGATCTTTAGCTGCTGTGATGCTCCAAATGCAACGTAATTTCCAAAATTAAGTTGCCAGGCACTGACATTACTGCATAGTGCTGACAATGTTCAGAAAACTAATATTTATTTTTCTCAAAAAAATAATTTGAAGATATTAAATATACCCATTATTTGCTTAACTGGTTCTATGTTACTATTTCTCTCTTACATACAGGCCTACTTTAACATAATTATATTTGCCACCTGCTCAATACTCTAAAAAAGGATTAGCTTAGTAAAAAGAGCCTCCTTCTTTACCACAGGTAGCATTGCCTTCGACTCCAGAGCAAAGGGCAAACAGCTACCCAAGGGAGTGCTCAGAAGGAAATGTCTCCACTGGAAGAAGAGGATCAAGGACACAACATCCCACCATAGCAAGCTACACCCTTCCCTCTGCGTTTCACTGGAGGCTTTAGCTTCCCATCCTCAGTCCTGAACTGGTACTAGATACTGTATGAGAGGTTCCTTGTGCAACCTGGGCTTGAGGAGCATGCTAAATAACAAGCAGCCAAGAAGTCTTTCATTGCTTGTGTGTTTCTGAGGATCATGCCTCTTCTCGCAGATACCTAGCAATAGGACAAGAGGGAATGGCTGCAGGTTGTGCCAGGGGAGGTTCAGGTTAGAAATTAGGAAAAATTTCTTCTCAGAAGGAATGGTTAGGTGTTGGAATAGGTTGCCCAGGGAGGTGGTGGAGTCACTGTCCCTTGGGGTGTTTAAGGAAAGGTTGGGTGAGGTACTTAAGGACACGGTTTAGTAAGTAATATAGGTGGTGGGGGGATGGTTGGACTAGATGGTCTTGGAGGTCTTTTCAAATCTTAATGATTCTGTGATTCTATGCTGTTTCTATGTGTGATCTGCTCTTCAGAATCATTGAGATAGACACACTAGATGAAATGCCCTAAGAAAAACCTCCCTACGCCATGTTGCAACAATAGGTACCAAGCATGTAGAAATATACAGATGGGAGGAGGGAACAAAGGTGTGTATAAAACTCAACAGTTTTATGGAATTTGCCCATACCTTACCGGTATTTGAAGCTTGAGTACTTGCCTCATCATTCCTTGCTTGCTACTCACTGCTGCCACCACGTGTTACCACAATTTTTTTTCCCTGAAATAACAATAATACCCCTTCAAATATGAATGCATATTCTGCTGTGGTTGATGGGGGACCTTAAAGTTGGTAAGGCACCACCCAAGAGAAAAGATGTGAAATGGACAAGCCATTCCTTGGAAGACTAGGCATTGCTGGGACCAGTAGAACAGACTTCAGAGGAGCCCCTAATAAGCAAAAGCACTGGATTCTGAATTGAAGATTCACATTAATACCAACAAAGATGATGCACGTGTGTTAGGAAATGCCAGGCTGCTGCGAGTACAAACACCGACAGTGTCTGTCCCCTGTGCCTTCCTCTTGCACTGGGCTCTTTTGTCATTCATTTTGGGAATGACAGATGCATTTTGTTGTGCTGGAAGCTGGCTTTTCTGTACTCAGTAAGGGAGCCGTGTCGAAGTGGCCAGGTACCTGAGAACGATCAAACGTGGGCTGCGCACAGGAAAGCCGTGTCTTCCCAATTCCCAGGGTCTGGCAGCGTGCCTGCTTCCTAAGGAGTCGATGCCAGTCTCCCAGTTGGGGCTTATTAAGAGTAATTGTGATTATTTTTACTGTCAGTGCAAACGACTGATTAAAAGGTTTGTAACGTTTGTTGTGTCTCCGTGATACAGGATGCGGGTAAGTTTTACCCATGTCATTATGCTCTGTATTAAATCCGAGTGAGGTTCAGACCTAGTAGCACAGCAAACTCCTACAAGCTGAACTTCTCCCAGTGTGGCTGGATTCTCTGCTAAAGTGATTTCATTTTACTTAAATAACTCTTTAAGGATGACATTTAAGTGACAATCTGTTGATAGCTAATTACAAGCTTACGGCGTCTCATTTCAGTGGACTATCTCAACAGGAGAGTTAAGCTTCATGCGACAATTTTGCTGGTTTATGGCCCTGCTGAGGGAAAACAGGGAGCATATGCACAGCTTAGCTCTTCTTGCTCTGTCTTGCAAGGTCTGAAAGCACATGCCTAGGTACAGACGCAGTGCTGCCAGTCCTCATGTTGGTTAATGTGTTACCGGCTCGTTACCAGCACATATCCCTGGGCCAAGGAACGATTTCAGAATATCAGCTTTCATCTAAGACACAGAAACAAGTTTATTTTCCAGCTTCTGTGAGAGAGAATGGATGGATAATCGCTCCAAACCAGGAGCGATGCAGAAGGCATGTACTAAACCCCCTGATGTTTTAGCCACTCGTGTTTTCTGAGAGACAGCTGGTGCATATGGGGCTGCTGAAAGTTTGTTCAAAGTCCTTTACACACACGTGCTTGCAGCCAAACCTGTGTTTTTATACCTTGCTGGCTCAGCATGCTGATTGATTGCACTTTCTAGACTAGCGATGGTAAACCACCACTTCCAGCCTCTGCAGTCATGGCATTTTCTACATGAGGGAGAAGAAGGATTAGGTCCCCAGTTTTCTGCTGTTGCCTCTGACTCTTGGTTAAGGTTGTATGTTGTTACTATGATGCTGTAATGACATAGGTTCTTTTGTGTTTGGCAGAGGAAAGTGCTTGTGCCTCCCACTAATTTACTTCAAAGCTGATGTGGGTGTCCTGAGAGCTGTATAATCCTGAGACAACAAGTATTGCTTGCTGGAGCTGTCACTGCAGCATTTGACAGAAAAGAGAAAGTGGGGGAGGGGGGAAGGGTGTATATTGGAGGATGTGAAGGGATTCAAATCAGTTTAGAAGGATAAATAAAGACAATGTTTCTTTAACAGAGTAATCCATATGAGACTTTCCTACCAAGTACAAAAGGATCTACAGCAGCTACCTCTAGGGCAAGTCTAAAAAATATTGCAAATGATTTAGGCAGTCATTAAATATGACCTTTGTTCTTGGCAGCAGCACAAGGAAAGCAAGAAATAATTAAGCAAGTGACTGTTGAAAGCACTGCTGACCAATTTCAACACTGAGTTTGTTTTCTGCTGTGAGATGTTTTTGCCTCTCATTGTTTCATTTTCTTATGTTGAAAGTAAGACACAAATGTCATTTTAGTGTCTACAAATCTAGTTATGGTAGTTAGCATCATACATTTAGAATTTGTCATCCATTATTTTCATACATACTGCAGCATCCATCATTACTCTTTCTATTCTTATGTTTCTGGGTTATGAATTTTTTAGTAATTCTCTGGAATCTGCCAAGGAATGTACAGTGTGTGGCTGAGTGATGGGAAAAGAAGGTAGCACTGGGCCACACTTTCCTTCCAGGCATAAGAAAGGAATAAGAAGAGTCTTTTGGTGCTTTGCCCCTTCATCTCACTGAGCAGAACCAAAACAGTCTAACTAGCTGCTCAAAGAGTGGCCTTGGACATCTGCCCTACCTACTGACAGGTGCTAAAAAGGCTTTTATACATGCCTGAACATTTAGCTACCAAACTCCTCTTGACTGTCATGAAATCAGGTACCTTAGCATTTGGAAAATCCCACTAGGGTCCAGATTCTTTAAGATATTTATACAGTTGTACAAAGGTTCTGATTCTTTTAACATAAGAACCCAAATGCATGTTGGTTTTAGACATCTACTGAGAAAATTGCCCCCTTTTCTCTTACCCTAAACAGATGCAGTGGGATACAATACAGCAAAAATACACACAGGGCTTGTCTTTAAAGCAAGTGTATTATTCAGGCTAGTTTACCTTGAATATCTGTTTTCTCATCTTAGTTTTTGAGTGAGAAAAAATAATTCTTGACATTAGAAGAGTTATCAATTTGAATAAGTTTTAAAGCTTCAGGCCTATTATCCTCCCTGGGATACTGCACTCAGAAAATGGTGGCACTATCTACGCTGATAAGAGAAGACAGAAAACAAAACTTTGCAGGCATTAGAAGTTGCTGGAACTCAAGTTTTGAAGTAGCAATAAATTCTTTCTGTGTAAATAGTAAAAACTGGGCAGACAGGGGTGTGCACTACTAGAAAGTTAGCCAAAAATACAACTCTGTTGCCTACAATCATTTATATTCTATTGCTTACCTGTCCCAATTTCATTGTAAAAATTGCAATCAAACTAATTAGCATGCACCATGTCCAATTAAAATATGATACAAGTTGAATCAAAAACATCATAAGGCTGTGAAAAGTCAAGCTTTGCTTTTCAGCGCTGTGAGCACGGGCTGGGAAGAGTATGGATCTGGTGGAGAAAGACAGGTTGAGAGTGACAAATAAACAGTATGTGATCGGATCCTGTGGTTTATAAGCACAGGTTAAAAGGACTGGAGTTATCTCCTCAAGCAAGGAGAAGAACTGGGGGGAGATGTGATACTTCCCAAAATATGTAAATGGACAGAGAAGTGGAATGAACTATTTACTGGAATATCCTCTGTGGAGAGGATGTGACCTAAAGAGCTTCAAGTGCAGCAAGGAATATTTAGCTTAGATATTAGGAGACAAACTGTTTAACCCTAAAGGTTAGTTGAAGACCGGGCTAGGAGGCCTGGGGGTGCTGCACAGTTACCACCAGAGAGCGGCCTTAACATCTGCCAGGTCTGTCTGGCTCTGCCACCAGGCAAAGGATGGATTAGATGAGCTCTTGGACTTGCTTCCAGCCCTCGTTGCTGTGATTGTGAGATTCAACATGCTGGGAAGCCTTTCTGTAACTATGTCAGCGAGCGACACTAGTTTCCATATCAAAGCCATTTTATTCATGGGATACATGAGCACAAGTGGATAGAAGCTCTCTGAGGAGTGGAAGATGGCATCCATAGCTTCATTGTCATAGAATCATAGAATTATAGAATGGCATGGGTTGGAAGGGACCCCAAGGATCATAGAGCTCCAACCCCCCTGCCACAGGCAGGGCCACCAACCTCCAGGCCTGGATCTACACAGGGTTGCCCAGGGCCCCATCCAACCTGGCCTTGAAC
>VZTU01000231.1:55893-161103 GCA_013400835.1 Zapornia atra | reverse complement strand
CAGCCTTCTCTTCTCCAGGCTGAACAAGCCCAGCTCCCTCAGCCTCTCTTTGTAGGGCAGGTGCTCCAGCCCTCTAATCATCCTTGTGGCCCTCCTCTGAACCCTCTCCAACAGTTCCACATCTTTCTTGTATTGGGAGCCCCAGATCTGGACACAGGACTCCAGATGGGGCCTTACGAGGGCAGAGTAGAGAGGGACAATCACCTCCCTGTCCCTGCTGGCCACCCTTCTTCTAATGGAGCCCAGGATCCCATTGGCCTTGCGAGCTGCAAGAGCACACTGCTGGCTCATGTTAAGTTTCTCATCTACCACAATTCCCAAGTCCTTCTCAGCAGGGCTACTCTCAAGAAGCTCTTCTCCCAGTCTGTATCTATGTCTGGGATTCTTCCGACCCAAGTGCAACACCTTACACTTGGCAGTGTTGAACCTCATTAGGTTCCCCCGGGCCCATCTTTCCAGCCTGTCAAGATCCCTCTGGATGGCTTCCTTTCCTTCTAGGGTGGCTTCCTTCCCTTCTAGGGTGAAGGAAAGGAAGTCACTTGTCACTTGTTTCTGAGTTGTAACACAGTGCTGGGGTCTAACTCAAGAAATTCATGAGTTATCGAGAGCCCTGTTTTTAGAAAGCACCTCTTTCATTTACATGTTTTGAAGCTTAGAGGCTGGGTGCTTAGCAGTAGCTTCATTTCTGTGGCCTAAAGGGTCACTGAGAGGATAGCTTATGGAAAAAAAAAATTTTTCTTGAGATAACATTAAGAGAACAATTTTAATGAATCTCTAAGTAATGAATGAGCTTTTCTCCATTATTTCACAATGCATACCCTTAAATAACATGCCATTATGCTAGTCATGACATAAAATTAAACCAGATAGAAACAAATTAAGTAACTGACATCAGTTAATAGCCCATGTAAGTAAAATACAAATAGTAAGCAAATAACTTTAATAGTAATAAATAGGTCTGATACTGAGACTGTGTAAAAAGAGGCCAATTTTTAGAAACACAGATGATACTTCGCTTAAAAAAAGCAATTTAACAGTGAATACAACTTTCAAGCCAACCAGAGGAGATAGGAGCATGAAGTTATATACCTAGGTAGCTATGTTGTTGTGGAAAACCATGCCTTACATCCAAGGGGATGTTTCCCCAGCATCAAAGTGTGACTATAAACCAGTGACATCTGAAAGGGAATGCCAACATGCACATACTGTTCTGAGGCTTTCTTTGGTCTTTCAGCCAGAGGAAGGCAAGAACCTGAGATGAAAATGAGTCCTCGGAAAAGCTGCTCTACATGTTGCTGATATTCCCCTGGGCCCCAAGACTGTTACTTTATCTAAACTCTCATCTTTGTGTATTCCCCTTGAAAAGAAAGTCATCCACCACTCTTACAAGCTTTCAGTTTCCTGTGCCTCCACCGTTCTGAATATGTGCCAGTTTAAATAAGAAAACTGCTGTGTCCGTTTCCATATAATCGAAAATAAGGATTTCTCATCTTCCTTCCCACAGAGCACTTTAAATGCCACATCCCAGCCCAGCATTTATTGACAGACACAGAAGCTACTGAGATAGTTTACCAGGTGAGGATGCCATATAGCCACCTGGGCAGCACCCTGCTGGTACCTTCGGCACTGTTGGTAGACAACAGGCACTGACTGGGCTCACACTGATGCAAAAATGAGCCCTTCTCAAGGTTCCCAGAAACTTCCCAGCCTCATACCCATACCCCCATGCCCAAGGGTACCTTCCTGGGTTGTCCTTCCCAAGACATCTGGCCCAACACTTCCATTCTGTCTCTTGGTCTGAACTGTGTTCAGATACTGTCTACTCCTCCCTGGTCCTGCCTACCTACTCAGGGGGCTGTCATCATCATATCCTGTCTTTCTGCATTTTTTCCATTCTGCACCTCATCAGCACTCTTTTCTACCAGTGGTTGGCATTTGCACCTTGTTTTCCCCTCAGCGTGTTGAAAGAGCTGCTAGTCTTGTGGAAGACATCAGCTTGGAACAGGAAGAACATCTGATAAAATGCACTATGAAATCCATTAAACTCCCTTGTGGTTTGTCCTCTGTCATTAATAAGGTTGTTACTGCATCTCATGTTTGTCATCACACCCTCCTCTTGAAAGACCTGTCTGAAAGCATTTAATGTTTTCACAGCTCATCTCTGAGATTTTTTTTACTTTATTCCCCAGCCATCTGATTCTGTTCCTCCTTGTAGCTCAGGAAGGTCCCTATCACAATTTTCCAAATACTGAGCGTAACAATCAAAGATAAATGTCAAAGTGCATTCACTTATAGCTATTTAAGCTATTTAAGGGAGGTTTTAGTCTGTTACTAAATCAACATTTTCTGATTCTTGGGTTAATGACATGTCCATCAGATCCTATTGCTCACTAGAAGCTATAATGAGAAACAAAACTGAGATGAGGCCATTTCTGTTATTCTATAGTGTGTAAGGTTAATGTCCTGTGCTTTGAAATAACTCTAATTTCATTTCTATAGGACTTTAATATCTTTTCTTAGATGTAAAATAGATTATATTCACTGGATACATTAGTAATTATGTTCCTGGAGCTTAAAGCAGAATCATCCACTTTTAAGGAAAAAACCCACCAAATACAAGTGATGATAATGAATAAGAAGGATAATTCAAGCTACATTTTTTTGTTTCTCACTACCCTGGCATCCTCCTTTCTACTCTTTTGTGTTCAGCTTAAGTGATTTGTCTTCCTAAGCTAATTCTAAGCCAATCCTAAACAAACTAGCGCTCTAATTTTAGGTCTATCTCATGGCCTATAAGATATTTTCTTTATGTGATTCTGCAGGGTGGTTTCCATGCAGTCAGTACTGTGTTGTGGGTCAGAAGAAGAAAGAATATTTAGACTCATTTTCTAAATCAGCTTGTGTATCTTTGCAAGGAATTTATTTCCAAGAAAGCTCTAAATAATAAAATGCATGGCCTCACAACACGCTGCAAAGTGCTCATTACTTGGTATCCTAATACACTCTGACTGCTTTTGCAAACAGATGCTCTAAATACTGTTCTTAATTAAATATCAAGGGCTGGATTCAAATGTTGGTCCATGCCAGCAGAAGATAGCACAAATCTTGGCACCAGGCCCCAATCAAACAAAAGGATGGTTGTGAATGCCCGAAACACTTGCAGCCTCCCCTCTCTTGTGGGCAGACTTGCCAGTCATCAGGGTATGATGCAAATAGTCTGGATTTTGGGGTGTTTCTCAGGTGTTCAGGGTAGCAGAGAAGTCCAGATGGCTGCTTAACAGCGTGACTTGTGTACACCTTGGACGTGGTGGTCTCCAGTCAGGCTGGAGAGAGCTGCTTAGTCATATCATCAGCTACAACCACTACAAATCCTTTGAATTTTTTAGTGAAGACTTAGGAGAGAAACAAAAAGGAGTTAAAGTCACTGAAGGAAGAACTATGATCTGAGCTTTCACTTAAACAATGCCTCTCTTTTCCTTATCACTTTCTGGGATGTTTTCTGTTCAATAACAGATGTGCAATAGTTTTTAGATAGTAATGAAGATGGTAAAAAATGTATTTTTAGGGTGAGGAGTGGCTCTTAATTACTCTGAGTTTTAGTGTTTGGTCTTGACAAGGAGAGGAGATAAAAGACTTGGCAGAGAGGCTAAGAAGAGGAAAGCACAGGCAGCCAAAGAGTCCTTTATTTGAGCTGATGACTTCTGAACCTCATCAACATCTCACATTGTAACCGTTCTTGAGAAGACTAAGTAGCTTTAGAGAACACCATGACTGTACAGCCTTACTGGAGTGGTACCAGAGATGCCAAACATTTCCAAAGATTCAACATTTCAGGTTTTAAAAGATTTGGCATTTCCTTGCAGTGTCAGGGCTGAAGAAAAGCAAGAGCATAGCACAGTCAGATCAGCCATTGCATAAATATGCTAATCCAGCTGAAGCAAAGAGGTTTTATAGACCATTTCTTCTCATGAGTTCACACTTCTGTTGGAAAAAGGTTTAATCTTGGACAGCAAGGCTAAACTCTAAGCAAGAGGCACATACAAAATGAGGAGAACATAAAGGAAGCAAGAAACAAAAACTGAAATGGAGAAAGAGGCAGAAATGTCACTTTTCCAGCCTAGTTTCTTCTTGGTTCCCTTCTCTAGCTCACTGGTCAAGATATTTCTTTGGTTTAACTGAATGCCCTGGGCTCAATGTCACAGGTAGCCTGGGGCTGAGGAGCTAATAGAGCTAGAAAGCTTTCCAGGCTGCCTGTTCTCCCAGCCCCTGTGTCAGATTATTAACCTCCCCAAAGGTCTGTTACCTACTTTCCAACACAGAAATTGTAGTTAACTGGTTAATATCCAATGTGCTTTTTAAAATGATTATTTAAAAGCCATAGCATTGCTGCCATTGCTTGTGCAGGGGGTTGGTTATTTTTAACTTCAGTCTCTTTTACGCACAACTTTGGAGAGCAAACTGACTCCGAGTTTTATTTGCTTTACAGGTCTATATACCCTCACCCAACACTGCAACACCACAACCTACCATCTGCCTTTCCTGAGCGCGTATAGACACAGTTTCTAGGGCAGAGAGACCTGGGTGGTGACTCTTCTCCCTTCACCGCTGAGTCTTAGAGGAAAACTGCCAGGGGAAGCCAGCCTGAGACTCCAGCTGGTGAGAGCAGCCAAAGCAAGGCTTTCTGGATGGTTGGAAAACATTTTACTTTCATATCTCTGCTGTGTGCTGGCTGGTGCTAGCTCTCTTGTGATTGCAACACCTCTGTGTCATTCATTCATCAATCTGTTCTTTTCCGTTCTCTGACCTTTTCTATTCAGTCATCCTCATTTAATGATTTTTCTTTCTGTTTATCTGATTTCCTCCTAATTCAGCCTATCAGAAAAGAGAGGAAGAACACCTGTGCAGCAAGCATCCCAAATTTTGCCATCATTCCAGTGAACCTCACTGCTTATGCATTTTACTCCTTTCCCTACCCCATTTATGTCTGATCTAACTCTATTTCAGGCTGTGTAGTACAGAGACTGCCTACAACCTTTTGTTTGTACAGGGATTCTTCACAGAATCTTACAGAATCTTAGGGGTTGGAAGGGACCTCAAGAGATTCGTTCATATTTGGCCTATGGTCAGCATCAGAATAACTTCTTAATGCTGAAGACCAATACATAGAGTCAAACTAAGCAGGACTAACACTGTAGGGTTTGATATTACAGTTTCAGGCACTGGGAAGAGTCTTCAGTGGCTTCATTTTTACCAATCTACTGTTTGCTTTCACAGCCAAGTGTAGTTTAAGGCTTATGACCCTCATGGAAAAAAGATGCCTTTTTTTGGTAGAAGAACTGGATGCTTAGGACAGAAGCAGCAATAAAATCCAGAAACTGGGGATGCACAGTTGGGTATTTTCTTCCTGAAAAATTCACACTAGTCCCATCTCCTTGCGCAGGGATAATCAGAAAAGGTTCACAGGCAGTTCCTGCTTGGAGAAGGCACCTCTGCCTTTTCCTCATGAGATCTGTTGTGTAGAAATCCCCAAAGAAAATTAGAGGCACAGCACTATGGTGGTAACCCCTTTTCTCCAATGTCTCCACTGGCATTTTTAAGCATTGTCCCAGGTCTTTTACCAAGCTCATTTGTTCTTCTTTATGTCACTTTTTTGCAACTAGAGCCCTTCAGCTGGGAGACAAAGAGGGATACAATCATCCTTTTACAATATCCTTCTCTGAATATTGAGGCATCCTAGGGAGTTTCACCCTGGGTGTATATTCTGCAATTTTCAGGGCTAATGCACTGTCAATTAATAACTCCTGAACAGCAAAGCATAACCATGATTAAGGAACAGGGGTGCTCCCTGCTCGGAAGTGTCAGGGAAAACAGCAGGCCTGCCGGCGGCCTAGCTCTCTTCTCCCAAGATTTTTAGGCATTGAAGTATGAAACCTACCTATGAGAGAGGAAAAGTTACTTATGCAGACAGGATCTTAATAATCACATTCTCAAAACACAGCAGCCTTGTTGGTAGGGGTACAGGCTACCCTAAACCTAGAAGCAATTATGGGAGGGTATTTGGGAGTAACGGAACATGTTAGGAACCAACCATAATAAAAGGTTCAAAACAGCAGGTGTGCGGATACTTTTAGGCATTAAAGGTAAACTAACAATATTTAGCTATAAGATAGGTTTATCAGAACTCATTATAATTACTAACCAATCAATACGGTGTGAACAGTGTGTGTAACCAATTAGCAGTTTTTTAGCTTGCCACGTTTGCAGTAATAAAGGTATGTAATCTGTGTGATTTCACCTAATAAAAGGGTTTCACCTAAAATTCATATTGAATTGTGTGTTGCTTTCTGCTGGTCGTCACACAGAAGGATTCTGGCTGCACAGATACAAACACATATGGAGACCTGGCAGACGCTATGGGGGAAGCAGCTACAGGATAGGCTGGGAGCAGTGCTGTTGGTGCATGGGGCTGCTGCACGTAGGCTTGGACCCCCAGACTGAAAGGGCCTCTGGAGTCCAGCAGCCAGGGCTGGGTATTTCCTCACCAGGGAGTGAATGCTGAGGAAAGCAATATGAAGAAGAAAAAAAATCATGAGCACACAAATTTATAAAAACTCCAACGTGTGATTATGCAAAATGCAAGGTGGGGCTGGGTGGGTGTGTTTGCTCATTAAGATGACTTTCACATGATTACAAGCAACCAACCGGGGGTAAATCTGTCATCGCACAATCAATTTGTCATGTGTTCCTCCTGGTTTGGTTTTGTCTGTGTTTTTACCTGCAAAAAGGGAAAATCAGGTGAGGAAAAGGGAGCATATTAAAAAAAAAAAAAATTAAAAATCTACCTTAACTGGCTGTATTCCCTGTAACAAAAAAATTCCCTTTAAGAAAAAAGATAATTTAGTGTTGATATGCAGCTTATTACTACCACAGCCAGGTAAGAAACAACATCCCTGCCAAGCATTATAAGACCATCCCAGTCAACAAACTTTTACATGTCCAACTTCATGGTATCTTATCTGCAACAAATTGCATTCCTAGTGGGTCAGTAGAGTTTTCAACCTGGCAGAACCAGGACTAGTTTTCACAAGCCCACTCAGTAGACAAGAAAACCCAAGATACTCAGTGCAAGCTTCTTTGAACAGTCAACCATGAGTTTAAAATTGTGCAGGGTTCTTATGTGCACCAACACAAAGATAAAGCTGTTGCTTTGCGTGTCAGCTATTTCTGACTGCACCTTTGTCTTTCCAACCAGCTGCTTCGCATGCCTGGCAGAGTGCAACCAATTGCCTTTTTTGAGCATAAACAAGGTCTTAAACATTTGTTGTTGTTGTTGTTTAATGGCTATGGATAAATGAAGAAAACTTGGATTTACAAGAACAAACAACATGACTGGCAGAAATTTTCAAAAGAAGTGTGACATTTTTGCCATCAAAGAATTAAAGCAATCATAGAATCAGAGCACAGTGGAAATGACCTAAGAACTTTGGAAGGACTCAGCCCTTTTTGTTTCATTCTTGCAGCAGACAAGCAGAAATGCTGAAACCCTGCTAAACAGACTCCTTTTTACCTGCAAAAAATGTATCACCCACGTGGCAGTGGCAGTGGCAGTGGCAGTATTAACACGGTATGGTCGCGCTATGCAGCATTGCCTGCAATTCTTTTTGGGTAGGGAGAGTAAAAGGCGAATCATTTAGTGTGCTCCCTTCCCCAAATAGATGTGGTGCCATTCGGTTGATTTTTACAGTGCAACATACAGAAGACCAAATCCCAGTGAGGCAGTTTCAGAAATTTATCGCTTCTGGTAACAGCTATGGTATATTGTGGCAATTAGCAGTTTGCAAGAATAGAATCTCTCCTTCAGAGCACCATGGTCACAACAATGCATCAACTATATGAGGGCATTACACATTTTTATAGGCACAATTAGAAGGATCGAATGAGTTTGCTGAATATATTCTCTGTATGGGGTAATGCTTAACTGTAATCATTGTATATCGACTGAAGCATGCAAGTTATCTCGTGTGAGCTGATTAGTCAGAAATAGTGTTTCCAGTCTTTGGAATGAGATTGTTATCAGCTGTAATAAAACAAGCAAGACGATACTTGATGGGAACTGTGTGCTGCTGGCATTGCTGAGCCTTTGAACTCATATATAAAATGTTTGAGAGACTATGAAATGGAGGTAAAGCAAACAGCTTCAGAATCTGAATACGACAGCAATGAAGGTATGAGATAATGAACTCATTTTGTGAGAGCCACTAGTAAAACTGCTTCTTAAAGAAACGAGAATTGTCGATTTTATCTGTCTCCTAAAACAGGCCAGTTTCCATCTGATTACTTCGACCCTGTCTAAACAGACTTCTGTAAGGCATAGGGCAAGCTTTTCTATCAGGAATTCCTAGGCTCAAATGTGCTTCATCATATGACTGTTTACCACACAGAGGTGCTCCCCTGCCAACCTCAGGTCTCATAAAGCTTATGCATTACTTCAGTTCACCTATATAGGACATTTGCCACAAGCTGGAGCCTACGTCCTGCTTGGGTTGGGGCAGACTCCTTCCCTCAGCTCTCCCTGCACCTGGAGGCCCCACGCTTCTCCTCCGACCTGGGCTGTGGTCTTTCCAGTTTCTCCATTGTCTAACCCCAGAGAAATAGTTATTTCTGGGAAATGCTTTTCCTTCAAGGGTCATTCCTTCCTCTTGTGAGGGAGCTGGGTGATAGAAAGCACAGCAGGACACTACTCTGCCCAAAGGACTCTTCACATCTCCTTCTTTGCTTCTGTCTTTATCCTCATTTGGGGATCTACTTCTGAGCCACCAAGGAGGCATGTAATTGTGACATCTGTCCCTTCAGATTAAACCTCTTTCCAAAAGTTGGAGCCCATAATTTTGATGCAGCATCTGACTTGTCAGGTTCAAGTTCCTTCTCATCCCAAAGGCTTTACCTAACATTAGCCATTTCTCAGTCTCACAACATTCCAAATATCTTGGGGATTATCCCCTCCAACCAGGGTAGTCCAAACACATACAGCTACATAGGATACCGGGTGTTGCCTATGTAACTTTAACCAAAACCTTTGTTGTCCTTGATGCAAAGCATCAGTGAATGTTTCTAGGCCACTCCTCTTTGCTGCCATTTTATTTCTTGGTATCTCTTTCCTCTGAAAATCCTTACCATGGTCACTATTATTCTATCTGCAGGCCAAACATTTGTCACTAAAGCTTCTCTGCTAGATTTCCTCCTGCTATTCCTGTAATGCCAGTTACGTCTCCACACATTTTTCTTTGAAAGGCCAACTGAAATACCACTGTCTGGAGCTCTTCCTTGCAAGCAGTAGTGTATTATTCAAGTTTAATGGCCTCTGATAGTACCATGTTTCAGTAAATCAACAGTTCAACAGTCAGTGAAGCAAAGCTCGTTTCAGCATCACAAGTTCACTTTATGGAGGATCCTGTTTCTGCAGATTGTCAAATCTCTCACCCTGTCAGGCTGGCAGGTTTTGCCTTGTGCCCATGTGCTTTTCCCACTGTTGTGTACCAAAACCTCAATCTTCATTAGAAGTCAACTCAAATATCTCACAACTTCTCCTTTTCGACTGGCTGTCAACTAATGCCTTACAAGTTTTTATATCATTGTTGGTCAAAACAGTGGCAGCTGTTCATGCACTACTTCCTTCCTGAACCCAAAGTCCCACATGCACATGCTTTCTGCCCAACTCCTGATCACACACTCCTGAGGGATGGCAACAGAGTCAAGTGGCCAACTTTCAAGGATTCAGCCTCTAGTGCAGTGCCCTCTGGTCCTGCTACCAATGTTAATTAACAGGTAAAGGAAGAGCCCTCCTTAAAGGTAAAACTAATTGAAAAATTGTTTTCATGGATGCGTGCCATGAACAAGGCTAAATTCTTCGTTGTAGGACAATGGGACACTAACTAATTAGTTATTCACTAAATTCCCAAGGAATTGAATATATGCAGACAAATAGCCATAAAGAGCCAGTCTTTCCAAAGGTCAAGAAGTCCCTGTGCAGCACATCGCTGGCACCTATACAAGTATTTTGGGGGAGCATCGCTATGTGGTTGCCCTATTATATTCCTCCACAGGCTTCCATTACTGCCAACAGTCAGAAACAAAAAGACACTGAGCCAGCTGGATTTTTGCCTGATCACCTTAGAGTATTTTAATTTTCTACGTTATAAGACTGTACTTACAAGTGTTAAATACTTCCAGGAAGTTTTTGGATCTACTGAGAAAGCAAAAATGAAGATTCAAAATTATCTCCTAAGTTAAAAGCTTGAATGACAGAGCTGTTGATTACACACCAATTGTGAGAAAACAGAGGGGACCAGAAGAGGTTTTGAAAGACAAACCTGTTCATTTCTGGTCATCATAAGCTGGAAGGTCTTTTAGGGTCATTCGCTAGAAATAGTTTCTCTGGTTTTCAGTTTCTGGTTTCTGACACTGAGATCTGAAAATGTTGAGTTGCCACTAATCAAGAACCCGAGCTAATACAGAAATAAACCCCAGAAATTGCAAAGGAATTTAGGGACTTTGCAACTGGCCCTCACTTGTTTGTATTCCTGAGACAAATTCAGACCGAAATATTCCGAACCTGTTCACTGGAGCTGAGCGCGTCCTGAGCACAAGTGAGCACTTTGTTCATCATGAAGCGACCGAAACCCCGTGATGCTGAGACCATCCCTTTGTTGAGAGGATCAGACAAGGCAGTTTTTAAGACCCTGACAACCCAGCTAGCACAGCTTTGCTGCTGGCTGAATTAACAACACTTCTGTTCCTGGGGAGGAAGGAGCTTCCACAGCAATGGAGAGAGTCCCAGAACTGTTTCCGAAGCCACCAAAGTGCCACGGGCTCAGACACTTTACTAGAGAGCTGGCTGGCATCACAGGCTGCAGCTTTCCCTTTTTACTGCAGTGGGTACCTAGGAGGGGAAATCAAATCTGTTTCCAGATAAAGAATGACTCACTCAGGCTGTTTGGCTTCCTCTCGCTATGTCGGTGACAGGGTGTTTGGTTGTGTCTTCCAGTGTACCTTTGGTATACAAAATACCCAATATACATATGTGATTTGACTTTGCTGTCACACAGATGTGTGCAGGAGCAAACACAGAGAGCTCAGGTGACTCATCTGGTGTTGCTAGAGGTAACTAAAAGAAGTCAGCTAGGTAAGGACGTGTTCAGGTCCCAAGTTCATGTCTAAGTTTGTCTGAGGCATAGCAGTTGAGGAGGAAAGCTGGAAATTAGCTTTCCCTGAGCCTAGATCAGAGCGGTGGCATGGGGCAGAGCTCCTAGTATAGGGCACAGCAGTAGTGCCTGCTGTCAGAAAGCGCACATCAGCTCTCCTGCCAAGAGCCCCACAGTGCTGGGAAGGGAGCAAAGAACAGGTCTGGGGCTGTCCCACAAGCTGGAGTAGAAGGGACTGCTGCTGCTGCTTCCTTTGGTGCTAGCATGTGGCTCTGTTGTTAGTTGGGGTTGCTTGAATAAAAGGAATTTTAAGGAATTTGGGTCAGTTTGTTTTTCTGCACAGAGGATGCAAACACTTAGTACTTTACCTGGGGCTAATACAAACAAACCCTACATCCTTCTGTGAGACAGCTTGTTCTAAACAAACTTGCTTTATCACTTCTGTGCGCTTGAGGCTGTTGTTTTGTTTTTAATTATTTGTATTTCAGCAGCACCTCAAAGACCCTACCACAGCCAGGCCATCATATTCCTAGCAATACAGGATGTAAAGCAGTGCCTTCCCCAAGGAGATGATGATCTCAGTCTGTCTTGAAGGCGAAGAGAGGATGGGAGGGAGCAAAGGTGCGATGCAGCAAGGCCCTGGCTTACAGGCATCCATCAGCTTAATGGCTGAGCAGGGACTGGAGGCGGGCTCTCCTGGAGCTGTGACACACACCCACTTTTCCAGTCATCCCAATCATCACATCTGCCCTTTTGGTGATGAACATGGAATTTGTCCTCTTGCCCACAGCATGTAGGGAGGGCAAAGCTTTGTGGTTGGACAGGCTGCGTGTGTACTGCTCTTTTAAACACATCAGATTAGCCACCTTACCACTGTCAGGGTACCACCTCACAAACATTCGTGTAAGAGCTTACAACCCCCTCAGATCCTGGACTTGAGTGACTAAAGCTAAAAAGGTGATGGCTCTATCTTCAGAAGGATTTGGGATGACTCTGTAGTGGAAATGTCCTTTTTCAACAAATCCAGGGGCAGAGAAGAGAATCTGTGTGGTGCAGGCAACAACCATCACTAGCAGCACCTCTGTCACCCTCTTCCACAGATTCACAGATTTACAGAATTTTAGGGGTTGGAAGAGACCTCAAGAGATCATAGGAAGCTAGGACAGGTCGCACAGGTAGGCATCCAGATGGGTCTTGAATATCTCCAGAGAAGGAGACTCCACAACCCCCCTGGGCTGCCTGTCCCAGTGCTCTGTCACCCTCACCGTGAAAAAGTTCTTCTGTGTATTGGTGCACAACTTCCTGTGCTCCAACTTGAGGCCATTGCCCCTTGTCCTGTCTACACAGACCATAGAAAATAGGCTGGCTATTTTCCTCTGTCTCCCACACTGAAGATACTTATAAACATGAATAAGACCCCTTCTCAGTCTCCCGCAAAGTTTCAACCTCAAAAAAAGGGAGAAGTGCCAATCACTCGGAAAACACACCTTATATTGTGATTTTAAAGGAAGTGCTCAAGATACTGTGGTAATGGACAGCACTATAAGATGCCCAAGGTTGTATTAGGAAAGGAACTGCTTTAAAACGAAGAGCTGCCATGTGAACTGGCAATCACACCTCCTTCAGCGTGCTGTTGTTTACCTGCCACCAGAAGCACACACGGCGCTTAGCAGACAAAGAGAAAAAAATAAAAACCTTGCAGCACGAGTTTGTTAATCATAATTAGGCATAATCAGATTGGAAGGTACTTTGTCAATAATTTCTGTTGAATTTTGCTGTGTTACATTTGTTGGAAAACGCCAACTTATTAACAGGCAAAGATTTTTCAGGGAAAGATTTTCCAGAGGAAGATTTACATAAATGAATTTCCCATTGAACTCTGTTGAAAGAAAACATTCATACGAGGAAATGTTTTAGACATCTCTAAATGAAAACATTTGCATGTGAAATGAACCTTTTGCTCTTACATGTAAGTTGATGTACATTAAAAATGCACTATCAGCTTCAGCAGAGAGTCAAGGAAAGGTTGCAGAGTGATCACAAGTGAGTTTTCTGACAATTTTTCTTACTGTAAACTGTAAGGATCTGTGTTTTCATCCTGCTTTGGTGTACAACACGTTCTATAAACTGCTTCTTGCTAGACCTTTTTTTGGTAATGTGATGCTGTGAGGTATGAAGCCATATCAAGAATAGGATTCAGGGTGGTGCCAGGCAGCTGAGGCTGGCTGAAGGAATCACACAGGCTTAGAAACACAGACAGGTTACAGACCATACAGGCTGAGAGCAACCCAGGCAGAGCAGTAGCGTAAAAAACATCATAGAGTTTCTCCTGGAAAGAGACTGGAGGAGCCTCAAAGCTGGGTGAATTGAAAGGGCTTAGGGGAAGAGGGGCAGTGGGGGAGCACTGTACAATACAGTGCATTGCTAAGGAAATGGCTGAGCTGGGAAAGGATGTGCTATAAGGAAATGTCAGCATGAATATTTCATATGTTGACCCCTTTTGTAGTTTCAACGTCTTAAAAGACAGTGACTGTAATTGACGTTAGACTCTGGGTAGGGAATGTAATTCCTGTCCCAGGAGACTGACATATATTACCCCCAAAAATGCAGCTCTTGGCTATGTTCTGCAAGGTGACACGCACTGCTACATGTATTCAGTGAAGGCGCATCATCATTATCTGCCTGAACCTTAATTTCCCATGGAATATCACCCCTGGACTTTTTCTAGCTAATGTTGCAGTTTCATATATAAGGGCACCTCTGGAACAGAAAGGTATAATAAGACCCAGTAGATGCAAGTTGAAACCAGATGAGTTTAGACTACAAATTAGCTAATGCATTTTTGCTTATCAGTGAAGGTAAGTAAACATTAATGAGGGCTGTAGTGGATTTTCCACAATTGGAAAACTTAAAGTTATAATTGGTTGCTTTTCTGGCACTGAACACTGCTAATGAATATTGCAAGGGAATTAAGCAAGGGGCACTCTCTGGTCTGTGTCACATGAGGGACCAACCTCGTCTCTGCTCGGCCAGAGTTGTTGATTACCCCAAAGCAAACTCTCCTGCCCTCAATAAGAAGAAATTTGTGAACTGAAAGCTAACTGGAAATGCCTCAGGTCCTAGCAAACCCCTTTTATACTAAAAGCTATTTCCCTGGCTATAGTCCTTATAAAATAGCATCCTAGGTATAGGATATGCATTGAACCTCTTTAAATTATATACCCTCTGGTAGCTGATGCGGCATCTAATGGACTTATCTCGTGTAGGAGTGAAAACAATATGTGCTATGAAAAGGTTTATGCATGAACTCTAGTATCAGGGAGCATATTTTCTTTCCTGTCTTCTGAGATCACAGACCCTGCTGCCCTTACCCATGAAATCTCTCAAGCAGAGCTCCTGTCTGCCTACACCCCGGGCTCCACGGAGGTGCCAGGACCTCGCGTTTTGGTGTGCGGGACTGGCGCTCCCGCAGCTCTCTGGGCTGGCCCTGCCTGAGCTGTCTCACTGTTGGAGAAGCCTTTCAGCAAGGAGCTGTTGTCAAGGCTGGTTCTCTGCTGCATACTGAAGGGGTTTACAACCAGACGTGCTCCCCATGCCACCCCTGCAGCATGCAAGGAGTGCATTGCATACTGGAACCAGACAGAAAAGTAACTGCAGAGTAACACTTTCACCACGTGAGGCAAAGAGCCTGCATCAATCTCCCTGCTTGTCCAAGCAACCCAAGGCATGAAGTTCACATGCCAGAGGCTTGTAAACTGAGGTCTGCATGCACTTAGAGAGCAGAGCCCTCTTATGAAGAAGCTGTGCAAAGAGCATCTTCTAGGTGACCTGGAAGAAGGGTGTTTGCCAGGCAGTCTCTGTCATGAAGCCATACTTAGTTGACCGTGAGTGAGGTTGTCTGCTCTTCTCATCCACCCAGCCACCCTGGGAGCTCTAAGTGCAGCACAGGCACTGAGCACTAAAGGACCTGGCAACTACTCTTGGTGCTGAAGGTCAGGCACTTATCAAAGTGCTTTTTTGAACCCAAAGCCCTTGGACTAGAGACTTCTTCACCAGATAGCGCAATGCCATTATCTCATGTGGCACTTTACACCAACCTGTACAGCCAGCTTCTCTTTAGAAGCTGTAATGAGAAAGCCAGTATGTGTCAGATAGCAGATGGAAGAATAAATCCCAAAGTTTGGCTTTACCTCGCTTTTGTTTCATTAATCTTCCCTGTTGTCACCAAAGGGAAGCTTGTTTGTTCCAAGTGAATTTAAATATTAATATAGGCTAAAATGCAGGACAGACCAAAAACAAGGAAAACATTTTACTAATCCATAACACCAGACAGAGCAAACTGCCAGCTGGGTATAATGCTAAGTGGGCACTTTAAGCTACTCCGTGGAATGTGAGTTTGATCAATTCAGTCCAAGCCACATTAGTCTCATAAAAGCTGAGAGTAGCATTTTCTCCCAAGGGTTTCCTTTGAGGGATATTCCTCTCAGAATGCAGTATCACAGAGGCAATTAAGGGTGATAATATTTTTTTGCATATACTAAATAACTGATGAGTAAACATTCATCAAGACATGTTTTCATCATTATTTTTTTTAAAATGCACTTCCAAGATCACAGTGTAGTCACTGTCACTGGGCTGACAGAAGCAGTAATGACTAGTGAAAATTATTGTAGCCCGACCCTGTGAACCATTGTTAACAAGAAAATACTTTCTAGGAAGCTGGTAGGGAAAAAAAATAGTGTTCCCATTAGTAGCCTGTGCTCTTATTCAGGTGGAAGACAAGGTGAGTATGTTATGAGACTTGGTAGCATCATTGGAACATTCTTCCTCTTCCCTCCCAGATTAATTGGCAGGAACGTTCCCAGGTCTCAGTGATTGTTGCAGGCTCATTACAGGTGCTGCTTTGCTTGTATATCATGGCTGTGCCACAAGCATATAATTTATTACTTAAGAAAGGATTTCTGGATATTTTCCCAGATGTAAAATTTACAGAGGTTTATATTTAGTGCTCCAGCTGACGACAACCCTACCTGCATGCATTCTCTCTCACACACATTTGGCTTTGAACTCTGACATTTATCTTATGTCATAAATCCCTTCAATTAACCAACAGAGTGCATTAGTATAATTGCTAGTCCTGGCCTGAATTCTCTTTTGAAATAGCTAAGCAGAATTGTAGTAATGTTGTTGTACTTCATATCGTATATACAGCCTGCTAATAGGCATTTAAGGAGTTACTAGTGAAGGTCTTGCTATGGTAATGCTCTTGTTTCAAGGTTATTTATATAAAAAGGTGTCTAGCCTTTGTAAAGAAAAACTGTGCCTACCTCTGTGCTTCCTGCACAATAACATAACACATTACCTTTCCCTCTGAAGTTATCATCTTGGCTTCTCTACATAGATTGTTCTGTTAGGACAATTCAGGCCTTAAAACAAATGAAAAGATTCATTCAAAGGTGTCTTTGAAAGTGCAGAGCTATAAAATGGGAACAGAAAAGCCATGATGATCAGCAGTCCAGTTCTGGACTCATTTGCTTATTTCAGACTTTTTCAGAGTTTAGAAACCAAACTGCAAGATGATCCAATATTGACTATATTAGGGGAAACCATTACATAAAACCATACAGTTCAGAGGAGAGTGAAACTCCCATCGTATTCCTAACTATCCAGTTCAACTTTGCAGAGAGAATATTTTCCCTTGCACAATATGAGGGGACACAAAAGGTTTTGGGAATGCTTCTAAGCACTGCTAGTACATCACCAGGTGGGACTTTGATGAGCAACATTGCCTGTCAGTCGGTCCTAAATGGTTTGTTTTAAGTTACTAGGCTAACTCCAAGACCTGAGTGCCCATAGAGCTCATGGATGATGACAGGGACAGAGTGTGGACCAATCCTGTCGGATTTTTTGACAAGGAGCCAAGACATTTTTCACAGTTAACGGAGCAAGGATTTTTAGAGCAGCAGAGTTCACATGTCTCCTGTCCTAACACATTGCTAGGAGAGCCTAAGAGCTCTGCAGGACTGCCTGTCTTCATCGTGTTGACTCCCACTGCAGCAAACACAACAGGGGAACACCTTTCATTAAATAATCGCCCACCCCCAAGTCCGTCAGTTGCTGCTGAATCACAGCTGCTTGGACACTAAAACGATGTTTTGTCAGATGTTTCCAACAGTCTGTTCTAGACAATCCAGGACTGCTTTGCATGGAAAGGGCAATGGACTTGCTTGGTTAGGGTGACTTATTCCAGACGTGGAGTATTCACACCCAGAGCAATAATTAACATGCTCTCAGGGAGGCACGAGGCGGGGCTGGGAGCCTTTCCATTGCTCTGGGATAACAGCCTTAGTCACACTTTACAGTACCGTGCCATTTCCACGAGTTTACCCGTGGCGAATCATTTGTTTCTAGGGTGATTCATAGCCACGGCTGCTTCCCCTCTTCCTGGGGGTTTTCTGCAGCATGAGGCTTCTCACAGTCTCAGCAAGACCCATGCCTGAAGAGGGCTGTCACCAGCATCCAGCCTGGGCTTCTTTTCTGGCGAGGGCGGGTGATAAGGGTGGCAGACTGAACAATGGATGCTCCTCCACAAGCAGATTAGCCCGGCCCTGCAGAACATCATGTATCTTTTAAGGGATGCTGTCAAGAAGAAAATAGTGGGTCAAATCCTCGGTAAGAGCAAATTAGCACGGCTGCGTCAGCTGCTCTGCGGTTGGTGGAGCAGTGCCAGCTGATAGGAGCCGAGGAACCAACCCCATCTATCTAGGAAAAACAGTGTCTATCTGGGGTTTGAACAATGCTGGAGAAAGGATTACTGGGATCAAAAGGAGCATAAGCTTTCTGCTCACTTTTTAGCACTTGCGGTGTTTCCCATGCTCTCGGCTCGAGGGGGATCCAACTGAGGAACAGCAGCAGCAGAATTTGGTAGCCTGTGCCACCCCAGCCTGCTGGCCCCCAGCAGGGACCCCCAAAAGATGTGATGCTGCTGTAGCTCTGCTGCAGGAGCTGCACAGAGAGAGGGGATAGACCCTCCCGCTCCCCCACAAGCCGCAGATGCAGTGTTCTCTGTGGGAACGTCAAGTGCATTTTGAGGACTGACAGAAATGTCACAGCACATTGCAAGCGCTTTCATCCCCTCACCAGAAATAAAACACATGTCAGGTCACAGAAGGCTGTTTTCGCTCTTACCAACAGTACCGGCTGTTGTCTGGCTGTGCAGGACCCCCCAGCCCCTCCAAAGGCATTTTTGATGCCAAGGAAACAGCATTTCAGAAAAACACTTCCCTTGCACTCCCTATCAGAGGGTTGTGGGGGGTTTTTTTTGGTCACTGGAGCCTGAAATAAAAGGTCCAGCTCGCTGGACCCTGTTGCTTTGGGAACAGCTCCATTTGCTGGGGTTTTGATACCACTCAGAGCAGGATTTTTCTAGCTTTCCTGGATTGTGGCTAAACTTTTTGCACAGTTTGTCCTTCAGAAGTTCCCAGATGTCTCAGCTGACACTTCCCTGGCAGATATTTCAGGGGAAGAATGACAAAAAAACCCCAATCCTGTCACACATCCGACTGGATAGTTTTCTTGCTACAGTGCTATAATAGTGTTGATAAACACTGAGGAAAATTGGCATCAGCTCCACTCTTCTCCCTGACTGCCAGAACATGTCCGGCTCCGATTCCCTGGGTGATTTGTAAACTTTGTTGGCAGGTGGCCTGTATGGCTTTGTCCACAGTTCCATCCTGCTCTGTTTCACGCTGATTTTACCTTTGGAATTTAGAGGGCTTCCCAGAAGTTATCTTTGCTTCTCTGATGCTGGGCAGGCAGCATACTAGCGATAGTTCTTAATGGTAGGGATCCAATTAATGCTTCTTATTTAGTGATCCCATTGCCAAAGGCTGCTTGTTTTATTAATTCCATGGAAAATCTGCCCATATCATTTGCCTGAATTTATTCATACTTAACTGTGAAATCAATTTTAATAGGATGTAAGGGATGTGTACGTAATCCATCATATTTCCCCAAGTGTGTCTGATTCTCCAGTGAGGTAAATCAGGCCCATTAGTCTGTGGCTAATACTTTGTTTGATAATGTATGTGTCATGAATTTAGGGACCAGAAAGCAAAGTGTCCTAAGTCTCTCCAGATTTGGCTAAACTGAGCATTAAAACTCCAGTCTTATTCAACATTATTCATCAGTGTCCTGGATGAAGGGATAGAGCAAGTTTGCTGCTGATACAAAACTGGGAGGAGTGGGTGACACACCAGAAGGTTGGGCTGCCGTCCAGTGAGACCTGGGCAGGTTGGATTGCTGGGCAGAGAGGAACCAAATGAGATTCAACAAAGGCGAGTGTAGGGTCCTGCACCTGGGGAGGAATAAACCCCAAGCACCAGTACAGGCTTGGGGTTGACCTGCTGGAAAGGTGACCAAGAAGGCCAGTGGTGTCCTGGGGTGCATTGCAAAGAGTGTGGCCAGCAGGTTGAGAAAAGCTCTCCTCCCCCTTTACTGTGCCCTGGTGAGGCTGCATCTGGAGTGCTGTGTCCAGTTCTGGGCTCCTCAGTTGAAGAAAGATGGAACTGCTGGAGAGTTCAGCAAAGGGCTACAAAGATGATAAGGGGACCATCTCTCCTATAAGGAAATTCTGAGACAGCTGGGTCTATTTAGTCTAGGGAAGACTGAGAGGGGATCTCATCAATCCTTATAAATACCTACTGGGTGAATGTCAAGAGCATAGAGCCAAACCCTTTTCGGTGGTGCCCAGGACAAAGGGTACAAACTAGAACATGGAAGTTCCCTATCAACATGAGGAAAAACTTCTTCACTTTGAGGGTGACAAAACATTGGGACAGGCTGCCCAGAAAGGTTGTAGAATCTCCTTCACTGCAGATATTCTAAACCCATCTGGACATGATCCTGTGCAACCTGTTCTAGGTGATCCTGCTTTAGCAGGAGCCTTGGACTAGATGATCTCCAGAGGTGCCTTTCAACTCTGACTGTTCTGTGATTTTGTGATTATGTGTGAAAACAGGTCCTTACTTTTGGCAAAACAGCTGGAGGCATCTGCATCACACTGATGCAGGTTTGTATCAGCCTTCTGCCCCTACATGTGTT
Organism: Zapornia atra; assembly: GCA_013400835.1. Classification (NCBI taxonomy): domain Eukaryota; kingdom Metazoa; phylum Chordata; class Aves; order Gruiformes; family Rallidae; genus Zapornia; species Zapornia atra. The sequence continues at coordinate 140,800 of VZTU01000231.1, read as the reverse complement.
TGATCCTAGAGGTATTTGAGGTTTTCCAGAAGAGTGTTTCTGCCTTCCATCTTTCCAGGGCAAGCAAAGTGGCTTCTCCAGGTTGGTGTCATGCAGAGAGAGCCCAGGGAACCAGCTTCCTGAGGCCTCTGAGTTCACTAAACACCCTACAGGATCGATTACAGATGTAGAGGCTTGTCCCATTGAATTTAGCCAGACAATTTCCCCTCACTCTTATATATCCAGATATTTGGGCTATTAGCTGCTGGGATGATTGATCACCCTCTGCTCTATTTGTGGCACTGCCAGGCACAACTGAGTCTCTTGATGTCTGTCTGGAGATCGTAGGTGTTGCTACTCACACACTTCCCTAGCTGAGATGGTTTTCCCAGAAAAAGGGCTGCACTTCCATGCTGTCTGGCTGAGAAGTGCCTGGCTGAGAAGCTGAAACTGCCCTTTAAGGTAATTCAGAGTAAGAGATGGTGGCAAATTAAGACGACACTTTTTCCACAGCATGACTGAGAATGTTTATTGAGAGGAAGGCACCCAGCTGTAACGTTAACTCTCTTCCTGTTTCCTCCGTAGGCTTTGTGTCTGTAAGCTCTCCTGTGTTCCCCACAGGTTCTGTGGTTTCTGTATGTTTCCTCCACACACGTGATCAGCAGCAACACATCTTATTTGTAAGCAATAATCTGGTGACTGCAAGAAGGCAGGCCAAGGCCTGTGGGTTTTCCTTTACCGGTAGCTTCTGAAGTGATCAGTCAGAGTTCTGTAAAGACTGCCTCAAACGAGCACCAGTCCCACTATTAATAATTTGACTTCAAGGTGAGCTCATGGGCATGGCAAGTCCCCAGCACAGTAATTACTTGGTGAGCTTAAGAGCTATGAGAGCTCCTGGAAAATTTGATAGAGTACTAATTATAACAGAAAGGTTTTTAATGATTACTTTCTGTTCAAAGATGGAGGAACAAAATAAGGCGTATATTCTGCATATACCCTGAGTGCTTGTGAATAAATTTTGCCTGCATGAGTGGCCTCACGGATGCTCTAATAAAAAAGGTCTCAAACCTCACAGGAGCTCTGTCTTAGGGTCAACAAGTGGCTGCCTCTCAGTTGTGGCACTACCTGTGCTTCTGTGTGCCTCTGCTTGAGGTTCAGTTTCTCTCACTTCACCTCTCAACACCAAAAGATCCAAAAGATCAATCTTTTTTTGAAACAGCACTTTCTATGTTGAGGAACAACCCTCTAATCAAAAGAACTTCTCTGTGCTCTGTCTGTGATACACAGGTCGCTGGTTCAGCCCCCTTGTACAGAGTACCCTTGGCTGTGCTGGTAAATCAAGCAGGAGTGTGGGAGTGTTTCCAAGATCAAGGGCAAAATTCTCTTCCCACTCCAGATGGGCATTATTTGTTAAAGACCATTTTAAAGTAAATGAACCATTATTCCCCAATGACATATAACCCAGAACATTTCTGTGGCCCTTTTAACATTTTACAAGCTGCTAAATTTTACATGTTGTCAACGATTGAGTTCCTAAGTGCACAAGAACTTAGCTAATACATCCAAAATCAGATTAATATAATTTAAATGAGCCAGTAGATATTATCATGTAATATCAGGAAACAAGTCAGTCCTTCCCTTTTAATTTTGCATAGAAATAAATGTATCCCAATAATATTATTGAAGGTAAACTACAGAGGTGCTGGGATGTGATAGATTTATTAAGATATATCATGTGCTTCTAATAGGAAAATATCCTCCAGAATCTGTGAAGTTTAATACACTCTCCTATTATAGACAAAAATTATTCATAAATAATTTCACTTACAGGTTTAACACTTCATAAAGTATAATTTTCAGTAAGATAAGTATTTTTGAGAGGATCTTCTCTTTGAAGAGAAGTGGAAGTAGTCATATGTTGTTATTATAAAACTGAGCCTTTCATTATAGTAGAGTCATCTGGAATCCAAATGCAGAGGTCCTAAATTTGCCCTATGCTTCAGAAGGATAAGGAACACATTCCTTGCATAGCAAATAATTTAAGTTCTGATTTCTAAGTCCCTTTTTAAAGTTAATAGACCTCTTCCCCTTCCTGAGAGCATTTGATGATGCGTGATAATCTAACCACTTCAAATCTTCATTCCCAAAAAACCTTCCTAACTTTGACTTGCTGGTTGTTGTCTGCTTTGTGGCATCTGGTAAACAGTAATACTGGAGAGATCCACACTTGCTTTTCTGTAGCCAGGCACCTTGGTCAGTATGAGGTGCCTGAATAAATGGCCTCATCTGCACAAGACCTGAGCTCATTCTACTGCTGCCAAAAAAAAAATCCCTAAATTGCAGCAGATCCATTTACATCAAGGGGAGTTGGAAATATCCAGCATCTTCTGAAAAATCAGGCTGCTTGTATCTCCAACACCTATGTGTAGGCTGGAAAATTTTGGCCAGAGTGCTTTACTTTGTTTTATTCCACCTGCACCTCATCTCCTGCAACTGGCAAGGCTGTGCCAGAAGGGACGAGTGCAGCTGCACCATCCTGCACAGATCTGTGCAAGAGCAACCACAGGAGGAAACACCTGGATACCACCACACCGAGTGTGACGTTCTAATGCCACCTGTAGGTTTGGTTTTCTTTGAACTACAAGTGGACTGTGATATTTAAGAGAGTTTCAGTGTCCAAAACACTGTCTGTAACAGCACTTACTTGTCCATTGCTGTAGAGCACAAACAGGTCTGATACAACTTAATGTATGGACATTTCTGTCCCAAGGCCAGGTTGGATGGGGCCCTGGGCAACCTTGTGTAGATCCAGGCCTGGAGGTTGGTGGCCCTGCCTGTGGCAGGGGGGCTGGAGCTCTATGATCCTTGGGGTCCCTTCCAACCCATGCCATTCTATGATTCTATGAGAATCTTCTAGCAAACTTGGGTAATATCCATGATGGTGATAGCACCACCTCCAAAAGTGAAGAGAGCAATGTGAGCCACATGTCACAGCCACGTAAAGCCTGTTCATTGCAGAGCAGAGAGGTTTGGCACAGAAGGATAGTGCAGACCCCAACAGGGAGCCCATTGGTGTGCCAGGAGGGGACAGCCACCCATGGATGGGGAATGGTCTCCTCAGGGCCAGTAGATTTGGGGATCTTCAGCTCCAAAGTAACCTACTCAGGTAAAATACATCATTCTTCCTTTCTTCAAGACTGCAGTGTTCTTCAGTGATTCAGAACTACATCTTCTTGTCTCTTTTTCTCTCACCTTTAATCATCCTCTCTAAAACCTGCAGTGTAGAGGGCTAATTATCCTCAGACTCTTTTTCTCAATAAATAAAACTAATGACCTTTTTATACATAGATACATTTTAACCTAAAAAAGTAACAAAAAAACTCAAACATTGTCCATTGTTTAGCATACTAATCTGCATAATTAATGCATTTTTTAAGAAGTGGATAAAGTAAAATTCCCACAAAAATAAAATGTTGGGTGTCATTTCTTAGTGACTTTGTTCATGATTTAGGAACTAGATAATATAGAACAGATGGGGCCAAATATTGCACTCAGATTAATTCAGTAGCAGCAGCTCCTAACACAGTTATGAGATGTCTCTTTCTAGAGCTCCTGGAACATCACAACTCTGTATCAAAAAAGGCAAATGAAAGCTTTCAAACCTCTTTGGTGAAGCAACCAGTAAAAGGAAACAATTTAGACATCAGATTGTGGTGTCACTTCCTCAAATCATGTTATCACAAGCATGCTACAAAGATGGGATAGACAACATCAAAAACTAGGGAAATGCAGTACTCAGAGGGTAATAGTAGTACACAAAAGAGCACTGGAGACAAAGAAAGAAGCCACAGAGATCCACCAAACAGAAGCAGAAATACCACAAAGCTCATGCAGACAAGGAGGACTTCTTGTTCAGCTGAACTATATGTTCTCTTTAAACAGCAAGCAGGTTTTTATGCCTCTTCAATACAAAAACAGAATCTCTACCAACACATGTGTATATACACATGTGAAATTAGCAAGATACCTTCAAATATAACTGGGGTTTTAATAGAAATATTGTTTGATGACTAAATGTCATGAAACAAAACCGTTTATTATAGCAAAGTTTATGTGGCTGATAAACACAAGACCTGCATGCTGCTGAATATACATATCTTCTTGATGTTCATGTTTGCTGGTGGATGTTTCAGGCTTGTCTGTATTGAAGGAGAAAGCTAAGGCACGGGGTCAGAGGAGGAAAAAGAGAATTTTTCCAGAGGAAAGTCAGGAATCCTCAGTGAACTGAGGATACCTACTGTTCTGGTCTTGAAAAAACACACATTACCAACACTGCATGTCCATCTCAAGGATGCAGTGCAGCTCAGCTCTGCCTGATGGGACTCCCAGCATGCATTTAGCTGGGTGCAGATGGTAGGTGCCTCCCTGGGGTGCATTAGAAAAACATTTTAAAAAAGCATCTGGTTGCAGTGAAAATATGGGAGAAGTCCCAGGATTTCCCTAAGAGCAGACTTTAACCTTACACCGTGCAAAGCTCCCACATTTTGCAGGATGGCTGACACCACCTCCTGCCTCCACTAAAAAGCACTGCCCTAGACCCTTCACAGAGGGAGCCCAGGCTGGAGGTTCATGGGACCACACATCAGGGCAGCGCTGGTGGGAACTATGCATCCCTGCAGCATGGGGAGATATAATCACCACGCACAGAAGCCTTCTCCACTTTCAGTTGAGTGAAAGGGAAATGGTTTGTTTCTGGGAAGAAGCTGCTTTGCACACGACCAGCCACAGGCACATATCTTTATTCAGTCCTGCCTCTGCCTTTATTCAGTTGCCATCTGCCTCACCACCAGCCAGAAAGCCCTCAGTCCCTGCACTCACATGTCAAGTAAAAAAGGTGGCTCCCCTTTGGGACCTGCTGCAGTGGCACAGCACCACCGTGGGCAGGTCCCCCTCCAACTGACCTGAGCTGATGTTCAGATGACCTGGTCAGTGGCTGTGATATGGGCTTTGGTGGAAACAAGCTTCCTTCATTACTCCCAGTTCCCCTTTGCCAACCACAGTGGTTTTGAGTGATTCCTGCCTATTGCACCAAAGTGCAGATTATTAGCCCTTGTGTCAGCCTGCAATTTGTTTCATGATGTCAGCGTGTCTGCCTGAGTGGTTCTGTTCCCCTTCCTTTCACTAAAGCCAGTCCATCCTTTAATTCAATTACAGTCCTCTTTAGCTGGCTTCCTCACAGATCCCCAGCAAACCATTCTCTTTGCTTGGCAGATGATAAGGATACCAGCACCCTGGACTCTTGAAATCAGTTTTTACGCAAGCTACAAAGACAAGGGGACCATTTTTTCAGTGAGCACATCCTGACCCTCTGAGGTGCTGAGCTCTTGTTCTGCTCCAGAAATCCCCCTTTGCCTCAGAGAAATGAAAAGCTCCTCAGCATGTGCTCAGCACCTCGCAGGACCCCACAATTAAGTCATTTCCTGAACACCACGGAGTGAGTCAGACACAGTGCCAAGAATTTAACACGGCTTCCTGAATCCATCCCCTGCTAGCCATGAGCACAAAACCATGCTGTGTTTACACAGAGAGCACATGGCACTGAAGCTGTACTAGTGCATGATTATGTCCCATTCGTAGTTAATTTTTTTTCTCAGGTCACTTTTCCATGCCCCCATCTGGGAGCATTAATTTCCCTGTTGAAGCTGCATGTTTTCTAGAAAGTCCCAAGGAGGGAATTGCAGCCTCTGGCCTGATCTGGGCCCAAGGGGCTCTCTGTGCCAGCATTCCCCTCTCCTGCCAAGGAGATGTCACCTCCTCCCCCAGTCTGTTCTGACTTTCTCCTTGCCCCTGCACTGGATTTGTCTGGGGTCCTTCTCCAGGAGAGAGGGGGCTGAAAGGGGAAGAACACCCTTCTACCCATCTCTCTTTGCAGGAATGATCTCCTAAATACATGGTCCACAACCAAGACCAGGGTCTGCTCTTAGGCAAAGTCTTCTCTGTCAAAACAAGAGAAGAGAAACATCCCCCAACCCATTGTCTTGCCCTCACAGGATCTACTCCCTGGAGAATGGTTAAGATTCAGGGTTGGGGTGAGATTCAGTACCCTGCAGTCCAGAAATTGTACTGGAGTGACCTCAGCTATAGTGGTCTAGACTCAAGTAACATAAGGGAATACTGCTGAGCTTCTGTTTATGTCATTTCCCGCCCCCCTCCCCCCGATCTCTCTAGCATATGGCCTTTCCCTCTCCTGTCTGTTCTCAGAAGTGACAGTGGCTATATCGAACTCTCGGAGGGACTTTTCCCTCCTACAGCTGCTCATCCAGTACTGAGAGATCCCTGCTTCTGAAACCATGCTAGCTTGCATGCTCCCACCCAACTGAAAATGAATCCACATCCATCTGCTGGCATTCGCTATCTTTAGCAATGCCATGCTCTGTCCCCTTTGGCACCTGTGTCACTGCTGTCACCCCCTTGGGGTTGCCTTTCTCTACCAAGGGAGAACAAGCCACGGCAGTACCACTCCCCCAATACATGACACTGGCTGGGGGTGGGAGTTTGCACAGTCTGTGCAGCTCAGAATTTTTATTTACAGTCTGTTAGAAATTCCCACTGCCTTTTGCCTTAGGTCTGGTACCAGGCACGAGTTCTCCCAGAACTGCCCGCTCTCTGTGAGCTTTGCTGCAGCTGGGGACTTTCCTCTCAGGCTGTGTTTTAATTATCTTGTCAATGGTTTAGCCTTTGTTGAGTGTTTTGCTCAACTCTGCACTTGGCCTAATGTCCTACCAAGAGTTCAACATTTTCCCAAAATTGCAATGTTGGCTCATCAGGCCAGCCACATTCTTCTCTGTGCTTTCACCATCCTCTTGGTTTGCCACTTAAAAACATATTGGTCCCATTCCACGGGCTGCGTCTGCCACTCAAGCTCCTGTGACAGCGTTTCACATCTAGCTGCATTCTCACAAATTAAAGGGAAACTTGCACAATCATCAAATGCTTCAGAAAAAGCAATGGTCAGAAATTAGACTCGTTTGGCTTAATTATCTTTACTTTGGCAAGTTGCTTGCAGTGGCAGATTGAGTCGCTGGTTAAACTCTTTCTGGTAGATCTCAGCATTTCCAGAGAGTTTCAGACCTGGAAGGTGGGAAGCTTTCCCGCTGCCTTTCAGGGAATATTCTTACTTCCTTTCAATCCTGGTTCCCTGTATTGCTCAGCAATTACTCCAAACCCTGAAGTCTGGTCTCCCACGCTCCCTCCTTCCCATTCCCAGTTAGAATCAGACACAGCCTCAAGCCTGACCCAACGGGAACCTCTTCTCAGTGTGGGTGTCAGCTCAAACTCGCTGTCATGTGGGGCCCTCAGGAGCGCAGTCCCTCACAAAGGCAAAGGGTAGTAAAACTCCCTGAAAATCAGAGACCGACGCTGTTATCAGTCTCAAGGGAGGAACTCAGGACCTTTCTCACAGATTAAATACAGAACAGTGAGTAGAAATCAGTAGATTCTGTGCACACAGTGGTTTCCTGCTCTCCCCAGGGGAAAAAAGAAGCTGTAATTTCCAAGGAGAATATGCCAATATTCACAATATCTTCTCTATTTCAAAGAAATCTTCCTAGGTGTCAACAAATGCATTGATAAGATAAATTTCAAAGCCAAATGACAGCCCCAAATCCATATATAGTTCTCCCCTCCTCTCTCAAGAAAATAAAAAATAGTACACACAGTAGATCAATCTGTTTCTTGGAAAACTGGCATATTGCAACACCCAGAGTTGGCTCAGACGCTTCCATAGCAGCCAGACTCTCGCAAGCTCGTGCACCGATTGCTGAGGGTGGCATCAGGCTTCTCTCCATGGCAATGCAGACCACTTCTGCTCAGCCATCTGTCTTACCCATCACCTTTTAAATTTCACTGCTGTCCTTGTCCATGAAGTTCTGACATTCTGTATGCAAGCGTGCTGCATACAAATCCCCAGTGCAGGGTTTCTCTGTAACATTCCAGGTGCTGTTCAGAGATTTGATTTAAATGAAGGAATACATGTATTATCACAGTGAAGATTAGAAAAAAATTTGCTGGGTTGTTTTTTTTTTTTCTTCACACTGACTAAGCCAGTGCAATTTTATTTAAGATTACTTAAAGAGATCAAAAATGACAGGCTTGCTGAAATGTATTCTGGTTTTCTTACAGCCACCACTCAGACTGTTAATTCTGCTCCTGGATGCTAAGGAGTTACATAATGATAATAATTACCTTGCATTTCTACGGTATTTTCATGTCATGAGCATGGTACTACAAGCTGCACATGGAAAGAAATGGAAATGCCACTGTTTCTGGGGCTTTCACAGGCACTGGCAGCACTCTGTAGATAATAAAGAATGATAACCTATCTAAATGAAATACTTCGGGCAGGCTCATTCGGAATGCAGGAGGCTACAGAACTGCAATTTTCTCATAAAAATTTGGGGATTTACTTCAAGCTTCTGCTATTGAAATGAGGGGATTGTAAATTTTATACTGGAAATATCCCTCTTTTGATCTGTGGTTTGGAAGAGCTTGAACATAGGAAACTCAGGGGCTCGAAAACAAATGAAAGCAACCCCTGCTATACTGACTTTAAGGCAGTGATATGACTTGAGAAGGAAGGAGAGGCTGCACCCTCTGTTTTCAGTATGTGCAGTCAGCAGGCACAGGTTTTGACTCTGTGCTGACTGCAGCTTGTCACAAACACAAGATTAATTAGCGGAGAGCTGGTGATCTCTACTCACAAGACTTCCAGTGATCTGTATTTTCAAAGAGCAATTCTGAGCCCGATCTTTGCCCTGAGCAATGAATCATGGAATACTTGAAACCCGGGAGTATAAAATATGTGACTCCATTTCTTACAGCCTGTGGCCGTGTTGGTATTAATTCTTTGCTTTACTGATTGTTCACATTAAATTTCTGGTCTACTAAATGTGTTGGAAAGGCCTCCTGGGCCCTCGAAGCAAAACGTTCCCTAGATCTGCTATAGTCAGGGTTTATGAATATCAGGATATAGGGGAATCCATCCAAATTTATTTATTGTGATATTGCTGAGAATGTGTTTAACCACGTTAAACATCCATTGTGGATGCTCCTATGCAGAATTAAACTAGTTCAATTCAACCAAGTTCACTTCGTTTCTGAAGGAGTTAACTGAGGTCATGGTGCAGCCACCTCCATTGTCAATGGGAGTCTAATGCAGGGATCAGAGCAGACTTAAATCAGCTTCTGTCTCTCCACGAAGAATGGCCCTCAGTGTGATGATCCACACTGAAATCCATGTTCTTCCACAGCTTCTCCTGCAATCTTGGGACCCCTTTCCCACCCCCATCCTGGAAAAATTACTAAATGGTCCAGGTAGTCACAAAAGACTTGAAAACAGAAAATGAACATCCCACCTGCCTGCATCTCACCAGCTGACTCAGCAGCCAGGAAAGGAGACCCTTCCCTTCAGCGTATTTACTTGCTCAAGCGAGGGACGCGCTGCTTTTCCTGCTGGAGCGTCAGAGGCCCCAGGCCTTTTTTGCAACCCTCACCATCTCAGTCATGTACTGGTGGGCAGAATCCAAATGCCATCACACCATTTGCAGCCCCCCTGAAGGGGTTTCAATCGGAGGACATTCCGACTTTTCACTTTTGAGCCCCCTCTGAGCTTACTGGTGCCATTCCTGACAAAACAGGACCAAGTGAAAGGAGAAGTGTAGGTAGACAGGAATTGCAGCAATACTGCAAGTCCCATTGTGTGGGACTTGCAAATGCCAGTCAGGCTTTAGAAAAATGCAGTTAAGTTATGGCTGATCCAGCAAAAAGAGAGAAAAAGATTAAGATAGCAAGCAGTCTGTCTTCTCTCCAAGCTGTATGCTTTGGTTACTCATTTGCTTACCACAGAGTGAGATGGGTGGAGATTCTGTTTGTCTCTTTCTTTCTTTTTTTAAATGTAAAGAATGACTTGGCAACACGGTTTGATTTGAAGAAAGAAATGCAAGTCAATACAATTTAGGTGATTAATTCTACATAAGCAACGGTTGCTTAAACTGGCAGGCTTAAAAATTCTGAGGATGCCACTTTATCATTTACAATTATCTAATGTTTTCATGCCTTTGCTCTGCTTGCTGTTTGAATTAAACTGCTATCTGAAATTTTAAAGCTAAGTGATTTGAGAGGGATTTTTAGGAGGAGAGGGAAGAACAATCAGACGTGATACTGTTTTCTTTGCAATCCAGTCCAAACCTACAAAGGCTCTACTCTGAGACTGCCATTTAAAAGGAACTGCCATCCTGAAAATCTAGATGTGTTAATAGGTTAATGTTTTTAAATCTGAACTTGAACCACAGCTTTCATTTGACCTTGACTCTAAACCTTTAAAGCTGCTTTGCCTCAGCCTATCTCCACACTCTGCACATTCAGCTGGTATCTCTCCTGCCACAATTCTGGGTTCGTCTCCCATTTTATTTTACTTTTCCAGCAAATTATAATTTTTACTTCCCTATGAATTAAAAAAAAACCCACCACCACCAAAAAAAACCCGAAGTCGAAGAGGAGAATTACCATGCGTAGGAAATCAGCATTATTTCCTTCTGCATTTGCTGCCAGCTGCCAACCACAATAAACACACTCAGTTGCAGCCAGGTTCCCTCCCACTCACCCCTCTCCCAGACCCGGTCAAAGACAGAAGAAAACCAGCTAAAGATAAAATATTCTGGAAACGGGGAGGCGATGCCCGGCTGGGAGTGTGCTGTTTTCTGCGCTGAACAGCAGAGGGGGGCAGCAGAACGGAGTCTGTCCGGCTGCACAAGGGTTGTGCAGTCCAACTGCAGGAGGAGTCTCCAGTATTGTCCCCCCAACGCTGGGGAGACCCTAAATTCTCTCCAGCACTGAAATCTAGCATTAACTGCATTTCTTCAATGGCTTAGAGGTGTATGAACATCTTTGGCAACAGACCACGTGTCTTCAAGATGGAGCTATGTGGATTGCCTGCTATTAACTCTGTGTTACACCCTTAATGGTCCAGATCTGCAGAAATGGATGGTTATGCTTGGGGAGTCATGGCCACAGAGGAAACGGTGCCAACACTGAGCCAGAGTGGCTCTTCCTTGGGGTGGGTTCCTTCAGACTCAAGTGGTAGGGGTGGCATGTGCCTAAGGAAAGCTATTCCCACACTGAAGTTTGTTTGGGAAGCCAAGCAAAGACCCTGCAGATGTAAGAGCTCTATGGAGCAGATACACGTTCATAGAAGACCCTAAACAAAAAGTCTCATTTTAGACAGAGCTGAATACAGAAAGAAAAGGGGACAATGGTGAATGGCATTTCCTGCAACAGCAAAGAAACTTGGGGTCTTAGAGATGTCCTTCAAGACTTGAGCCACATTAACAAAGGTATAGCAAATTTGGAAGTCCTGTTGGAGGGCAGGACCTGAAAAGGCTGTTTTGAGGCTCCCAGCAGGGCACAATCCACCAGTGGAACTGCTGCAAACAGCAGCCAGCGACAGGCAATGAGATGTGAGGGGCAAGAGCCACACATTCTAGGCTACGTGTGTGCAGGTGCATATGCATCTGTGCACAGGTCTACGTTTGTGTATCTAGCTCAACTAGTTGCTGAAACAATGACCATATCTATTAGAATAACCAATTTCACATGTTAGGAAAGAAAGGAAACACTGAACCTAAGCAACGACAACTACAGCAAAATAAACCCCATCCATTAGAAGGGCATAAAAATATGGCAAACCTGTAAAAACAGAAAGCAAGTAACAGCACTTCAGCAACGACAGACATACACCCTCAGCTCCAGTAAAAGTGCAATTAATATATGGGGAAAACATAAACTTAAGAAGCTGAGGAACGCAGCCCCAGAGCTTGAGAAGTCTTTGGGGTAAGAAGTTGTAGAAGTTCTCACCTCTGTAGTGACTCTATGAATTAAAATGCAGAAATTATCCAAAGGGTACTCCTCCCAAAACTACCCTCTTGTATTTCCATTTCATCAAACAGAATGGCACAAAAGTTTATTTTAAAATGCAGTTAAAATAAAAGAGTGAGAAATTGCACTGGTCATCCTATAGTGAGCAAGGATTTCTCACCAAATTGTGAGATAATTTAAATAACAGGGGTCTCTGCACTAAAATCCCAGACTGATTTAATTCACTCAGACTCCCCATATTTCCCCCGCAGTCTCGCTGGCCTGGCTTCCCACACCATGATAATATTATTAACTCTGACTAAAAGCTTTGCATATGTGATTTCAAAGATACACTTGTGAACGTTGGAAGAAAAGAATGGTTCTTGCCACAGTGAAGTGTCACGTCAGCAAACACTAAGTGCACCAGACCTGCTATGAAATGAGGGCAGTACAAACTGCCTGAGCATTCCAGCTGTTACTTTTATTGGGGAAAGGGATTGCCAAGCCAGATTGTATCAACTAGACAAATTGAATAGAAGAAATGATCCACTAAATCAATAGCCCACTATCTATTCCACCCCCTCAGTAGTTATCTATATTAATTTACCTCAGAAAGATAAACATATAGGGGCTGCCAAAGAACACAGTCAGAGCTAGGATGAGGGAAGAAGGAAGAGGATAGATTGATGGCTGAAGTGTGGTGGGCATGCACACGGTGCAGAAAGATGTTGTTTCTACAGCACTTTACAACAGCTATGTCACAGGGAGGGATTCAGTTATGGAAATGGTCCTAAGACATCTGCCTCTGCTGCCAGAGTAAGTAAGAAAATCCTGAATGCCCTGTCCAGGATCCCAGTGGGTGTCCTTCAGCCTGGGGAAAGTCAGGCACAGGCCTGCAAGAGGTGCTTCAGCCTCTTGGACCTGCAGAAGGAGAGGGAAGATGGGCCAGGTCTGTAGTATCCATCGCCCATGTGAAGGTCTTACAGGGGGATGAGTGCATGTTGCCCAGCTCCTGAGGATGAAACCAGTTTATCACAGCTGATATATCCAGCTTGTGGTCACAGGGAAGTTACAAGCTTGTATACCAGGGCACAGCTACAGGAGTGCTGGTCAGCATGGATGAATAAAGAGGATCTGGAAGTGGGCAAAATACTGAGAGAAGGCTGCGAATGGCACCAAAGCTCCTTTATGAAGCTGGGTTGAAGAGGAAATGCAAGTGAAGAAAAAAGTCCTTCTTTTCATGAGTAGCTCTTGCTGGCTGCTACATCTTCCCAGCACAGGAGTGCGTTTGCTACAGGGTTGCTAATGCAGGCAAGGATGGCATAGCACTATTTTTTAAACAGAAATATTTTATATACAGGGTATTTCATCACTTGCCACTGCAATGTTGGCATTCCTGAAGTCAAGTTCAGCTTGTAACAGTCTCTTATTAGCATATGCAATGATTTACAACAGGGTCCTAGAAAATAAGTATTGACATGTGATCCGGTTACCAGGTCATGGTGAATGATTTTTAAGGATTGTAAGTAGACATAACCTCTGCTTTACAGCTTAGCTAAATAATCTTAATGAAGCCAAAAAGCCTGTAATTAACTTCATTACAATACCTAGCAATACAAACAGGTTGCTCAGGCCACTCCCTGGTCACTCCCAGCAGTGCTCCAGCTCTTTGAGTGAACAAAGCAAAATTGTTTGCTTTTCTCCCCAAACAGAAAATAAAAATTAGCCTGAGAGACGGAGAAAGCTAAGAGGGAAAGGAAACCTGAAAGATTTAAGCAGACAGGACAGATGGGAGAGGAGAGAGGAAAATGACTACTGAGGAATATTTGTCTTGCTTCCTACTGGTTTTTTTACGTTATGGCTCTATTTTGGGCTGCAATGTTATGCAAGTTCTCCAGCCTTTTCCCACTGGCTATAACATTGAGAGCATGATAGATTTTGCCAAAAGAGGCTCCCACCTTTGTTTTGACTTTTGCAGTCAGCAGTGGTATACAGTTGTTTTTTCCCTTAGCTGATTTTCTGCAGAACAGACGCATGTTGGTTTCACGGCTTCCAGCAAAAAGAACATCCAAAATCCATAACCACACAATAACATCAGGGTGAGGTTTAGCTGGCCAAAGATTTGGGAACTGATTTCAAGCACAGGCAGTAGGTTTTCCCTCACATATAACTTTTCAATTTGTTTTTGAACGTAAAATTCTCAGGGATAGTTCGACAGAGACTCATACAAACAAAGAGTACTAAGCCTGCATTGATCCCAGGGCATACAACAAAGGGAGTGAGATTTATTACAATTTTTAATGTAAGAAAAAACATTTTCATTGCTCATAGGTAGGAAGTGGCTGCTTCCCTCAGCTGGGGTGGATGGGGGAGCTTAGTTGAGCCCTGTGTTGGGTGAGATGGATGGAGCATTTCCAACTGTATCCCAGCATGAGTTTCTTAGGGGAGGGAAGTGCGTATGTAGGACTTCAGCATAAGATTAAGAGTCTGACTCAGTGCATTTTCACTATAGACTAGCTTCATGCAAAGGCACTTCAACACCTAAAGTGTCTCACCTAGCAGTGGGTATTTGGATACAGGAGCAGCTGTTACTACTTGTAGCTTTTCCTCTGCACCATCACTATAAAGCGCTGTCTGTACAGGAGACAGTGGAGCATAAACCAATGTTCTCTGTATTTCCACAGTATAGTCAAGGTTAAGTAGCTCAGGAAAGATTAGCTATGGTAGAAAGAATATCCCATGTAACCAGTCTTCCAGGTTTCTCCTTTGGTAGCAGTCAGTGACATGACTAAGCAATCTCCTGCCAGCCCTGCATAAGCATGTATTTCCAGTACATTAAGTGCCATCCCACTGGGAAGTCACCAGCACCCTCCTGGTTGTCTCGGTGGACTAAAGCACTGGAAATGAGCTACAGTAAATAGAAGCATCAGGCCAAGCTCAGGTATGCAGTATGTAAGTAGAAATAGAGTTTCAGAGGGCAGTATGCACTTACACCAAGGCTTGTTTTGACCCATAGCCTGAAAACATACTAAATGAAGCATTAACTTGCCTCACGGTGGAAAAACATTTGACAGAAGGACCTATTTTGTTGAATCTATCTCCCATTCCAGTATTGTTTAGGGATTTCTGGTACCAAGAAACACAATGTAGACCTCTCTTACACTTAAGGAGAAATTCAGCCATCTAACAAAAGTTCTTTGAATACTGCATTTTATTATGGGTACAAAACCAACTCAGGGATGGCTGTGTCTTGTGAATGCTCAGTCAGCCACAGACAAATTCAGCACAGGACTGTGATGAGATGTCTATCGAGACAGATATAATTTGTTGAGGCCTGGGAATTTTTCAAGACACATTCCAGTGAGTCCTTTTGAAAACCAAGTCAGAATTTGAAAATATTTCTCTTCTTTTCATTGGCTTCCAAGTAAAAACCATCATGTCTTCCCTGTGCTGCAAGTGTTTAGGAAATCCACTCCACATCTGGACAATTAAACTGCCTGGAGATGCTCCAGCACTGAGCTTTGAAGAAAACACTTTTAAATGTTGAAAGAAAACACTGATAAGCCAAAAATAAGGAGATGGGTGGATTCTATCAACTTTCCTAACTCCAAGATCATGTACATATGCATTTAATTGCAGAAGCAGTTTTTGTTCTGCTTTGAATGGCATTAATCTGAAACATTTTTATTGGTCCTCACGTTTACACTTTGAGATTCTGCCCTGATGTGCTTTTAAAAATTTTTTAAATATTAATTAGGATTTCAAACTGCTGAGAGAACTTCCAAGCAAGACAATTGTTGGCTTGTGCCACTACATACCATATTCTATCAGTTTATCTTTAAAAGGCTTTAATAAATAACACGGTATTTCAGAGCTTTCCTCCCTGTGGGGAATGATTATGCCCCATATTCCCTTTCTGTCCCTATTTTGAATTGCTCTTTTGGCTTCACGGTTTTACTGAAGGGTTTGTAGCCCATTTGTGAGTGCTCTGCTGTGGTGAGAATGTTTTTCCACTCTCTTTAGTGTGAAATTCCAGGTACAGTATTATGTCACATCAGATCTCTGCAAAAAAATGTATTTTGGCTCCAAAAGAAAAGATTAATGGAAAAATCATTCTCAACCTGCCAGGAAAATATTTTTTCCCCTTCAGAATGAAAACAAAGTGTAGAGTCAGCTGAGGGATCTAAGGATTAAAGGGAAAGTAATGTTCCGAGCTTTTCTTAACCTCTGTCCCCAAATTATCTAAAAGCTCTTGGAGGAAGTGGAACAAAGTAAAGAAAATCAACTTTATTCCTGTAAAACAAAGTCCCATGTTAGTGGTGCTTTACATTGGGATGAATGTTAAGGTTCCTTTTACCAGCAGCGTGATTTTGGGGAATTATTTCTATCAAAAAAGCTTCCAAAACAACTGGAAAATACAGCATGATGCCTTTGGCTCCAGAGCTGCTCTGTCCTTTATCTGTCTAACAACCACAGGAAGTTTCTAGTGCTAAGTAAAAGCAATGACTCCTATCATAGGCGAGCCTGGATTTTTACTGTCATATTTTATGAAACTGGCTACAGTGCATTAAACTTCAGAAAAGACAAATAAATATGAGGGAGGAAGGGGGGGGAAAGGACTGACACAGCAAATTTTATGTTCTTGCATACGAATAGCAAGTACTTGCCCTGAATTCAGCTGAGGGTTGCACAGAGCAAATCTTAATAACTCTTGCCTTTCCCATCAGACTCCTGATGGCCGCGGGGAGAGGCATGTTGTGCCCCAAGGTGAGTGCTGCCCAGCGAGGCAATGCACTGTGTCCGGGTGCCCTGATTTGGCAGAGAAGAGGTGTCGTGCCCTCATCCCACAGTCAAACCCTGCTTAGCAAAGCGCAGGGTGTTCAGCTATCCCAGGTCAGGAAGAAAACATCATTAGCTTTGCCTGGTAACCTTGTTCTCTGGGATCCTAAGGCAGCTGATCGCTCTTCTAGCCTGCCCATGGCAGTTGCCGAGTTGCTGCTTCCTCTCAGCAGCAAAACCCTCCTGGTGCCTCCAGCCATTTCTCCACAAGGAGTTCAGTGGCCCTCATGCACCCCAGCTCCCTTTCCGCTACACAGCCAGAGAGGCAGGGGAACAAACATCCCCTATCACTGAGCAATGTTTTGGGTACCTTTTTGAGAACTTCTGGCGCCAGAGGGGCACTGGCAGCTGGTTGTGTGGAGGAAAGGAGAGAACAGACTGAGAGAGGGGCAGGCATCCTTCAAAAGTTTGCAGGGACAGAAAAACTCAAAGACCCAGACTAACCTGCCAACATAAAACAAAGGGAGTAGTATAGCACAAAGATCTGCTCCAGTGCTTACTGAAATCAATAGGAACCTTAACACCGCTTGGAAGGGGAATTTGATAAATGCCCAACGTGGAGCTGACCAAGGAGAAATGAAGTGTGGCAGCCACCTCTTAGCATGCCTTATACTCTTGATTAATCCAGCACAAACACACACATACAAAATCTTGGCAAAAGACTACGCATTTCAATTGGATAAATTACTTCCACATTTAATCAGACAAGACAGAGCTGTATTTATCAGCGAGCGCAAAAACTTCTGGCAATTTAAGGAGCCTGCTTATGTCACTGTCTTCTCTAATGCTATTAAAATACTGCTATGTTATCACTATGGAGTTTGACAACACATTTGTTGTGTGGAACAGGACTCAAAAGTCATGAATTTTAACCAAATTTGGACACAAGGAGAATGTTTTCCATAATTAAATTAGAATGTTTTCTGTGATCTGTCAGTCCAGTTCCGCAGCTCAACTCTCAGCGAGGTCTCTTCTTGCTGTTTGACTCTTCAGACACCCAGAGAAGAGCTGCACAACCAACAGACACTTGGGACTGATGAGTGAACCCTCAAATCAAAGGTGTTGCTCTAGAGTAACCCAAAATCAAACACGTTCAGTTTTGACACAGAAATTAATAGCTATACCATTTTGTCTTTGGTCAAACAGATTGTTTTGGTCAACCTGCCATGAAATGTTTTATTTTGGGAGTGCAAGATGGTGGCAGGCTCTTCAAAATGTTCTTTGGGTATAAAAACTGTATTTTCTTTCAAAATAAGAAATGAATTTTAAGAGAAAATACGGACACTAAGTATCTAGATTTCTTTTTCAACCATCTTAAAAAGCCACAGTTCTATACATTGACACATTCAAAGATAATTTTCTTTGCCTTGAATCTGCATTTTTGGTCATATTTCACCAAAAACTACAAAAATGTCACCAAGCAAGCTTCTCAAACAGAAATTAAGTCAAAGTGATCCATCCTCAATGATGGGAGAAAATAAGCTAGACTTCTCCTTTCTCAATTCAGTCATTTGCTTCCATTTTATTTGAGCTAGTAACAGAATACTTTAACAAATTTTCAGGCTAAATTAAGTCTCAGTAATTCAGAAGTTCTGGTGTGTAGTGAAGCAATGCTGTAATTGACAGATCAGCCGCCATTTAAATTAGCTCTTGGGAGGATTAACTATGTGGGGATTAAATCCTTTCATATCTGACCCAAATCCCACCAAAATTAATATTAGCTCCCTTAGTCAGCTGGTTTAAAATGTACTTTGATCACCTGGGAAACTTGTCTCTACTTCTGACTGATAGGATTGCTGTGTTACAAACAAACTCATTGCTCTTCTCTTTGACCTCACCCTGAAAACATGACATGAGACTTATAACTCCACACAAATGAAGAGACTCATGTTCTAAATCCATGCAGGTACATATTCCATATCATCTGTAAATGAATTCTTGTCATCTTTCTTTTAGATTTGTACAGCTGGAAGTCAAAATACAGGATTGTTGTTTAAAAAAAAAAAAAAAAGAAGGGAAAGAGTAAAGGCAGAATATTCCAGGGTGGTCCTAATCTTCTCATCTTGAATTTATATTTTTATATGTCAGGGATGGAACATATGGGCAGAGTGGAATGTCAGACAGGCAGAGTATTAGGAACAGACAGAGTAGCATAAAGCAAGCAACCTTCATGTACCTAATTTACTATGTGTTAAACTGGATCAAATTCCTACAAATGTGATGTTAAACACTTAGGTATGGCAGTATATTTTTATGGAACAGGATTAAGAAATGATGTAAATTTCCAAGCAGAAAATTTTGGCTAATTGAAATCTTTTGGCAAGTCAGCCATTTTCATTTTAAATGAACACGCCATATTGCCACTTTGTCTCCAGAAAATACCACATCTTCAGATAGATCCCTTGAAAATTGGATGGATAATTTATTTTCCTGATTCAAAGAATTTCCCTGCATTACCACCATCCCCATTTATTTCCATATATTGTATTATGTACAAATCAAATATATATATATATATGTTTTTAGCAGGAACAGAACTTATATGTGAAATACAAGCACTTAACCAAGTTTCCTTAACTTCTAGCTTATTAGCAGTCAAAACCTGCCAAAAGAACCTGCATTAGAGGAACATTTCTGTTTAAAGAGGAATGGCAGCACCTGACAAGACGTGAAGATTTTGGGGGAGAAAAGGTTATAGCAGTATATAGCAGATTATAGCAGTTTCTGAAGCCATAGATGGAGACTACATCCTCACCCAAGTCTGTAATAACGTGTTCCAAGATGGAGAAAAGAGTGCTGTATTACCTCATGTCTTCACATAACTCAGCCCTCAGCTGCAGAGCTGTGACTGGAGCTATCCCTTTAGATCTGACCAACTGAAATTCAGGATCTTGTCTATTCCAGACAGAAGGAGAACTGGAGCTGGATTGAGATGTCTTCTGAGTAACTCCCTCTATTAATAAATGAATAAATAAATAAATAAATACTGAGGCCTTATTTCTTATACACCTTGAATCACTCTGCTTACAGATCTAAACATCTTTCTGCCTGCTTTTGAACCACATGCCTCCAGATTCAAGTGCTCCAAGTCAGGAGTGACATTTTGAGACAGACATGGACCCATAACTCATATTTTGGTGAGATTTTCCTTCTGCCTGGCTGTGTAGAGCAGCATTCTTGCAGAGGTGCAAGGACAGCACTGCCACCCTGCCCCACTCCCAGCTGCACCCAAGGCCACGTATCCATCTGTGCAAGGCTGAGTCCAAGCACACCTATCCCACCTCTCAAGGTTTTCTCAGAGGAAGTGAACGTCTGTCTTTCAGCAAGAGGTGTTTATTTTCTGTTCGTCCTCCTGTCTCTTTGCTGACATTTTTGTGCTCAGTCCCACTCCCAGTTTTTAATTCTGGCCCAGCTTTCTCACAGATTACAGAAGTGGACCCCCTCAAGGGCTTTAGTTGCCAGATGGCAACTGACCTTACACCATTCATTTTTAAACAAATCTAACTGAGAAAAAGCATCAACTGGCAAGCTGACTCGGAACTAAGGCAACCAAGAAATGTATTTCTGTGCTAAGAGCTTCAGCAGTACTTTTGCCCTAAGAAATGTGAATTATGGCAACTCTTTGTGTAGCTGGCAGAAGAACCCTTGATAACATCCCTATGAAACACACCTGAGATGGCAGGGTGGGCACAGGAAGCAACTCACAATTGGTACTGTCACCCTTGTAGGAAGATGCAAATAAACTACTGGCTTTCTGAGGTGCGGTGGCCTGCCATCACACCTCTTGGGACCCCTGCAAGGCCTGCTAGCAGCCCCAAGTACAAGGAGCAACGTAAATGCTGCTCTTTTTACTGGAAAAATTTTCAGTTTGAAACCTCTCTTCTGGCTAGTCCATCTCTTGAGTGTGAAATACAGGGCAGTGGTGCTTTCTGGAAACAGGCAGCACTCCCAGAAACGGCATGATGAGCAAAATAAGGAATGTTGCTTTGGTTTGGAAGAGGAGGAGGAGAAGGGATGGTGGGAAGAAGGTGGCTCTAAGGAGAACCATATGAGCAGGAAGGAAGGAATCTTTTAGTTTTCTTTACCATCTAATTAAAAAAACATGTTATGAAACATTTAGACAATGAGAAGGGCTACGTCTCTGGGACTGCCTATTTTGACTTGCAGGGTGCTCTTGAGCTTGAAGGATGTACTACAGGCAAAAGAGTCACTAGCTTAGAGTCACACCTGCCATGTGACATTCACCAAAATGTCTGGGCATGTAAGACATGCAGATTCTTTGCCAGTAAATCCATACTGATTGGCAGAGACTGCTTGAGAGGGAGCTGCACTGACAGCTCGTTCATATAAGCCCAGCAATTGGGAAAATGGAGGTGGGTGGACATGCAGGGAAAAGCTTCTGTTGTGCAACAGATGTTTTCAGCCTGCTCAGATGGAGGCTTCTTCCAGCTGACACTCAGGGAGGCCAAGCTGAGGGGACACAGATCAGTTCAGGAGTTCAGAGTCCTGTTGACTAATTTTTCTACTGGGGAAATATCAGAGTGTGTTTGCTCACACTTTGGGATGTCTTAATTCTCTCCTCTGATGATTCCTGTCCCGTAAATGTTTTCACCGTTGCTGGTTCATGAACTCACTTTAGCCTGGCAACTGGTCTGCTGGTGCAGTTTGAGCAGCAGATAGTTGATATTTACCAGGCTGGAGTTAAAAATAATTCAGGCGTTACATCTGAACGTTGAATCTGAGGTAACCAGTCAACACAACAGCTTAGTCCATAAGTAAGAATAGATGCAAACTTAATCAGCTGTGTTTCTTTCTGTTTCTATCCCTATGACTTTTCTATTTATTCTGCTAAACTCTGGCTCTCATTTCCCTGCCGCAGAGGATGACACCTGAGTGCCAAGCTCGTAGACAAAACTGCCTTCAGCCATCTTTCTGTTGATAAACACAGCAAAGTGCTCATCCATACTTGCAGTCCCAGGACTCACTGTAATGACAATGTTATGCACCACCAAAGCAGTGCCAGGATGTGCGAGCTGCAGCCTGACTGGAACAGGATGTCCTTAAGCAGCCGGCGGCCAGAAAGTTGGGAGCACATACCAGTAGGAACACCACTGTTTGCCTCTTGGCATCTTTGCTTTGCTTGCAACAGAAGGAGCCATCTCTGACCTATCATGGCAGTACCTGTGGCTTGGTTTACGTTTTTATGTTTCCTTAACCATTTATTCACACAGCAATACTAGATAGCAAGGTAGAAAGCCCCAGAGATTTAGTTTAGCTAGATTGAATTAAAAATTCCTTCAAGCACGATGCTGCCCAAAGTGCTCATGGCTGTATGACCAGGGGGATGTAAGCGTAGCAAAGCATCTAAAAATGGTCCCAGACATCTACCACCCAAGTTCCCCAGACCAGGAGCCTCAGTCATCTGAGGTGGCTGCTGCCCAAGCAGCTCCAAGGATTGAGTGTGGAGTCCTTATGGGTATCAGGGGTGAATAAGGCACATCCTGTTCTCAAGAAGCCTCTCCCAAAACATCACCAGGCTGGACACTGAACTCTGATTTCTGCCAACTAGCAATTATCAGAGATGCTGGACTCTACAACCGAGACCCCAACAGCTGTTGGTGGGGTTCCTACACCCATTGCTCTCCCTGCCTTGCTGCCTCTGTTAGGAAGGATTTACAAGATTTGAGGGGCAGGCTGTGAATGGGCTTTATTCTTTGTCCTGTAGGGAGTGAGAGATGTGCATTGTGGCAAAGTGACTGTGCTTGTGTGTTGTCCTAACAGCATCCTGGGAGCAGGCCTGCCATTTTGACACCACAAGACTAGGATTTCACAGTGGGAGGACATAAACCAGCATTAGTCACCTTGGAGACTGGAAATGAACTGTAAAATACACAATGTGCTTGGCCACCAAAGTAAGAACACCAATGTGCCACCATCCACACCACATAAACGTTGGCAATTGAACATAGGTGGACTGTTACTAGTGGCTGTGGAGGCAGAGCTTTGTAGGCCAGCTTTAATTCTGTCGGTCATGAGTGCCTGGGACAGCAACCAGCAGTAGCAGTGATGAATCTCCAAAGTATCCTTGTGAAGTGGTGTACTGGCCATCCTTGAGTAGGTACCAGGCACAGATTGCCTGGGAGGGGTCAGGGACCCATTAATTCCCCCATAACACCCCTCACCTCACATATGTCACCCCATCACCTCCTCTCTGGGACACATGGAGGTGTCCCAGCCTAGTGCTACCACTGAGCAGTGGGGAAGCAAGGAAAACACGTTCTCATAACTCAGCCTTTCTCTCAGGTATTTGCAAGCAAACATCAAGAACAAATTTTGATATATCTCCAAGGTGCTCTTGAGGGAATGTGCTCTGGGAAACCCCAGGGCAGACCCTCCATGCTCATGGCTATGCTGTGGTCCCTGCCACTCCCCTTGTGGAAAAACCCCTTCCCCTCACTCCAGGTCCTGGGAGTAGCCAAACATTTATGACACTTTTTTGTTGGGTTGCAGCTCAGTTCCTGCTCTGACCCACTAGTTGGTTATTTACTGAGTGTTGGATTTAATTATTAAAAATTATAGCAATAGGAAAGAGGGATTAAAGTAACAGAACTTATATGCTGTGATCCAGATTTTTAGAGGTTTCTACCATAACTACAAACATTGCATCTCATCCCACTTGATTTCACAGCCCTGTCTCATTGCTTTTCTTTCTGTCCTCCCAGGAACCAAAAGCACCACAGCCCCAGGAAAAAGCGAGGCAGCCCAGAGCAGTCTCTCTGAAAAGGATGCTATGGGGGAAGAAGGAGACTTGGTCTCCCTGAGGTTTTATACCAGCTGCATCTGAGGTTACCTTTCCTGACCACCGTTTGCACCAGAGCTGCCTGTCCCTGGGTAGGACTAAAGCTGTCACTGTGAGGATGGGGTAGCTTTTCCCCTGGGTGGAAGCTTGTCTCTCCCTCGCTGTACCGTCACTGCACCCACAGTGGCCTTCAGGCACTAAGGACCATTCAGTTTGGTCCAAAGATGCCCCTTCACCCTCCAGCCTTGCACTCTGCCCTCAGCTAGGCTTCTGCAGTCCAAACGTATGGCTTGACCTGCTCTTTATTTCTATCCTGCAACCCAGGCAGCTGAGAGAGGCACTTTAAATACCTCAGCTGGCTGGCTTAAAGGGTGCCTGATGTCAGTTAAGGAGGGGATCGAGGTGGCTCCATAATGTCCAAAGAGAGTTTCAGCAAGTGCTAGAAGGAATGTTTCCCTCATTTTCTAGGACATCTATCTGAAAAACACTCCCTGGATGTTAAAAATAATAAACATTTGTTAGATAATAAATCCCAGACTATGCTTTCCTAATAAACTAGATGATTTTGTGAAGACTCTTCGATGATTGAAGGCAGATTCTTTCAAGGTGTTGTCATTTGTTTTGAGCTTTGCTCTTTGTTACCTGGTTTTGCCTAGAGCCTTCTCTATGAAGGAGAATAAAACCTTTAATTGCCTTTTGAGTGATCTTAAGGGAGAAATTCGAGTACCTGATAAAGCAATAAATTCTTGCTACAGATCATCGCTCATTTTTCTTGTGACTATATTTAGGACTTTTACCACTGGTTGGAGGGAGAAAAAGCAAAGGTTAGTGCCATTTCCCTGCTTTATTACCACAACAGACTGCAAAAATAAAATAAAAATAAAAACTCCCTCCCTTCATCCAGCTAGTCCAAGTCTATGCAGTGGGACTGTGAGTCATGTCACCAACAGCTCTGCAAGCACAGAACGATTTCTGCATCCTAACAAAAGCGATTCTGTAGCTCAGGATGACAAATTCATGAAACATCTGTGAAAGGTCATGAAACAACATGCCACTTTGGGACACACAGACTTTCTTCTGAGGTCCCACATTTCAGAGAAAACCTCTGCTTCTTGGCACACACTGCCAAAAGTTATATTAAAAATATCATACCATAAAAAAAAAAAAAAAAGTTAATATAGCATAGTGCTGCTTTATTTAGGTTTTTTAGCAACCTCAGAAGGGCAGTTGTAATATTTTAAGAAAACAGCAAGCCAGCAGCCAGGTATTAGCATTCTTCACACCAGGCAGATGCTTCCTGGGCCAAGCCAGATGAGCTAATTACCCATCTCTCCTGTCCCTTTCCCTCTCTGGATAACCTGTGCAGCCCAGGAGCCGGAGGCTACATAGTTTCCATAGCTCTTCCTTTTCCATTCTGGAGACCGTTCCCAGCAAACTAAGACAGGGTGTCTCCAAAGAAAACAGGCTAACTGGGGAGAGGGGTGAGGTAAGGGGTGAGAAAGACACTTAGAGCAGGACCTGAAACAAGTTAGTAGAGACACCTCTGCCCATTCGGAAGGGAAAAACCCATGCCCTTTGGAGAGCAGAAAGAGGTATCTGCTTCTAGGCATGAGCTGGTCTGGGAGACGTCTGCAGCTCACCATGTAGCAGTTTCCAAGCAGAAATCCACTCCTTTGTTTTATAACAGGAGGGGACAATCTGGTCCAGGTTTTTAAAAAATCTTTTCAATCTCTTGGAATGTAGTTTTCCTTTCTGTTTTGTCACTTACAATTATAATTATAGGTGTTGCTACTGCTCCATCCATTGTTACACCAGACTAATACTTTCCATCATACCCACCAGTTCCAGCTGCTTATAACTTTGTCAGACTAATTTTCAAGGGCTGAAATCTTCCATGTTCTTTCTCTGTCTGAGGTTAGTTAGGAAATATCCCTAAAAGATCAGAAGTATTCCAGAACAAAAACAAAGGTAGTGTTCTCCACCCACTCATGAAGATCACTGTGAAGGTTCAGAGAAGGGAGCTCAAATTTATCAGAAAGACAACAGTGAGGTTAGAAAGGTGTCCTGGCTTTGGCTGGAATAAAGTTAATTTTCTTTCTAGCAACCAGTGTATTGCTGTATTATGAATCTACTACAATAATAATATTGGTAACACACTGATGTTTTAGTTGTTGCTAGGTAGTTGTGGTATCTATACTAAGTCAAGGACTTTTCAGCTTCCCACACCCTGCCAGGTGCATGAGAAGCTGGGAGAGCACAGCCAGGATGGCTGACCCAGACTGGCCAAAGGGATATTCCATACACAGACCATACAGAATTAGGGAAGCTAGCAGGGAGGTGGGATTGCTGCTCAGAAACAGACTGGGCATTGGGGGGGTTTCTTCCACAGGTGGTGAGCAATTGCATTTGTGGATCACTTGTTTGAGAGTGTAGCTGGTGGAACCTCAAACTCTTGCCACACACCCCCCAGGATGTGTGATCCCACACAACAGCTGGTGAGGCCGGTGCTGTGCAGAAAGGACTGTATGGGTTCTCCTGCCACATGGAATATATGGGATATGCTGTGCCAAAATCTCTTTTAGGCTGGTGCTTTGGTCAGTGCTGCAGTGATAGAGCAGCTCTGCATTCCCCAGTCACCAGGTACACACATGTCTCAGCCATCTTATCCGTGTCCTTACCACAACCCTGTCTCTAAGATTCAGGAGGATGAGCATCACAATAAGTTTATGAAGTGTTGCTGTGGGCACAGTGTGCTGGTATTTCAAGTTACACTGATACCAACCTGCTCTGGTCTTCCTTGGTGCGCAGCGGGAATATCTGTGACTAGCTCCTTCAGAGGACTAGCTTTCTGTGTCACCTTCCAGGGCTGGCTCCCCTCCCACAGAAAGGATATTGCCACTGACTGGATTGCCACATAGATATTACTGAGCAGGAGTCCCAAGCTCTCGTTTCCCAAATGAACCTGATGATTAATGGATGATCTGTTAAGGGACTTAGTTTTCCAAACTTTATTGCTAATAATTCTCATAGAAGTCAAGGATGAGATATGCTTTCCATACTTTGTGGAAGTAAATGGAAGCTATAAAGCAGGGCATGGTACAGTTTGGAAAAGGGACAGAATGCACCAGGCAGCCCCCCTCCGTGGGCTGAGGGACTCTCAGTGAAGCCACCAGAGAGGAAACAGCCAAACTCTGGCTCACAGTGCCTCCATAGTATTTCCTGAACCACTTCAGCCTGACAAAGGACAAAGTATACCAGCAAAGGTCTCACCATTGTGCACCTGCAGCATTTCCACTGGGTTCCAGGAGATCTATGGCTCCTGACATCTAAGTTTAAGGGTTGGACCCAAGAGATGAAGTTCCCCTATCTCTGCAGCTGTGTTCAGGTTGCTTTGTGCCACTGATATCTGGAGGAACCAGCAAGGCAGAAGAAAACGCTCAGGTAAAAGGTATTCTGAGTGTTGTTTCACCACACATGTATGTTTTCATACATATTTTCCAATAGCATTTAAACAAGCACAAATAAAGAATTCCTTTTGCAAATGTGAATGTTCTAAATATCTAGGAGGGTATGCTCCATTAGCTTTTGAGGACATAAAGGCTCACAAATGCCAATATTACTGTTGGAAACAAGATCTAAATCACTCACAAAGTCCTATGCACAGCTTTTAATTACATGCTTGAATCATTAAAGCATGTACAAAAATAACATTCTAAATGTGTATGAACATCTCCTTAATGGATACACATGTTCACATGTATTTCATTTAATTTTAAGGTGGTTTTTGTGTGCTGCTTCCTCTATTCATGGGTAGGACTGACCATTGATTTGGAATTTCCTTGTCTTTAGCTTCTTTTCATTTTCTTCTTAGTGTAAAGTCTCCTGTTTATTCACACTCCAAAGTTACAGCAACACCATAGATAGGAAAAAATATGCAATTTCAGCTCTTTTGTAGCGTTATCCAAGCACTTTTTAAAACCTACTCTGAAAAAGCATTATTCAAAAAAACCCTGCTTTCAAAATGAGGGCATTTTTGAGTAGGAAGAGATCTGCTGAGAAAACTGTGCTGCTTAACACCCTGTTATATAGATATCTACAGATGTTTGACTAGCACCAACAGCACTATAACCCAGCTCAAAGACTAGGCCTCTATGTTATAATTACATTACAAATAAGCTATGGGATAAACCAAGACACACTTGAGAATTGAGATACAGGTAATTGAATACCACAGAAAAATGGGCTTTTCCACAAAAAGTTTCAGTTCTTTATGCAGCTTGAAGCTTTCCCTTGAATCAATAAGCTGCACCCCTGACATACTCCTAACATTACACCTGCTTGTATATTTAGACAATTACCAAGCCAGGGAAATATTTTGCTTTCATTTTTACTCCTGGCTCAGTGCTTGTTTCTGCAGATTGCACTGATTCAAAAGCCAGTGACCTTGGCTAATTTGTGAAGGTCAATTAATGCCGAAGCAGAAGTGTTCCAAAATCCATACACCTCTAACTTGCCAAGGAAAGGACAAAGTCATAAAATGCACATTGGGCTTGAAAAAAGAAATGCAAAAAAGGAGGAAAAGAAAAGAAAGCTGACTTCAATCCTGAGGACTGAAGGAGAGAAGATGACCAAGGAAAACTGATGCAGGAATAAAATACACTGACTGCCTAAGCAGTGAACTATTTTCTTGAATGCTTGACAAACTGAAAATCTGGGAATCAAAGGCTACATGGAAAAATAAAAGCTCCCTGTTTATGGTTGCTTTAAAAAATTAAAATAAAGCCATAGATGCAACATAAGAGACCAGGTGAAATATGAAAAATACGTGACTATTCAGCAGTATGACCAATGTATTCAAAGTATCGCTGGTGTAGGGATTTTCTCACTGTTAAAGCTGCAGCAAAACACAAAAGGATCTTCAAACAGAAAAAGAGATTCCCCAAATCCACCTCTTTTTCTACTAGGACTTCAGTGAAAGGTAGAATTCTCCAATAGAGCCAGAGCCTGTGTCCACCTTCTCACCACTCAATGCCTTTTGGAAGCCTAACTTTGAACTTTACTCTCTTTGTGTTCACTAAAATTATTCTACACACTGATTTTGCCTCAGCTACTCTATTCACATTTTTAATTAAATTGAGCTGCTTTAAAAGGTACCTAACACACGTGCATATCCCACACTTCAGAGTGTCTTAGAGATCATGTCATTGTTGAACAGGTCAAACTCAAAAGTTATGGCAGGGGATGGGTGAAGGAGGGGAGGCACAACACAAATTCTTCGTGGCAGAAGGAACATAATTTGAAACAGGACATGAAGTTCATTTCAAGCACCACTTTCAGAACCAAATCTCTCTGGATGACACATCCTTCCTGTAAGCACACAATAACTAGTCAAAAGCACACCCACTTTGGAAATATATAAATACTCTTGGACTGGTTAGAGCTACTCATGTCTTAACTTCATATATTATAGTTGTTTCAAAACACATAAGAATTTCAAATTATACTGGTTGGATCTTTTTTACAAGTAGCTGCAATATGCTGGAGGCAGACCTTGGAGAGCAGGGCGATGTGAAGCATGACCTACCTTTACCTTTCCTTTAATTTTTATTTTTAACAAACAGGATCATTGAGATCTTCACAATAGACACTGCAAAGCAAAAAATCTGTTCATCCCCGGGTCTCGTACAGAAACCAATGCCTGTGGTTTTCAGTGCACACCCCAAAGGATGGTGGAGCCCAGTGTTCTCACTTTGTAAGCAATAAGAAGGCATCACAGGGAGTGGAGTGACCTCCCTAAAACCACGTGACAGTTTGCTGACAGAGATGGAAAGAGAATCCACATCTCTCTGCCATATCTCAATGCCTTTATCCTTACCTGAACCAGTAAGCAAACTGAACTGAAACGCAATGGAGAGGAACTTGCAGTGACCACTACTCATTAAGTTCTCCCCTTATGATTGCCCAATGAATTTGGTGCCAAACAGCTTCCCAGTTGAACTGCTACCTGGTTTTCTTCACAGCAGACCTGGGAATACATGGAGTTTACAAGAGAAAAATACACCAACAAACCAAAATTTTCCATGTAATCCCAGCATGGAACTGTCTACTAGCAGGCTTGATGTATTTTTTTTTGTTTAAACACCTGGGCAAAGCACTTCCCAATTTATAAACTCACTATGATAACAATTGCAGAAATGGTAACTGAAATTGTAATTATTCTTATTCTGAATCCTTCGTCATTGTTCAAAACTGATTTTGCCAAGCAGACATCAGCATTTATCTTTCTTCAGATAGCTAGACACAATGCATTTGCCTTCTCTTCCAGTGGGTTGGTTGTATCAATAAAACATACAGGCCTAAACTTTCTTAAGCTTTATCTGTGGTTTTCTCTGGGAAACACCTTAATTTCAGTCTAGTTTTTGCGCTCCAAAGGATTGAGCAAGTTGCTGAAGTGTTTGCTCAAGCTAATACACCTGTTGGCCAGCACAATTTCAGAACATTCCACTGCAGCACCTTTAAAACCGTAACTCACTTGCAAGGACAAGAGCAGTCACGAAGCAGTAACTTAGCTCAAAATAGGTATGCAAATCTTGGCTGTACTGGATCACTAAGCCACCTGCTAGAAAGTCATTTGCATCTACTTAAGCAGAACCTGGTTTACTGGAATACAGACTGCTTTCTTAAATATCTATTAGGATCTAGGCAGGACAAATTTAATTTCTTAATGGAAAAGGTCAAATTGTGCAATCCACACAGAGACTTTTGAAGAGCTCAGAGGAGTGACAGCATTAGGTGGGCCTGTGTTCATGTAATCAAATGAAATCTCCAAAATAAATGCCAAGATCGCTTTAAAGGCAGATGTGAGTTATCTAATGGGCTTGTGTGTGGGAACGCAGCTCTCCCTGCACCAACAAGTTTAACACCAGAGCATGCAGCCTCCACTCCAGGTGAACAAGCTTTCTGCAGCAGGTGAATCACAAAGCTTTATCAAAGCAAGGACTCTTTGCTTTCTGCAGAGACGACAGACGCCACCCTGAAGCGCCGAGCCTGGCGGCTGCTGTAACGCCACACATCCGCCTGCCTGCGATCCCCTCTCCGAGATACGGAGTCTACGGGCTGCCAACAAACGGCCCCACCACAGAAGACGCTTGATCAAACGGAAGTGTTTTCGCTGCGCAGGATTGTGTCTGGCCCTGAATCATTTCCAACCCTGCTTCCTGCCAGCACTGCAATAAATCCATTGAAAAGAGCGGCGCTGAGGCAGCATACGCCCGTAACCCTACAGTCTCCCTACCTTCTGTGGGCTCATCTGTTAAAATAGGGATCACCTTCCTTGGCCTGTCACTGCTGAGACCAGTGGAAACATGTAGTACCTGCTACTGAAATGGAGCTGATGCCTTTACGGGCTGTATTTTTTCACTAAAAATGTCGTCAGGGCCCGGAACAGGCTGCTCAAGAAGGTGGTTGAGTCACCATCCCTGGATGTGTTTAAAAAAAGGATTGATGAGGTACTTAAGGATATGGTTTAGCATAGGACAGGAACAGTTGGACTCAATAACCTTAAAGGTCTTTGCCAACCTTGTGATTCCGTGATTCTGTGGTCTTTAATCAGAAAATCAGAGACAGGCTAGGCATCAACAGCTTTGCAACAAGTACCCCTTTATATAAAACTTTTCCATAAATTACCTTTCCTAAACTTTCCCTGTGGATCTCATGATGTGCCATTCTGTGTGAGTACCTCAACAGGGCCTGATTTTCGGATGCTGGTGTCTGCTGGGCTGGAAAGGGTGTATGAGATCCTGGATACAACCAAAGCAAACTTGAAGCTTTGCTCTGCATTGTTGTCTGGAGACTGACAATAATACTGCTACAGATTTTAGCGTCAATGTGGTAGAAGAATACCTGAATATCCAAAGTGCTAAGAAAGCAAAAAATACAGGCTAGTGGTGTACACCAGCCTTAAAGTGAGATATCTTAAAGAATGCTCATTAGGTGATTTAAGTATTTACATAGCCTGTTTCCCTATCAGTCTGGTTTTGCTTCGCTATCACTATTTTTTCTGCAGCATACATGTGCCTGTACAAAATCTATTCAGCACATAAAACCTAAGGGTGGAACATGTGTGTCTGATAAACAGCCTGTTACAAGCTTATTGTATTTCAGGATTGTTCCACTTCAGTTTACAATTTGTTTTATGTTCTTTTGAAACTGTTTCGGTAAAACTGGGATTAATTTAATACACATTTTATTAAAATTGCTTGCAGTAGGGTAAGACAAAATTGTGATGTACAACAGACACTGAGTGACTGAGCTGCCTAGAGCGTTCAGGGCAATTAAAAATAAAGCATGTCAAACTATGAATACCACAAGTGTCCTGATTTCCTGGCCTCAATCACCCTGTCTTGGATCCATGTTAGAGTGAAAGGTCTTTTATACAATTCAGCCTTTCCATAAACAGGATGATAGGTATATCATGAAATTATTTCCATGCAGCCACTGTGTTCAAACAATAAAATTCTCAGTCCAACTCGTTTTGTAAATATGCTATAGCTGTTCAAGGGCTCTCTGAGCTCATGTGATTGGATCGATGGCCCTCAATGGTCAAAAGAAAGGAAAATTATCTGCTGGGATTTTTCCATCTGATTTACATTGCAGTTCAAACTCTACGGATCAAAGAAAAAGCATTTTCTCTTTCAGTGCCTTATCTAGCATGAGCCAAAGTATTTTTGGGTCTGTTCAGTGGAAAAGCAAGAAGAGCAACACTTTACAGAAACTACCCCTATTTTTATTAGTTTCAAGTCACTTTTTGAAGTCAGAATGTAGAGTAATAGACATGGGCACCAGCCGTGTGAGAGTGAGCACAGGGAGCTGAACAATGAAATCTTTGCTTGGTTTCTATTTGGCCCTTAAGAAAAGCAGTGACACCCATTCCTAGAAAGCTAATCAAGTGCCTGCAAATTTAAACATAAGTAAAACTTTGGCTTTTCGCCTCCACAAATCAATAGCAGCTAACCACACTGCCTTGTTAGCAGAGTTGGGGTAGAGATAGAAAAAAAAAAGTCTTTTTAAAAAAGAAAAACAAAAAAACCCCACTTGGACCAAACTAAAAAAAAAATGTGCAAGGAATATGGAATTATTTTTTTTTTCATCCTGAACTTCCCAGAAACACAAGAAATAAAGAAGCTTTGAACAAGGACATACTATTTTCCTGACTTCAAAAAAAGCCAACCAAAAAAAGAACCCACCCAAACCCAGATTACTCCACAACCAAACAGAAAAAGCATGAAGTAGCTATAGTTTTGCTACTTTCTCTCTCTTCGGCACTAGAGAGATATTTAGTAGCTGTAACTTTACAATTAGCCAATATCAAACTATGCCACAGAGAAACAAAAGATGTTAGTTGCGGAGTCAACGCCTTGTTCTGGACTGCTTACAGTTGTGTCAGTGTTTTAATGGTGGCCAAGAATCCAAAACTTTTTAACACTTGCTGGATTTAAACTCAGACAAAGCATAGGTATTAATTAGATGTACAGAATGTACCCATTACACCTTCATGGAAAGACCCTCAGACAGCAATTGGCACAGGTGACTCAGTGGGCTTTATCTACAACGCCTGTGAAGAGCCCAACCTCACAGAAGGTAAGGAACACCACACGTGGGAGCAAGCACAGACATGCAGAGTGTCCAGCTGTTGGAAAACAACTCCTGTCTGCAGGAAAACCAGATTTTACATCAATCTGTGAAAAGAATATACCCAAGCCCAGGCCAAAGCGCACATATTCCAAATAAAAGAAATTTCAGCAATGGAAAGGATAAAATATCAGAGCTCAAGAGCTAGTTACATCCACTGCTTGGAATATTATGTTGGATTTAGATGAGATGATTATTACAAATGGGACATGACTACATTGATTAATGTGACATCTGAATCTAGAATAAAGATTTCGCAGAGAAAGTTGACTCATGTGGAATACAGATGAGTAAAACTTAAGGCATATGCAGGGCAGATTATTCCCTGTAAGGAGAAAGAAATTCTTGAGAAAAAAGAAGTTTGCAATTGCCTATGGAACTGGAATACCTGTTCTCGGGCTGAAAAATGTAAAAGAGCAAATATTTCTGGTGTTGAGTCCATTCAGTGAACCAGTTTCTGCCTTGTCCAGAGATTTATCTGCCATTTACCATCACCAGGCTGTACATGACAGAGAATGGTGGGGGAGTGGGACCGCAGTTAGTCCAATCTTGACATGATGTAAAACTCAATGTAAGCAAGAGTACACTGAAGGAAGAGACAAATTGCCAACAGGTAAAGAAATATAGAAGTTGCATTACTGTCTGGTTTTAATATTAGAAAACTTCTTAAAACAATAAAGATTGTTCAAAACACGTGACACAAAAGGCAGAATGAAAACAGTCTGAAATTGTGCAAATATATTTGTGCATGTGCATGTGCAAATGTTAAATCCACAGTACAAGCCTGACCTGGGAAGATTTGTTGATGTTGACTTTGGGTAGTGGTTCTGCATTACACTTGTCACTATGCAGATCTCCTTAAAGAATATATGATCTCATATAGAACCTCTATATTTGATACCTATGGCAAACCAGCTGAGAGCAATGACAGACATTGGATCACAAATTAATTATATTTCCCAACAGCTGTGATTTGAACAACATTACTTCATAGCCAGGGAATGACATTAAGGTCTCTTGTGGAAAACAGTGTCAATATTGTTAAAAGAACTTTTTAAAAACCTGAAAAGTTAAGTTTGCCTCTGTAGAGTGCTAAACCTGCAGAGCAACATCCCTGGGACTATCACCTGTTGAAATCTTCCTGTGGTCCTGAATACAGTGCAGAACTCTGGACTTCTGTGTGGCACTGGGTTTTAGCCAAGAGGAGCAGCTT
Source organism: Zapornia atra (assembly GCA_013400835.1). Taxonomy (NCBI): domain Eukaryota; kingdom Metazoa; phylum Chordata; class Aves; order Gruiformes; family Rallidae; genus Zapornia; species Zapornia atra. The sequence continues at coordinate 106,370 of VZTU01000231.1, read as the reverse complement.
TTCAGAGCAAACTAAACAAGGACTTCAGCCACAGAGATGTTGAAGAAGAAAATCCCCCTTAAAACAGGTGAGATGGAGGTGAAAGTCAGCATGGCATAGAAGGTTTCATGACAGCAAAAAGCAGAGAGACTGCACTGAAATTCTGTGCATCAGTGACGGGAGCAGAACATACAAGGGTAGATCTCAGGTTTCTGTGAGTCCCCAAGCACACATGTATTATTACATGCTGGAAAAAAAAGTGTGGGGAAAAGAACAAGCCATGAATCTAGAGAGAAAGCATTTCCCTGGCAACTGCAGCATAGTCTAATTTCTAAATAAACCCCAATGGAGAGGCAGCATGAACCAACTGAGGAAAAAATATATCTGGGAACCATCGCGAATGTAGGTGGAACCAAGAAAATCTAGCACACACTTTTAGTATTCCTTTGCAATTGAGCACAATCACCTTGGGCTGTGATGTTTTGTTCAGGTCTAGAAAGAGCAGGATATGGGAAGTACAGGAAAACAGAGCTCTTCACAAGCTCCGGGATTAGAGGATTTAGAATAATTTATAATGTATTTAATGTTAGCTCCTCTGCTGCTTATGAAACTGCTAGAAACAGATTAAAGTTTAATGTATGCATTTGTCATGCATACAATTAAAAGAAAAATCCCATCTGATTGTGACTTGTTTACAGAGACTAATAATTACCCGATATATCCATGTGAGACCGGCCAGCAAGTACATAGTCTGTCCCCCAGCAAGATATGCAAGTGTAATTTACAGTCGGAAAGGATGGCTTAGGAAGCTTGATTCTCTTGGAGAAAGTTGGTAGTACATGATGAGGAAGAAGATCAACAAGCATTAGATTTTGTATCTAAACTTCCCTTGTGAGAGCAGTTCACACTGCCCAATATGTCCTTTTCTAAAACATTGGCGTTATTGGCCAGCAGCCCAATTCTCTGGTCACGTTCACAGAAAGCTCTGATGTGAGCACAGGCTCAAACGCAGAGGATGAGAAGCAGTTCTTGAAGTCTGTATCTCAGATGATATGAAGAAGAACTAAAATAAATAAACAATTAAGCCCTGTCCCGTGAAATAAATATCACTACCAGCTTATTGCAAATACTTGTGGACAAGATGCTCAGCAGATGTGCAAGTGTGTAGCGTTGCTGACTTGAGTAGCACAAAGACAAGTTACCCTGGGCAGAGCAAAGCCCTACACATTCAGCTAGCAAGGTTTACTTCTGTGGAGGTTTGCATGGGTAATGCTTAGATTGCTGAGACATTTCCAGAAAGAAAAACATGGGGCTAAGCAAAATATTTTTTTTTAAAATAAAATGAGTGATTGCCCTCCAAAAATAGAAGCCTTGCACAGAACACGAGTTTGCCTCTTGTTTCAGCTAACAGGAACACATCACAATTCCAAAACTTCACTCCCCTATTGCTGACACCCTTATACAAGCCCTGCATGAGACTGATAAAGAACATAATCCTGTATCTGCAGACATATAGCTGTCCTGCCGTGACAGCTTTCTGTTTTCTGCTGCTAAGGCATTATATTTGGCACATGAAGCAATTGCTAACTACCACATATGGCATCCCTGCCCCATAGGAGGGGCTTTATGTAAAGTTACGCTATCCATCCTCAGATGGCCCCAAGCCTGCAGTAATATGGGCAAATGGCCCTGGCAGCGGCTGCCACGTTATCAGGTTGCCCAGATGGGCTCTGGGCAACCACGTGGACTCACCGCAGGTAAGCAAACCAAGGAGCAGCACAGCCTGCAAGGCCCTACTTGTGGCTAAGGGCACCCCAGCGGAGTGTGGAAGGGATCCCTTCCTCTACCAGCCATGGGACCTGGCAGCACGAACCGGCACCAGCTGCTGGGGATTTTGAGCTTTGTAACATTTAAAGTGCACTGAGGAAACTTCAACCAATCTGGGTGAGAGACAAACACATTTTTGTGCATCGTTAAAAGCCTTGTATGGGCTGAAGTTTGGGTTTTTTTGAAGTTTATTTGTGACTGTACCTGGCTGCCCAGCACAGTGAGGTAATACATCTCCTCACTAGGTAAGACACGGTCCCACAAACCGTAGAGCAGTCCTGGCATCAGCACTCTTTCACGTGCACCTTTGCAGGCCAGATGTTTGTGTTTTACAGCCTACAATAACAAAGACATGAGGCCCGCTGACTGCAGGCAACAGTACTCCAGCATCTCAGGCCTGATTTGGGGTTTGTCTTCAGCAGACATTCAAGGTGCTTGTGACAGTTTTCTGTCGGCTCTTGAAGACAAAAGCTTTTTCCCAACGGATCAGTCAAACAAGCCGAAATACCTGTTTCGGCCTTCATCCCAAGACAGCCTTCATAGCTCACTGAAGCAAGTTTTAGGCTTTTTTTTTTCCTTTGGAAAAACTCAACAGAGGCATTTAACCTCAGCCACATGTCTCTACATTACTAATATATTTTTACTACATTATTGAAGCCCGGTGGATTAGAAAGCCTGCTGCATAAATAACACTCTGCAACTCTTTGCCAAAACTCAGGGGGAGACTAATTTTAACCAATCATCATCCAATCTCCTCCTTATGGGCTGTACTAATTTTCCAGGGATAAATTCACCACAGCACTCGGGGTTCTATTTTTTAGGCTTTAAAAAAAACCAAACAAACCCAGAACAGAATTACATGGTTACATAATGCAGGAACACTTTCAACTCATTACTATTATGAAAAAGCAAATAAAAATCCCAAATTTAACATGCCCAGAGTTGTGGTTTTGGGAAAAAGCTTGGTATAGGGGAAAGCAATGCAAGAAAAAAACCCTTTGGGCTTTAGAGCATGACTCAGAAGCCGTGAGTTATTGTTCCCAATGCAAACCAACACCTGCTGTACCTTCCGTTTGCATCATGGACACAGGTGAGACCAGCAGTAAGCTCAGGATCACACCAGTGAGCAGACCTAGCCAGAGAAACCACAGCAAGGAAAGAGCCTGTCAAAAAATCTGGGGTTAATGAACTGTGCATCAGCACCTTGAGACTCTCATTTCATTCCGATGAGTGGTGAGAAACGGAAATTAAAACCACCAGCAAAGCTAAAACCATGAAAGGAGGAAGAGATTTACACTCACCTGCATGGAGAGTTTTGAATCCCTCATTCCCTCAAGACAGACTCTTAACTCACCCAGCAGGGACTGTGGTTTACCAGGATGCTTTGCTTCCATACAGATTTTCCACATGAACACCCCAGTACATATAACTTGTACTCCATGAGCTCTGTGTGTTACCAGGGGCGGGACCCGCAAACAAAAAGGCAAAGGTGAACCCACATGTTAACTAGTTTTTACTCACCTCTGCTTTTAACATAACCTTGGAGAGCATGCTTAATTCCTTTTCCACATTAAACATACTCCTGCATGCCTGCGGGGGGGTAGACTATTGAGAACTCTTTTGTTATTTTTGTTTTAAGGTCTGTAAGGAAGATTTCAGGGAGCTGTTACTTTTTGAAGTTCTTCCCCAACTCAAACTCACACACACACAAAAGAAAAAGTCAGCCTCTCAGCCTCAGTGTTCTCTTGTGATCTCTTTTGGCAGCCTGTTCTGCCATAAACAAATGGTTTAGGATCCTCTAAAACAAGGAGGAGGTTAACAAAGCTCTAGATTATCTGAAAAAAATCTATTACCTGTGAGCCAGAAGCAAGTCTGAATTAAAACTGAAGGCATTTTAGAGATAAGATACTTGATGAGTGGCTTTATAGCTGGAAAAAGATTATTTCATCAGCAGTATTTCAGCTAAAATAATTCCCACCATGTGAAAGATGCCTTCCTCTTTTTTTCTTTTAACTGTGGAAAAAAAATGACAAATCTAACACATAAGCTGACTGAAATCATAGAGTCACAGAATCAGACTGGTTTGGGTTGGAAGGGATCTCAAAGATAATCTAGTTCCAAACCCCCTGCCATGAACAGGGACACCCTCCAGTAGACCAAGGTGCTCAAAGTCCCATCCAACCTGGCCTTGAACACTGCCAGCACATCACTAACATCTGAATTTTTGGAATTAAACCGTTTGGTCTTTCTGGCTTTTGAGGCTCAAGGAGCTGCAGTTTGAAGTATTATTTCCCATTTAACTCCAATGCATTTTACCAACTAACTGTGGTCAGATCAATGCTGCATTTCATGAGAATTTTGATCACAGATTATTAGCAGGAGAAACACAGGCCAGCCAGGAGCAGTACTTATGCAGAACTTAAGCTTGAGACAGTCAAACTGGAAATTTCACAAGGCACTGCAACAGCGGATGGGACATCATCTCATTTTGACCTGAGCTAGAACAAAGTATTCCTGCTCCGTACAACATCTTATTCCAAAATATTTTGATCAGCACTATAAAAATTAATCTGGATCGATGTTTTTCTTTCCTCACCATTCTGGGAAAGAGAACCTCTGGCTTGTCACCCTAACTGGACATTTTTTCTTGCAAAAAAATCTTGGGTTTTCCAAGAGAGAGAGAGTTCATTTCTCCATGAGCTCTGTGAAGGGCAGCTCATCTCTCCTTAGAAGAGGTGTTGGGATGATGGACTTGGCATGCAGCTGGGAAGCTGCTGTTCAGAGCACCTGGAGACTCCGGTGTATTTACCTTGGATTGGCAAATAATGAGCCATGCATCATGTATGTCTTTCAGGAATCCCTGTGGTCACATCACACACCAAACACCACCTCGGTATGACTGGCCTACAGAGGGAATTTTCCTGTCTCAAGTTTCAATTCAGCTGAATTTCTAGGATTGTTCAGATCAGTTTTAGGAAGATGTTTCTTTCCTTCTCTAACTTCACTTTCAACATAAAGTAAGTGCAGAAGCTTCTAGCCTGGCAGCACTTTAAGGAGAGCAGAGCACGTGATGATCCATTTGGGCCAACAGGACAGCTGATCACTGGGATAAGGAAACAGAGAGGGGCAACCAGACCAGCCACAGATGGTGGAAAGGGGAAAAGGCTTTCTGACCTACTTCCTTCTGGGATATTGTGAGCAGGGACAACCCACAAAGATGTCTAGTCTGCCTTCTACAGAGCAGTAATAAAGCCCCACAAACAAGTGAGAGACAGGATTTCCTTATTAACTGAGAAATTGAGGCAGAGATGGGTAGATATTCATATGGCCTAACTTTTGATACCTAGCATAAGTCTTTCAGGTTCTCTGTAGGAAATAGCAAGACAGACACACATCCCTTGGGTCAGACAGTTTATCTAAATTACTCTCCTGCTATAAATCCCCTCCTCAATAGAGGAAGCATCACTGTCTTTCTCCATTAACAATGTTAAGGAGTCTAGTTCCTGACTGTAGCATAATCAGTGCCAGAAGCTTGGTGCTGTTAGTACTACCAGCTTGTCTTTTCTCTTTGTAGTGTCAAAGCAGCAGAGCAGACTGTTCTCTGATCTTCCCTAATGCTTTCTGTCTGCTTCCAAACAAAAGAAAAGCACACTTTGCATCTCATTTGTGATGAGATACCAACATACTGGTACCAGATATGCACGCAGCAAACACTAGTTTGACAATAAGAGACAAGCTAAATATTAATAAACATCACAAAGTCTTCTTCACGGGGACCTATGTGCAGAAAACAGCTTAGAGGACTGTGGAAGCACAGGGAAACACTGGGAGCCATGGTTGATCCTATCCCCTAAGCTACAGTAACTGTGTAGTCACTGAGACACTAAAGAACTTAAAGATAACAGACAGGATAAAGGTATAGACATGCAAATAAAGCAAACAAAAACATCCCACCTTCTGCTGATAGATGGTTGGCTGGCTAGCAAGAGGTAGCCCACCCCAAACATGCAAGAAGAGGCAAGGCTGTAATTGCTTTTATCAGGCCAGCATGTCCAGCTGATGCCATGGTTGAGCTTTTTGGGGTGTGAATGCCCTTCTCCAGGCCTGAAATAGAAACAGCAACTATCAGGCCAAGAGTACACGGGAACAACCAGCATGAACTGTGCCACAACTACACCTAGACTGCCTTACTGTTTTCAGGATGCTTCCCAGGGAAAACATTCAGCTGAGAACAAATAGTGAACTCGGGACAGGTGGTTCCCCCACCGCCACTCACAGAGGTGCTGTCTGCCCCTGCCTGAGTGGCTGTTTTTAGAGGGGGACGGTGTCTATATCTGCAAAGATGGTAGGAAGCAGCAAGGCAGTAAGACATTTTCAAGCCTAAAACAAAGATAAAAGCCAAGTGGAAACACTCGACAAAACTTTCCTCCTTTGAGCTGCCTTCCTCCTAAGGAGAAACAAATGTTTTATCCTGACAAATGCTACAAAGGAAAAGCTCTGAAGTATTTTTATTGTTAAAGTTTCCTATTTTAGAAAAAGCAGTTAGTTTTTCTCTCCTACCTAACCCAAAAATATTTAAGCATGAGAGAAGAAAGAGGGAAAAGAAAAGAGTAAGAAGGAGCTTTAAACTCTAGGAACATTTTTTCTGCAGTGAACTCAGAGTGACTGAGGTTCGTAACAAAAGTTGAGCATGTAATATTTTCCACTGCTTACGGTTCCCTTCTGAACTTCCATTTTGTGGGAATACACTTGGATCACTGCTGACCTGTCTCTGGAAAAGGCTCCCTGTGTATTTTGGCTTGGCTTCCTTCCATTTCTACTCTAAGTCTGTTCCCCATTTCAACATCTCTTATTGCCACATTCCCAAACATGTTACACAACCCTAAAGAAGCGATTTATAGGAATATTAGTAATTCAGCTGTGACCAAACAAGCCCTTTTCCCTTCTAAGAGATCATTCTCTCCTGGGAACCACAGTTACGCGGCTGTTTGCTTACTTGTTTACAGCATTGCGCTGGACGCAATATTTAGACAGGCAGAAGACTCGAGGCAGTGTAAATCTGTGAAAGCCAGTGCTCTGCAGCAGCCTGCAAAGCAAAACCTGGGGGGAAGTCTTCTGTGAAGACGTTTCCAAAAGAGCCTCACACGTAAATGTGTAACCTTCCTCTAGCCTACAAAATCACACCAAATGCAGGTACAGAGAGATCCTGCTTTGATGTTTACAGCCTGGGGCAGCACCATCCCGGTGAGGCTCTGTGTGAGCACCCTGGGAGTATCACCAAACACAGGGCGCTTTTGTAATGCCAGCAGATACAAGACTATGAGGCTGCATAACTTACCCAAGACTGGCATTACTCATGAACATTGAGTACCTCAAAGGCAGTCTCGCCAAACGTACTGAAGTTCCCAACTGTTGCCTGATCTTGCAAGTGTTGTTCGCTTGAACACTAGTTCCCATGGGATACTCCTCCAGGCTGTCAGTTTGCTAAGTCAAAGGCCTTCATTTTAAATATTTTGTCAGAAGATTACACCAAGTTCAATGTTAACTTGTCTGGAAAAAACGACCCCCACTATGTGAACTTAAAACCTGATAAAAATGTCTCAAGACCTTTTCATCTGCCTCTCTGCAGAACAAAAGCTTCCCATTCATAACAGTAAGTGCATTTTACTGACCTTCATTTGTCCTTTATACCCTGCTCCAAATGTTGCCACCGTGCAGAAGAGCTTGCCAGGTGGAGAATCTACCTGCCGCAGTTCACAGCGCAACACATTAGCCTGAAATCAAATCACTGACTTCAAATTTAAGCACTCATTACAAGCTGCAGCTCATGGTCACATTTATTTCTGCTTGGCTGTGCCTCTGGCGCTGATAAAGACCTTTAGAAAAAGATTTGAGGCATGAATTAGAGCCAGTAATTGCTCAAGTCACCTCCGTGAATTCCACATTCAAGTCAACCCAAAGGAAGCCCTGTAGTTATCCTGTGCTCTACCCTGATCGTACTCATCCTCCATCACGCGGTCGGTATGACCTAACACCAAAGCTAAGCAGAGGACTGTGATCTGTTAAGCATAGAAATGAGAAAGAAATCAATAGAGACCCTCTGGATGCAGGTCAGGGAGCACAGCCACAGGAAGAGCAGCAAGCTGCTGAGGCAGCAGTCACAGCAGATGGCCGCCTGACACCCATCCAAAGGTAATGCAGGTCTACTAAAAGCAATACACCCAACCTCCCATGTCAGGACGCAAGGACATGGGCTCACAGACGTGAAATGGCATTTTTCCATGTAAGGCTACCGAAGTAACCCTACAGCCTGCTCTAGCTTCAGTTACAAGCAGATTTTATATATATCTGCCTCAAAGCAGTGAGCTCTGCAGTCTGCCAAACAGCAACGCTGTGTGTCACCACAGAGAGGTCTTAATCAGAAAGACTTACTCACATGTAGGACAAAAATTAGTATCTCCATCACTGGTGCCACACAATTACCAATAATATCCTCAGCCTGAGAATGTGGGTATGGAGTAACACCCACATACCTGTGCCTGAAGTGACAGATACCATTCTCACCACACGCTGCTCCCTCTCAAGCAATATCACTGGCTTCACAATCTTTTCTGGCTTCAGCTAGTGCCTGCCTACAGGATCACGCAGTGAAACATTATTATATCTGCAGCTGGACATCTAGCCACTGGGTGACACACGGTCAGTGTGCACTGACCAGCCTAACCAGCCATTTCACCTAGCACCTGCTCATCTGTTCGCAGTCTGTCTCTGGTTCGTGCAGTTATGGCATACGTTCTGGTCAGGGATCACCAGGGCCATGTCTGCCTGTGGACAGGACTCAGCACAGCAGGCCCTTGATAGCTCTAGGGAGCTCCAGCCTGAAGCAGAAAACAGAGTTTGCTGTCTTGCACCACTGGATCCATACACTTGGGTTTGTTTGGTCTGGCAGATAAAAGCTACTCTATCTGCCATCTCTTTCAGAAGTAAAGCATCAAGTTATTTTTAACAATCTTACTGGCAAAACTGAGGAGTAACAACGAAGCACGCAGCAGGGACAGGAGCAAGGGGCAGGGTGAAGCAGAAATGTCATAAGCTGCTCCCCACAAAGTCTCATAATTGTGTAACACACCCCCAGATTCTAAATGTCAGCACTAACGAGTAGGTTTTCTCCTGCCTCTCTCAGTTTTCCATTTCTTTCCAGGGCAGAACCAAAGCCTATGTAGGCAGTAACAAGGGAATGAGTAGGCAAACCAAGTGACAGATATTTGTCAAAAAAATTGGACAGAAAATTCCCACATCCTCTACAAGGATTTTAGTTGCTATAGCATCACAAAAATAGCATTGGGCTATGAAGGCACTGTCAACCAGTAACTTTCTCTCACTGTCCAAACTAGTGGAGGGGTAAACAGGAGAAAAATACAAGACAAAGGCCAGAGCCATAAGCTCTTAGGAGCCTTTGGGACAGAAGAAAAATAGGTTTGAGCCCCGCTACGTGAACTTTCTGGGAAATAATAAAGTTAATGAAAACCTTCCATATCCAGACTCAATATAGAGATTTACTGATAGCTGTGCCAGCACAGTATGATCCGTCAATTTGCTGGCTCCCCTCGACAACAAATAGTTGAATTTCTTTTATTGGGGACATTTTATCCATCTTCAGGCTGAAATACAGTGCATCCTAACAGACCAGAACCTGATCAGTTGTGCCATGAGATACTAGGGATGAATTTGAGGACCTGTCACCCAAGTTTTCTTCTGTGGCAATTTTACCTTCTTGGTACTAAAGCAAAGTTCAGGGAAAATGCATTACCTGTTGTTTCTAAAGCACTTTGAAGATAGGATAATCTGAAACACAGCTTTTATGAGAACACCTGGGCAGACATTTACCAGAGCATCCCAGGGCTGAATGCCATAAGCCAGAGAAAAGAACAAACCTGGGCTGGGTCTCTTGACCATGGGTGTCTGGTGTGACGCTTCTACCATAGCTGCAAGAGGGCAGATGTGCCCTTTGTTCTGGGCCAGAACAGAACAAAATATAGTGGGGGAAGAACATGTAATACTTTTGTTAGAAGCAGATGTGGCCACAACGGGATGCAACTGAGACAGAATGGTTCAGACTCCACGTTTGCTTTTGTCCCCATCTGGCCTTCATGTCCACCTAAATCTTCTTGCCACCACAGCATCTGATCTGGTGGCTTGAGTCCCTTGGTAGATACTCCAAAGGGACCAGAAGCCTCCTGACCACGCCTGCTGTCACCACATAGGAATATCCTTTGGGGTGGTGGCAGCATGGGACCAGCTCCCCAGTTCTTTAATAGGACTTCTTGGGGCTTCTCCACAGTTCCTTAATAATGGGACTCCTTCTCCCATGCAAGCCAAAACACTTCCTTTCTTCCTACTTACCATTCATCTCTCAAAGAAAAGTTAATGAATCAGAATAAAATCAGACAGGGCATGTGGAGGCCCTGGGGGCAATGATCTCAGCCAGTGATGTCCTTAGGGCCATGACAATCCCAGACCCTACCTTGAACACAAGGTCAGTATGTCAGGCAGTTCCTGCAGGTGCTATTTTGTTATGTTGATTGCTTCTTTGTTTTTAACCCCACATTTGGAAATGAAAGCAACTTTTAATCAAGAAGAAAATGCTGAGAAGTGGACAGGATTTTCAGTTTCATCTTTAGTGAGGGTGGTGGCACAACAAGGGTGTTTGCAGCGTTTTGTTCTGCTCCAAGTCACCTCCTGCATAATTAGCCCTTTTGCCACTGTGAAAGGATTCAATATATACCTGCCCTAGTGAGCAGCCCCACCTACCCACAGCAGTAGAGTAAACAGGCAGCCAAGCAAACACTACTTTGATTTTCCATACATCTTATTTTTGCATCCTCAGCGGAGCAGGTATTTTATTTCCATTAGAAATTTCCATTTTCAAACCACTCCTCTCTCATCCCTGACAGGCATAAGAGAGGACAGTTAACTCACACCTTTCCTGAGGCCACATCATCCCAAAGCCTGTTATCATCTAGATGCTCAGGAAGCTTTCTCTGTTCCTCTGGAAAGGGAGAAAATGCATCAAACGAACAATTCTGCGTACTGTGCTCTCTGTGAATTTGTGATACCAGTAATACAGTTTTGTCCCCAAGTCCTCAGTTGTTCTTCTTGAGATAACTGACCTAAGTGTGAGTACTTCCACTCAATAGTCACCTTTCTTCAACTAAATGCATAGTTTTGAGGTAGGATTGTTTGTTTTTCCCCAAAATACTTGATATCCTTAAGCAGTGACTAAAGATAAGGTTGCTGCTTTTCAAAGAAGCCAATCCTGTGAGAGTTCCCATCTCTTCAAGTGCATTAATAGGAATAGGAAAAAAGCAGACAGTTCCCCCAAAACTTGTGGATAATAGAAAGCCACAAAACCAGGTTCTGGCCCTCACAGTCCCAGGAATTAATGCTCTATTTACTTCTACTGGGCTCTGGGAAGATCACTGAGTTCATTCTACCAAGGAATCCCTGACACACCAGCCTACCATACTCACCGCCCAGGGTCAAGAAAAGTATTGCAAAACTGAAAAAACTGAAGTATCTTAACTTGGCTTTGCACTTCTTTTTTGCCTATGTAATACCTGCTTTAATCTGGATTTTAATTTCCTCTAAGAAAACATTTCAAACTCGTTACAATTATCCCAATGCCTATTAGTTTCTCAATAAGATTTTATATACATTGTAGTAGTTACATCTTCTGGCGTTTAGACTCTACAGTATGTTTGCTGTTTGAAAAAGATTACAGCAATTATCCAAACCCATGCAAGCCAGAATTTTATTCTGAAGTGGATGAATAATTGCCAGCTTGTTTTTCAGCAAGTGAGAAGTTGGAGAGCTTTGTGTCATACCAGAAAGGCACCAGAAGCCAAAGAATTGGAGAGTCAAGAAACACAAATGAAGAAAAATTATTCTTAAGTGTAACATTTTAAGTTAATACCTGATAGCAAGGTTAATGCTCTGGGGATTACAAATCTCACATGGCAGGAAAGCAAGAAAAATAGAAAAAGGTGTTGCTTTTGTCCAACTTTCCCCCTTTCCCCTTTGTACGTATTGAATAAGAGGGAATTTCTTTCAGCTGGGCTAACAGAGCCCCAGATGAAGTGTACTTCCTTTTCCTCTCCATAATATACATTTTCCTTTACTTCAGGCTGTCGAGTTCAGCCTCACACTGAGCACAAGCAGCTCAGGAGCTGGCTGAGGATCGCTGGAGGAGGGGAAGACTGAAGCTTTTTAGACATGGCATTCAAAAAAACCCTCTTGGTAGCTGAGGACTGGCACCAATACCCCGTGCTGCTTGTATCACCTGCACGCAGTCGCACAGCGCTGTACAGCATGACCAGGTTTGCACACTAAGGAGCAGGGACACTGCTGATTTAAGCTTAATTCATGCCCAGAGGCAGCAAGTTACAGTTTTTATCACCGGTGCCTCAGGGGAGCTGTTGAACCAAACAGGCACCTCCCTCACGGGGCAGGAAACCCACTGTAGTTTAACAAGGGAAGAATAGCTACACTAGGCCGCAGCGCTGTATCCTCCCACTCAGTATCCTTTCTTAGACAGGGACCCAAGATGCTGAAGTCAGACTGTAAGAACAGGCTAAGCACACAGCAGTGCTTTGCCAGAGAGCACTTCCAGCAATCAGCAGCTTGAGGACCTTTCAAACCAGAAACGTATGCTTCTGCATCCTAGCTGCTCATGAAGTTTTCTGCTATGAACTTGCCTCATTGCTTTTCGAGCCTTGGTAGAGATTCGGTCCCCTCAGCACTCTGTGGCAAAGCCTGCCAGAGCTCAACTACGGGTAATGGAAGAAAATTCCTCTGCCTATTCTGAACTTTTGAACCTGTTATTTCACTTGGCATCATGCAACAGAAGAAGCAGAGAAAATAGTGAATGACTGTTCCCTGTCGATCATCTATGCTGCTCTTTATTTGATAAATCTCAAATGTATTACTCCCTGCAAATAATTTCTTTTCCATGCTGAAGAGCTATAAGCTATTTAATCACTCCTTGAAAGGAAGCCACCTCTGATCATTGTTGCCTTCCTTCTTCGTATGTTTTCTCCTTACTCTTCCTTTTTGAAAACGGAGGATCCGTGAGGTGGGCACACCATCAGCTCTTACAGTGCTTCCTCTTCTACTCCTTTCCCTTCCTGACACCACCTAATACTCTTTTTGTCTCTCTGACCCTCACTGAGCACTCAACTGACGTTTTCACAGAACTGTCCAAGAGGACTCCAGGACCTTTTGTGATTACTAATAGCTGCTTCACAGCCTACATGTGAAAGTAAGACTGTTCTCCAAAGCACACGCTTTGCTTTTATTGACAATAAGTATCAGATGGCATTTTATCACCTAGTTATGAAATAAAATCTTACTTTGAAGTAAGCTCTGTTTATCCTCTGAAACTTCATCTCATCATTCTCTATCCCCTTTTGTCAGGTCACCCATGAACAATTTGAGCGGCACTGTCTCTATAGTACTGTTTCCAGGAGAGTCCAGTGATCTCCTTCCCTGTGAAAACTCATTATCTATCCCTACAGTTTGATTCAGTGTGAGATTCAGTGTGAAAAGAAAAAACATCTCATGGAATTTTGGGAGTGGCATAGCCTGCACAGTGCCAACAAGCACGTGTTTCCCTTAAATCCCAGGTCACGTCTGTCAGCTTCGTGCAGATGTCTTGGATATTGTAGAGCATCCCAGATGGCACAAAGTGCCTATTTTTAGGCCACTCAATCCAACCCTTTGTTTCCTGTTTCTTAACAAGTTACAGACTCATATAAAGACAATCGCATTGCTTAGTAGCTCTGTTCCTTTCCAAGTGTTTGGCAAAGGCTGTTTTGGAAATCCGGACCTACCATATGAACTTTTCACACATGCTAGTAACTACTCTAGAAAAACCTGTAATGAATTTGTAAGGGATGAGGTCCTTCTAGAAAAGCAACAATGTCTGTTTTCAACCATACCTTATGTGTTTACATGCCTACTTTTTATTACACTTCCAACAGATTTTCTGAGACACACATCAGTAGCAGCCACTAATTCACAAATCCTCCCAAAAATCTATTTTGTAGACTGGAGTCACATCTGCCCCTTTTGAATCACTCTGGTACTGAGGCAGTTTTAGGTGCTATATTGTAGACAGTTCTACTTCTCCATGCTATATGTTGATGCAGAGACCTTGAACTAATCCAAGCGCTGGTTCAGCATAAATTAATCTGTAATTCACATGCCATGATCAGCCCTTGGCAAAAATGAGAGAGGACAGGCATATAATTCTTGGTCTATGGCCTTTTTGTGTTTAAAAGCTGCAGCCATACCAGCAACTCCTCCTAGGGTAAGCACAATTAAGCATTGGCCATGTCCCATATTCTTCTGTCCATGTGGTTTGTATCTGGTCCTTAAGCAAAACAGGCTACAGTAGCAAATGGATTTTTTGGCCAGTGTTTGCAGTGGGGCTATACTGCTATTGCCACATCAGCAAAAGGCTCTCGCTCCTTGCTGACATTTCTATGCCAGCAAAACTTTCAAAGCAGAGGCTGGGACCATGCTTTAGTGCTTTCCCAAGGCTGCCCGCAGGGCCACAGCAAAATATCAGCTCTCCAGAGCTCAGTGGCCCTGCCCCCAAGTTTCAGTCTTCTTCCTGCATCTTTCCCTCTACCTGTGCTTTCAAAGGAAGCCATCCCTAGATGCTGAAACATCTATCTCCCACTGTGCCCACACTGGACACCTGCCACCAGAAAATGGGGGAAAGACAGTGGAGTATGGATCATATATCTGGATTTTCACTGGTGAGACAGAGGTGAAAGCTTCTCAGCGATGTTTAATCCATGAGTTATCTCTATCATTAAGAATTCAAATCTTCCTGTGAATTCAAAGTGTGAATAACTCTGAATTAATTAAACACTGTCTCCTTTTGTGTAATAAGTAGTAAAAAAAAAAAAAGTATCTAAGTGAGTGTGAGCATACTGTCATGTAAAGCTATTTTAGAGAAGCCATTGCCCTTGTCCACAAGGGAGTCTTGTCTGCACATGGCTTTTACTCCTTCATAGGGATCTTATTTCTCTGTGACATCAGATGCAAAATCTCTCTACTCTGTGCTTCTGAAGAGATTTATTCATAGCCACTCTTCTGGTAAGATACTTGACTGTCATGGTAATACGTAGGCGAGGTCAGTTTCTGGCTAAAACTGATGTGTTGCTGTAGATTATTCCTATCCTTAGCCAGTATCCTATCACATAAATGCATTAGGACATTTTCCTGGACTACAATGTCTTAAAATACACTGGAACAACTGCAGAATAAATAAATGGGAAGGCATTCCCTGTGGCTGACCTATGATTTGGAGTTCTCTCTCAATTCCTTGAGCTTCAATGTATAAAAATAAGCCCAAGCATCAAAAATATCTAACAGTCACTTCCTCTTACGTTCATCTATGGCTGCTTATCTGAAAGGAATACAGTGCATAACATGGCTTTGCAAACCCCTGTGCATCAATACATCGTTATCATGGTTTAACTTAGCAGACAGTTCACCAGCACCCAGCCATTCACTCGCTACCTCACACCAGTAGGATGGCAGGGGAGAGAATCAGGAGCAAAAAATAAAAAAAATCATGGGTTGAGAGAAAAAGAACAGTTTAATAGGACAGTAAAGGAATAGAAAATACAAAAGAAGTCACATACAATGGAATTGCTCACCACTCGCTGACCAATGCCCAACCCATTCTCAAGCAACAATCACTGCCCTCCACCCAAATCCTGCAGTTTATATACTGAACATGATGTCATATGTTATGGAATCTCTCTTTGGCCAGTTTGGGTCAGCTGCCCTGGCCAGGATCCCTCCCAGCTTCTTATGCAGATCCTCACTGGGAGTGCATGGGAATGCATGAAAGCCCATGACTTAGTATGAGCATTACATAGCAACAGCTAAAACCAACAGCGTATTATCAACATTAGTCTCATACTAAATCCACAACACAGAATGGTATCAGCTACTAGGAAGAGAATTAACTCTATCCCAGATGAAACTAGAACAATCCTCCATTCACATTTGTATTTCATAGCCATGTTGCACAGATCTCCATCAGGTCTGGCACTATTTTCAGCCTTCGTCACTTGCCTTCTTCACCTTCCCCAAAAGAAGGCAAAGCTAAGATGAAAACCAATGGAGACTGACTATTCAGTAAGGCCCTGTGACTCATCTCTGCCTGGAGGGTCGCAGTGGCAAGGAGCTAGTCCTGGCTATTTCACACCAGACCTCAACAGTGTGAGAGAGGGCATGCTACCAAAACACCATATTTAATGCAATGGCCTACTGTGCTCCTTCAGTTTCCCAAAAGATGGGATTAGGGTAACTTCTGTGCTATGCAAAGTGCAAGCAGCATGAAGGATGGGAAGATTAAGAGAAATCAGACCTAATTTTACCTGCAAAGCATGGGAAGATTTCAGAAACAGATTGATGAAGGGGAGGCTACCCAGCCCTCCTGAGAGGGCAGCAAGTTTACAGGACCCTTTGTGTCTGGCTGCACCCCTGCAGCATGTTTTCAGGGGTACACACAATTTTTAAAGGTGCATCCAGAGAGCAAGGCACAGAGCAGGTGGAAAACGTCAAGTGAGTAGACAGCAGCTCCAGAGGACTGCACAACTGCTTACCCAGAGCACAGCAGCATGGGATGTGCATGGGGCCACTGCTGTGACTGCACGCACCCAAGAGGGAACCAGCTCACTTGCCAGACCTTGCAATTTGGGCAAGAGCATATGGTGCTTCAGCTATTACCCAGACAGGTGGTACAACTCTCATTCCCCCTCAGGATTTCTGAAGTCTTTAAGAGCATAATTTTCACTTTGAGAACACTACAGAAATGTTGGGCTAGGGTGGCTGGAGTGAAACGTTAGTTTAAAAATGTGACATCAGAGAATAGATACGGTTGACAGTATTCTGTAGTCAGATAAAAAAAACCCAGACATCTGTGATGGGTAAATATCTCAGAGGGAAGGGTTGAGGATGGGGTGGGGGGAGATTCTAGCTAGGCAGATGCTTTAGCCCAAACGTCAAGAAGAAACCTGCAGATGTGTCAGGGTCTATTTCAATATGCAGAGTTCGAGTTACGAGTCTACATAACAGATGGCAGTTTCTGAGTCACTAAACATTATTATTTGGCAACAAACTTACGCTCTCTCAACCATTTCTCAAGGGATTCTTGCCACAAACTGATGTGAAAGTGATGTGTATTCTGTAACATTCAATTGCAGAGTTTCTAAACCGACATATAACTGCAGACAGAGATATCTATGTTTAAATGAAAGATCTAAAGTAAACTTGGTAGATCTCAGCTTGAGTCAGAGAAACCAACACTGGAGTCCACAGGCTCAACATTTTCTGTGTATTTCTGGATTATTTATGCTTGCACTTCACTATCTCCTAACAGAGCAAATCATCGTTCTTTTTAGGTGGATTTTTAGGGAATTTTAGTAAATATCACAAGAGAATTAAATCCTAAACTGAAAGCAACTTTCTTTTTAAGATAACCCCAAAACCCTGTTTACAGGTTGATTCCAACAATGCTACTATGAGTACTACACATCCCACTCAACTAGTAGGTAGGTACAGGCTCAGAAGACTGGATACACAAAATGATTCAGGTACCCAAATGCTTCCTGATTTCATTCAGTCTGAGTTTAGCGGGATTTGGGTACCAGCACCAGGGGAGGTTCAGGTTAGAATTTAGGATAAATTTCTTCTCAGAAAGAGAATGAGTTGTCCAGGGAGGTGGTGGAGTCGCCATCCCTCAGGGTGTTTAAGGAAAAGTGGATGAGGTACTTAGGGACATGGTTTAGTTAGTAACATAGGTGGTAGGGGGACGGCTGGACTAGATGATCTTGGAGTATTTTTCCAGTCTTAATGGTTCTGTGATTCTATGATAGGATGGATCTGTCCCTGTGTTATCTTTGTAAGGCTACTAGAGTCATTACTCTCAGGGAGAGGATTAAAGAAGTCCCAGCTCCCATCTCATCCTCAGTTTATTAGGCTATAACCTTTCTCTATTGCATCAACAGAGTTAATAGAAATCGCACGTGACCTTTCTGTGATAAGGCTTTTTATCACAGCAGCCTCCCAGAGAGTGACGGCGTCTACTCCGCAGAGCTAATAATAGACAACATTCCTGTGTGGACATAACTCACGGGGCTGCACACACAACTCATCCACCAAAACCTCATAAAGCACCAAATGAATCATGCTCTGAATAAAAAACACACAAGCTGCACTGAAACGTTCAGTACAACCTATCTGCATAACAGCTGCATCCTTTAAACCCAGAAGGCGAGAGGAATGGTAAAGGGTAGGCAGTAACCAAATGATGGCGTATCGGGTCTTGGGCAATGAGGTTGCTGGTTTTGCCCCTGTGGTTACTCCTTCTGCCTACCTATGCATTTTTGTTCCTATCCTGTAAGGGCTGTTGACTAGGAAAAGAAAGAAAACTATGAACAATAGCAGAGACTGTTCACAGGAGATCAGTATGGTCTACTTAAAATCTGGAAGAGGAATACAGAAAAGGGGAAAAGATGGCTTCACTTAAACCAAAACAATCCTTCAGAACTGCTCATAACAGAAAGCAAAGTCTGCAATCAACTTTTGTAAACAACATCATTGCTTGCAGGCACATATGTATCTAAAAAGTGATTACCCCCTTTAAGTGTTGCCCTTTAAATTGTCATTTTTGGAACAAACCTGCATTTTTGAAAAACAGAACCAAGGCATCATATTACATAGAAGACAGACATCATGTTCTGAGCTGGAAAAATACTCTCCCTTTCCTCCAAGTTTTGTCTATCAAAACAGGGCAACCTTGATCCTGTACACTGACATCAAGGTGGCTTCTATTCTATTCTGTTTATTGCCCTAGGCACGATAATGAACCTACTCCATCAGTACAGCTGAGTAGTTTAGGAAAGTAAGCAGTTAAAAAAAGAATGATCTTAACTACAGTCATAAATAAAGAGAAGACAACCCTTGTGGATAATTAGCATATAGAAACATTTTGGATTCTGCTTTTAAAGTTCATATTTTTCCTCTGCTATTTGCTTTATGCATAATACATTTTTATTTTGATCTGGTGATGATTCATAGACAGAAAAAAAATCATGGCAAATTCAAGGAACAACAAATATATGGGTAGCATCACAGCCTAATCTCCATTGCAAAAATTATATGGAGTGACATCCTGTCCCTTCTCAAGTGTACAGGAGTCTATCGTTGGTTTCTATAGGGACAGGATTTCAGCCATCACCTGAAGGTATTTCTAAATGAGACAGCATAAAAACATACTAGTCCATGTCAAACAGTGCTTAAAATAATTTTATGTTCATATAGTTTTGCTATTTGAGGAGATTGCAATGAAAGCACATTAAACACATTTCCAAAGTCAAGCTTCACAAGCTGTCCTGCTGTTCATATGTACATAGGCAGAACTGGTCACCTCTTCTCCTCCTGTAGTGTTTATAACATGTCCCTGGTTAGCAAAATGTTCAACAACTCTAGAGACATCAAACATTTTCTTTGTAGAGAAGCAGAGATACTCCCCAAGGAGTTCATCTGGCCAAACCTTCTCGTCCTCTGCTTTTTGCACTCAAGTACTAATGTCCATGCATCTCTACTGGCACCTCACCTTGTTCTACAGCTTTGGCTAGAAGGAGTATCAGCAATAGTTCTGCTTGTAGTCAACTCACTTCTTTATTTTAACTGGGTTTTTTTCCAGCAAGTAGGAAGCAAAACAAAATACCGACTCACAGGCTAATAGATCCCTAAGTCCAAAGAAACCTTTGAAAGGGATGGGGTTTTTTTCCTCCTGTAAGACATACTGTGTCATCCAAAGCACACTCTTTTTCCAAGTAGCACGTTCCATCTCACTTTAAGAGAGCAGCAGCATAAAACTGCCTCACCCCCTTCATCACTACAGTTTTATGGTTGTTCTGTTGCTGCTTCAGGTACTGTAAAATGCACTGGTTCAGTGAGGTGCCGCTTCAGTCAGCATGAAAATAAGCATGAGAAATACAATGCCTTTCTACTTTCTTTCCCTTCCAAACTCCCATCAGCCATCATTCCATCTCTTCATAAACAGCATCCAGATGTTAACAAACATCTCAAACTTACTGTTTTTCAATGGCTCAACCATTTCCTAGCCCTTATTTTGTTCACCCCACAGCCTTTGTTGCTTGCTCGTATTTCCAGCTCACCACAAAATATGTTGAACGAGTCTCAACAGAAGAATTCCTTTACTATGAACCAAAACAATATTATTTGCTTCAAATCCAGGGAAATAGAACCTGCATTTGAATTTATGCTCATTGAAACTTCCACTAATATTTTTCTGGCTGGGAATTTAACGTGGAGCATCACTGAGTGTTCCAGTTGGAATTCAGAAGTGTACTTTTATTTTCAGGGTTGACAATAACAAAGAGACTGAGGATCTTTCAAATATCTTTAAAATATGGTTCATTCAGTAGAAAATAGGTCCCTAGCTCACAGACTTTGGGTTTTAAATCAATACAGGTCTGAAAAGGCTGACAAATGACCGAAGTAGAATATGCAGCATCTTGCACAGGCTTTGCAGCATCACTGCATGCATTAATGCCTCTACATTCTGACTTGCATTGTGATTGTAATAGCTATACAGTTGCTATGAAAATATATTATAGTGTGTTTGCTACAGTTCCCATAATTGTGCATACAGTGGTAAAGAGTTACTTTCAACCCAAGTTTGGCGGACTCTGGAGGCTTGCAGGCTACTCCTGAGAGATCTGTTTAAAGTAACAAAGAAAACCAAGGACATAATGTTTGGGTTTAATCCTGCTAGGATCACAAGTGTTTGGAATGACTGGTACAACACAAAGGAGAATTAATTAGGATACCTCCTCCATGGACCTGGCAACAACAAAAACTGGCAAGAGCATCACTACAAAGCAGTGGCCTATTTCCAGAGTCCTGGGAGGGAGGCTGAAATGCCCCAGGAGCTGCCCCAGCAACATACTAACCTTCTCAGGAAGGCTCCTGCAGGGAACTTGAAAGGCTCCAGGTTCTTAAAAAAGGTTGACAGCACGTCTGAAGAACCACAGAGTTTCTTGGGGAACCCAAAAACTGCAGATACCAGAGACACTGCACTTTCAAAAACCAGCTTGGGAGTGGAAACGTGGTGCAAGTCCAAGCCAGGCTTTTACTAACTGAATCATGACTCTCCTGCCATGTACCCCATCCTGCAGAGATGAGGATAATCTTGTTTACTGTTGAAAAGCTCAGTTGTTGGGCGGGTCTTTGTGCTGCAAGATTAACACTTGCTATGAAGGGTTAAACACTTGTCTCTGATTAATATTGTTTAATGAAGGTAACGGGTATGCTGGGATCACCAACTCAAGCTGAAGAGCAGGGAAGAGCCAAAGGATGACCCCATTTCAAAGCCATGACAAGGGCTGGCAGCATCAAGGCAATCAGGGAAACGTGGAGCAGACAGACTGCAGACAGCCAGAGCTCTCCTGGCACGTGGAGCCATGACAACGTACAAACACTGTCCTTGGGCCTCACGTTCAGATCTTCCCTCAGGGAATTTGCTGCCAGAACATGTATTATTTGCTAACACCCAGGGTCAGTAAGCGGTCTCTATGCCTCCCTGGTGGGACCGCAAAAGGGGGACTGAATCAGATCTAACCCTAACCAAAATTTATTCAAACCAATGTTTTTAAGTTCTTAAACTCGTATTAGCCTTCCAAAATTGTTTCTACTAATCAGAGTAACAGCTCATCTATCACTCATGTCTCCAGACAGGCACCTGCCGAGCAGCAGGGCTTCCCTGGGCCTCTTCAGGCCTGCAGTGCTGTGTTGTACTGTACATCCTCAGCATCCAGGGGCTCTCTAGCACATGCTGCACCAGCCCCTGCGCTGCCCACAGGGATGCTGGGTGCTGCTCTGGGACCTACCCAGCATGTGCTCTCTCTGAGTACTCTCACATCATGGGCTACCACTGGCTGCTTCCCCTTCTGAAACAGTCTGTTTTCCAAGTCAAATAGGTTTAAACTGGTTTGGGGTTACCAAAAGGGTTAAGATCCCACCAGTAGCCTGCATAGAAGCAGAGGCAGAACAAATTTAGCCAGAGCAGAATAAGAAAGTCTCATGGCTTAGCTTCCTGGTTTTACTTCTCCAAAGACTTTGCAAAGGAAAGCAGAAAACAAATTTTAAAAGAAATTAAATTACCTAGAAAATTAGAATCATCATTACAGTCAGCCTCTAGAGTCTACTGTAAAGTTTGAGACCCATGGACTAGGTTTAGCGTCAGCACAAGTCGAGTCCCTTGGCTCAAACAAGCTCCAATCCAAATAAACAAGAGAGTAAAGGAAAAAAGAAAAACAGGGCAAAGAAAGCTAAATCAGGGTAGCAACAGTGCTGTCTTTGAGCACAAGCCCTGTGCTCTGCTTCACAGCAGCAAGCTAGAAGAAGAAAAATCCACACAAATTTGGGGTTACAATCCCCTGCTCACACCACATCTTCAGGATTGCTAATTGTTTCCCTGTGAGATCATCTCACTTTCCCTGGAAGCTTAGATTAGTTTTTTTCCACCTCCTATCTCAACAAAAACCTATTAGGAACATGAAGTGAGATTGCAATAGATGCTCTGTTATGACAGGCTAAACAAAAGTTAGTTCTAAGTCAAGCACAATTATGCAAAAAGCCTCCATTATTTTGGTTTCTTTTTAAATAATTTATGGTCTGCAGCTGAATATTTGCTGAAGGAAATAATGGGTATCAAGTGATCACTGACTGTACACAGTCTGATTCTGTTAATTTCCTTTCCAGTTATAAGATCTTCTGCAAACTTGTTCATTCATACCCAAAATATAGCTCCAAAGGAACCCCTATGAGGAAAAGTGTTAAGAGATGATTAGCAATACCTGTAAAAATAATCAGGGGCAAGTCCCAGATTGTCCTTCAGCTAAGAGGAAACATTGAGCCTTTGTTGCCAAATTAATATCAGAAACAACTTTAACATCCCAAGGGGAGGTCCTGGCTACTGATATACATTATGTCTCTGTGAGATGGCTTCTGCAATAAGAAGCAAGGAGGTCCATTAGAGGATTCCTAAAATATTTTGAGGTATCTATCCAATTTCAAACCATTACAGGAAGCATCATGGTTTTGATGATCCAGGTATGTTGCACTGTATTCCAGCAGTAACTTTACATCACAGTTTGGAACCTTCTTTCATATAGTGCACTTAGGACCAACTAAATGCAATGTCAGGGATGGGTTTGAATCCATTCAACTGGACCATTGAAATGGATCAACTTGTTCCACTACACTACCAGTTAAGTTCATTTTGTTAAAAGGCTTAATTAAAATATCAAATTGAAACAAACTCAGAAGCAAAATATTAAGATAATTAGTTGCTGTGGTGACCAAACATATTTCCCAATACTACATGTCACACATGTTCATGCCCAGGATTTTCTTGTTTGAGGTGGAAGGAAAGTAGATGGTCTCCATATCATGCAGTAGTCTCTTCAGAGAGTGTTCCACTCAGCCCATCCACCTAGTTATTTGAAAGGTTTTAAAGAGATAGCAAATCTGGCTTAATATCATTGTTAAAATTAAGCCACATCAGGACTAACCAATGCCAAAGCCATATAAGAAAAAAAAAAGCTAAACATTCAATAGTCATTTCATGAAGTTCCACCACCTGGAATGAACACAAATAGAAAATCAAGTTGCCCAGATTGGAAGATTCACATATTAAAAAAGGGCAAACAAAACAAACCACGATTTGATCAGTTTGCTGCTGGCCTGTTTACTACAATATGTTTCCAGGAAATTTCAAGCCAGTGCAGTCAGAAGACAACTGTGTACTTAGCTTCTTCACAGAATTACTCTCTTACGTACAACCGAGGTGGACCTGATGCTGAGATATTAGTTCAATCACATATTAAAAGGAGACAGACACACACTTGTATAGATCTTTAGAGGTGACACTTGGTATAGCCCCTTCATCTGCACTTTGACTCCCATTTCAACCCCTCCCGGTCCCACCTTTTTGGCACTTGCTGAGCACTGGCTGAATCTTATTTATGGGAAAAGAACTATTCTGCACCAGCAGGAAAAGTCACTTTTCAATAAATCAATAGCTGCCCTGCTGCGTTCTGCATGTGAAATTGTTAAGCCAGTTCTTTCCCCATTCTGTATTATCTATTTTATATAAATGATTTATGAGGGGTTTGGGGTTTTTTAAGAGTATGCAGTAATTCTACAAAGGATCATATAAAATATTTATGAGTTTTAGATAAAATACACCTGCTGTGTGGATGCATTACCTACCAAGTCTTACCTCAGTTGGACTGGACTTATTTATTTTGGCTCTGTTTTCATGAAGTTTTCCAAACTTTCCCACTCTTTCAAGCCACATAATCACCTAACCAAGGAAGTTAAGAAACTAACGTTACAAAGTCTGTTCAAAGCTTTCACATTTACTAGATTTTGCCTCTCCAGATATTCATAGATGACAAATCCATATTTGACCAGCACCAGATGCCATGAACACGCCTAAATCATTGTACTAACGGTTTTGGAGGGGAGTACTAAGACAGTAAAGAGCACATATCAAAGAAGAAAAGAAGAAATGTTTTCTTCTGACACTGAAAGAAAAAAAAAGCACTTAAAAGGGACCCAAGTTTATTTAATTTGATGTCATCTCTTTGTAAAAAGGTCAGTACTAAATAAACAAACAAAATACATCGTTAAGTGTGTGTATGAGGATACCATGAGACAGTGACATAGATGAGTGAACTTTGCCAGACACAATTCCATCTCTGTATATCACTGCTCCCAAAGGGGAACAACTGTGCAGTTATCATTCCATTATGCTGATGCACTGCTTTTATTCCTTCTACAAAGTGAAAAACTAGAAGCTTCACCGACTGAGAACAGTTTTGCCCCTACAGATGATCATTTGTGTTGTCTACTTCATATTAGAATGAAGACCTTCCATTAGCCAATCCATATTCTTGATGAACTAATCTGTTCAGACCAATGTCTTTGGTATCCTATTGTTATCACCTGAATCAGTGAAGTGAACATATTTTAACCTCTGATATTTCACAACTGTTTCCAATAAAGAAAACCTTTATATGCATCACTGTGTTAGAGCAACAACAAAAGCAGCATGGTGTTAAGAGTGCAATCATTATCTTTTTCACTGTAACACCCAACAATTCAGGTAGTCAAAAAAATAGCATTCTGTGACTAACTTCATAATTGCATAATGATGCTAAATAAATTAAAACTTTCTAACAATGTTTTTGGAAGGGACTCTGAAAAGGCTGTTAATGAGTGACCTGCAATTTATGAAGGGCAGGGGGAGTAGACTCACACTAGCTGTAGGCCTTGGGAGACAGAAGGATGAGAGAGACAAAAGGCCACTTTGCACAATCAACACATGGCCTACTGATGGTAGAACTGAGCTACAAATACACCCATTTTACAGACAACAGTGGGACATGGACAGAAACCCTGCTGAGCAAGTTTTAGCCGAGCAATGGACAACTCTCTCTGGCCTGGCAGGCTACCTGGTGTATGCTGGTGGTAGGCTGGGCTGTAAGGTGCAGTTAGCCCGCAAATACACTGCACAGCCACAACTTCCCACGTACACCAGTGAATCCAGTGCCATTAAAGAGAGTTACTTCAGTCAGTTCACAGGCTAGAAATCCTCATGGACCGTTTATAGACTACTTGATCTGAGTGATCACCCTTTCTATGAGTAACACATCGAGGAGGATAAAAGAATGAAGCCTTCTCTGTAGGAGTTGCCTGCTCTTGAGTTTTAAACGTATAAACAGACTTCAACTTGTAAACACACTCTACACACTAATTCTGGGAAAGATTTTTGGAACACCAGTCTGCAGTTGGGGTGGAAGAAGTACGGATGAGTCACTTTTTATTGGTTGCATAAACTTTCGTTTCTATTAAACTATTTTCTGAACATGTATTTTTTTCCCCCTACTTGCTCATGTTGATTTGGGGTTTTTTTTTGTCTGCACTAGAATAACAGATTGCTATTTTCATGGCAAGTTTTGTTTTCACATTTTTGGTAGCAAAAAAAAATACTCTTTTCCCAGCACTAATCAGCCCATTTTATCACAATTCCAGAGCTGACAAATTGTGGCTTCTCTCTGGGTACAGTTAAGCATATGCTTTTCAACTAAGCATAATATTCATCCTGCCTCTTCGCTGGATTTCACTTACAATATACACTGCTTAAATCCAGAACAGCTCTTCATAATCATGATCAGAATCTTGCCTGGACAGTTAATTCAGGAAAGGAATGTAAAAAATACCACAATAGTATTCCCTGTGCCGTAGACAGCATAATTATAACATGTTAATGTGTTAATACAGTTGGAGAGAGCCTGCAAGTAGGTGAAGACTCTGTTTCTGCTGCTTTATTGAGGCTTGGCATATACAAATAAATATATTTGACACACAAAGCATATGGACCATCTCTGCAGTTTTTCAGCACTGAGCCCTTCGGCCTCCACTAATTACACCAGAAATCACATGTGATGCTTTGACTATTTTATCTACCTAAGTGTATTTAGGTTTGCCAAAATATCTGGAAATAAGAATTAAATTAAGCTTAGACATAAGATAATGAATAAATATTCGGACACATGGACTACAAAATTTAGTAACAACTCTAGAGTGAATCACAATAGTTTGAAGTGAAATAAAGTTTATTAGTCCATGCTTGATTTGCTGGGATGACTCTGATTACACTGGGGAACAAATAGGGATGGAAAAACAGAGAGCACCCAGCGTTATCACAGGGATAACCCGAAACAGACTCAAATCCCTTTACTCCACAGCTTTAGCCATTACAGCCCATTTGCCCTCTCATTCTCTCTAACTGGTAATCAGCCATGTCTCACCACCCAAGAATGAAACTGCCCGACAAGTATGTTACATACTAATAAAGGAATTCATAGTTTCCCATCAACTGTAGCCTCCTATTTTAGGAGATTGGTTTTGGCTTTTTTGCCCCATCCCCCTTTGCAGCACAACTTGTCCCCGATTTTTCCCTTCCCAGTTCTTCGAGCCTGTTTCAGTGGAGCCTTTTCATAGAATCATAGAATCATAGAATGGTCTGGGTTGGAAGGGACCCCATGGATCATAGAGCTCCAACCTCCCTGCCACAGGCAGGGCCACCAACCTCCAGGCCTGGATCTACACAAGGTTGCCCAGGGCCCCATCCAACCTGGCCTTGAACACCCCCGGGGACGGGCCATCCACTCCTTCTCTGGGCAGCCTGTTCCAGCACCTCACCACTCTTTCTGTAAAAAACTTCCCCCTAATATCTAATCTAAACCTTCCCTCCTTTAGCTTTAGTCCATTCCCCCTTGTCCTGCCATTATCTGCCCTTTTAAAAAGTTGAATCCCCTCCTGCTTATAAGTTCCCTTCAGGTACTGGAAGGCTGCAATGAGGTTCCCCCGCAGCCTTCTCTTCTCCAGGCTGAACAAGCCCAGCTCCCTCAGCCTTTCTTTGTAGGGCAGGTGCTCCAGCCCTCTAATCATCCTTGTGGCCCCCCTCTGAACCCTCTCCAACAGTTCCACATCTTTCTTGTATTGGGGGCCCCAGATCTGGACACAGTACTCCAGATGGGGCCTCACGAGGGCAGAGTAGAGAGGGACAATCACCTCCCTGTCCCTGCTGGCCACCACTTTTGCCACCCTCTTCCTCCCAACTCTTGTACACCCACCTCTTTGCGCTAGTTCCTCTGCAGTTCCTGCACTTCTCCTTAAAACAGGCTGGCCTAAACCGAGTAACAAGCAGCGCTGCCTTAAATACAAACACAACGGTTAATGTACTAAATGGACAGAGGCAAACTCCAAGGAGACAAGATTGCAGCTACACAGCCCGCACTGAGGAATGCCTCCAAATGCCCATGAATAAACAAGATGTAAGAGAAGCAAGGGCATTCAGTCACGAAGATGGATGAAGTAACAGTTTCTTCTCCTCAACTGCTTAGCATTTAATATATCAGCGAGATGGCGGCATGCCTTGGCTCTGGTACAGCTTGAGCCTGCGAGGGTAACGGCTTGTGCCTCTGCTGTGCGGGTGCCACATTTGTGCCTTGTCAAACGGCAGTGTGGGAATGCGTAGCAGAATTCTGCCTCCAGATTGAAGGAAGCAAGTAATTGTGTTCACTTGTAAGAGGCATCCCAAGGTTACACTAGTAGACTGACATAATAATGGTATTTATTGTTCTTCTTTCTCTAGGACACTGATTAGCCTCGCACTTTACTGATGAAAATTTCCTGTTCTGCTCAAAATGGGATCAAAAATGCTTCTGGTGTTCAATAACACAGCTCCTCAGCGTATTGAGGTGTGCCTCATGTGAGTTGCAGCAGCTGAGCAAAAGGTAAAGACCCAACACTGACATTTTATCTTGTAACAAACAGTTAAGCAGTTATGGACGTGGACACATGGGCAAAGCAAAAAGTTCGGGAAGTATGGCACTGAACTTGCCACCTTGCCAGAATCCAAATGGATTAAGCTTTCTTCTCAGAATATGAGTTACCAGATCTATGGATTCAATTAGCCTCTGCCCAATATTAATGGCATATAATTTACCTTTATGTCAAGCTGCCTTATAAATCAGATAGTTTTACAGCCATCTGCCTGCGAGCACCTTAGCTGCCATGCTGAGTGGCTGCCAGCATGCTTTGTCTATTTATGCAGTGAGAAACAAAGGATGATGGGTTTTTCTCTCCAGTTCCTGTGTCTTAACTTTTGCATTGGAAAGAAATCCAGTGAATTTCCCCATCCTTCTTTCCTCGCAGCTCCTATTAGAGGGAGGGAAAGGAAGGAGAACACAAGAACAGCAGAAAGAAAAAGAAATGTAAATGTCTGAAGCACATCCTCAGAACTTTAACTTGCCAGGAATGACAGCTAACTATTTCCAAATTGACTTCCCTCCTCTGGTCTCAGGAACTCCACAGGAGATGGTAACTGGCTAAAGGCAGCAAGAGGTACACCACGAGCAGCTGCAATAGGGGACCTGGCAGAGAGGTCAGGTTTCCTCTCTCAGTAAATTGGGAGTTGTGATGTAAAGCCTAGCTATGTCCTTCTCCTTCTTCACTGTTTACAAGGGACCATTATCCCAAATCCACTCTACATGGAGCTTTGGGGAAGCACTTTTCTCCATTTGTTCTCCAGAGGTGTCCACTTGCAGCCATATCGAAATACCACTTGTGCAATTCACGCACTACTAGCATAAATGTATTTGGTTTGCATGACAAGATTTTGGTAGTGGAGGGGCTACAAGTGGCTTCTGAGAAAAGCTGCCAGAAGCTTCCCCCATGTCTGACAGAGCAAATGCCAGGCACCTCCAACAGGGACCATCAGCAATGGTGCTAGTGCCTCTGGGATAGCATAGTTAAGAAAGGGAGAATAAAAAAAAAAAGCAACTGCACAACAGTGATTGAAGCCAGATTGGGGAGTGAGAATATGTGAGGAACAACTCTGCAGACACCAAGGTCAGTGAAGGAGGAGGAGGTTGTCCAGGTACTGGGGCAGAGATTCTCCTGCAGCCTGTGGACAAGACCCTGGTGAAATAGGCTGTCCCCTGCAGCCCGTGGAGGATGACAGTGGAGCAGATATCCACCTGCAGATCATGGAAGACCCCACCCAAAAAAGGCTGTGACCCCGTGGTCATTCAGCACAATGAATCCTCAAGAAAGCCATGAAATAAATACTCCATGGCATTCTCAGCACAATCATGCTAGCAGTCGAAAAGCTTGTTGCAGGGTAGAGTGTTGGAGTTTTTTCCCTTTTTCCTTATGCTAGTAAAAAATCTCCATGAAAGATACCAACCCTTTATTATAAGCCTAAACCAACTGGCAATACATTATTTTTATTTGCTTTATGTGGTTCTCAAAAATGGTTGAAAGAATTCTGAAGCAAACTTATGTTGAAAAGTCATAGGTGTCAGTCAGTAGATCTACATCTCCCTACAAACCACCACTTCTGGTATGAATTTGATGTTAGGTCTTGCAAACAGTCTGTCCTACAAAGAAAAGAACCATGAGTCCTTCTGCTCCAGAAGAATACTTTGGGATGAGGTGGGTTTTTTCAGAACATTGTCTCACCAGGAGATCCAGAGGACATAAGTACACCCAAAGCAACACACCTGGCATGACCCCTGGTACCACTATACCAGGTCATGTGCTGTGCCCTGTAGCATGCCTGGGATAGCAGCAGAACCTCCCACAGTCACTGCTTCTGCTCACTTGCACAGATACCAGAGAGTTTACCACTTTCTACCCCCAGCAATTGCTATGCGTCCTTCATACGATACTCAACCCAAGGCTCATAAGACAGACACTGGCAGGCAAAGCATGAATCACCCTGCTACCTGGAGGCAGCAAGCCTTGACCCTTTCATAAAGCAAGCACCTGTGCACTGCCATCAGCTGGGAGGCCACCACACAGGCAAATAAGAGTCGGCAATCAGATTTAGTACAGAGCCTGGCAACCCTGGATCTCAGCCCCTTGTGTGCCACAGGGTTTCTTCTGGTGGTCAAGGCCACCTGTGAGGAGGCTCAATTCCACTGCCTAGCAGAGCTGGCTGTCAAACAAGACGATGTGGGCATCTAGCCTACATTTTTTTATTTGTAGCTTTCATGTTAATACTAATTTATGCATATAAATAAGCTATATGTATACATTAGCTTTTCTACATTTTAACAGCCAAGGATTTCTGAGCGGATATTAAAGAGATGTTAATAACATGGCAAGGCTAATTAAACATTGAACATGTTGCTATGTAGCTAGCATTTTAAGGAGAGCTACAGCTGCTGTGATGGGATTTCATTTATGAGCAAGAGAGCACCCTCTTAAAATAATCAGAGATATATTATTCAGAAAAATACAATCTCAAACTATTTCAGCTGTCAAAATAATCAAAACTCTGATGGGTGCAAATCAAGCCATTAAACAATTGTATAAGAAAGCTCCAATTTGTAGGAGGAGGTGAGGGTTTTTTCCTCTTATATACTAGGTGATTATGGCTACAATAACACTATTTATAATGGATTTGGATGAGGTAATCCAGGCTTAAAAGGAACAAAAAAAGAGATAAATATGTATTAATAAAAGCAGAGATAAAGTGTCAGCAGATATGCTAAGCATCTCGCAGTTGTCAAATAAAGAGATATTTGATATCTTTAAAGAGTTCAGTAAATAACTACTCTGAATGTTAACAACAAGCACAGGCAGGCAATTTAAACAAAGACTAAAGCAGCAGACAAGCCATGCGGCACTGCCCCAGCTGCCTCTCCTACTAAGCATCCTGTATCAGCGTGCATGAGTATTATTTTCCCATTCTTAATTTATATGGTAGATCAAAGTCTGATATACAGTTTTCTGTATGAAGTGTTTGTGTAACCCTGTTACTGTAGCACTGCGAAGTTCCATTTTCTTTTTGTCATTTTCATGTCAACCATTAACACTTTAAGTCTTCTTTTTTTCCCCCTTTAAGATTACAGTCCCTGTAAACATGCCTTGAAATGTGAAAATAAGCCTAATTTAGCATAGTCTGTAGTTCTTCAAGCATCACAACAGCTATACTGTTATACTGCACCTGTACAGACCCTGGCATCTCACACTGTGCCTTCCCATAGCTGCGTGACTGCAGTGGGTTTACACAACCATCTGCAACTTAAGGAACACAGTAGATGAAGATTCAGCTGGATGTATTCAAGTAGCAGCAATTCATCTAGGAAAAAAAGGTTAGTTAAATTAAGAGTCAAAGCCAGATTGGACTCCTCTGCAGATAGCCATATCAGATGAATGGTATAGTGGCTACATTAAAATGGAGAAAAGGCATAATTTAAAGCCATATAGGTTCTGCAGAAGCCACCGAAACTTGCCTCTTTGGCTACAAGAACTGCATATAAAAGAATAGAAGCAGGTCCCATGATCCCTTCTGAGGCATTCTTAACTTTGGAATTTAAAGAGAATGGAATATATCCAGGCAGGCTGAGATTCTGCACTCCCTATTTATGCAAAATTGCCCTTGAAATAAGGAAGATGTTGGCACACAGCACTTGAGCAAAAGCAGACTTTTGTAGTATGATGAAGCACGGAGCCATTTAGACCAGCAGTAACAAAGATTGGATGCAGCTAATGAAGATGTTTTAAATAAACAGAAATCAAGCAGGTTATATCCCAGCATTTCAACACCCTTCCCTCTTCCAGACAATCCATCGCCCTGATGAAGTAATAGGGAAGCCTCTAGACAGGAGAAACATTTTCCTATGCTGCTTTTACTAAGACCTAAAGTTTCACTGCAGGGTTATTTTTCACCCACTATCTCACATGGGTCAAAACAGAAGGAAGTTTTTGACAAGGTAAAAAAAACCCACAACAACAAAACACCCTACTAAAACTGCATGTCAATATGCAAAGCTGGTTAAGTAGAAGCCCTGCCTTAAAAAAAAAACCCAACAAAAAACCTGTATCTCAAGATTGTCTGTGCTTCTAAATTTGGGGCTTTGATTGCTAATTAAAAGAGTTTCTTCAGGAATGTCTTTAAAGAATAGACAATGTAGTGGCCAGAGATAATTGTCTGCATTCAAAGCACAGCACCTTTTCCTAAAGAAGGTTATTCCTCCTGGAAGATGATAGCTATCTGAGAAGAGAGGGTAGCTGCTGAGCCAACCCATGAACAGACAAGGATGGCATCTTCCACAGGAAAATGGGACACAACACAGCAGGTCCCACAGATGTGATCTACAGTCTCATCGAATGGTAGAAGATAGGTGCTCTAATGACAATTTTGTACATATTTGTCAAGATAACATGACATAATACAGACTTTAACCTGAAGTATAGTCACATTTTCTAATGCTCCTGCACCCCATACTTGGCATACTTGGTCTTCATACCTCTCAACTTGAAGTAGAAAACTCATAGACTATCCTGAATTAGAAGGGACCAATAAGGATCAGAGTCAACTCCTGGCTCCACACAGAGCCAGCCAAATCAGAGCATGTGACTAAGAGCGTTGTCCACATGCTTCTTGTACTCAGTCAAGCTTGTTGCTGTGACCATTTCCTTGGGGAGCCTGTTCCAGTGCCTGACCACCCTCTCAGTAAAGAGCCTCTTCCTAATATCCAGTCCAAACCTCCCCTGTTGCAGCTTCATACCATTCCCTTGGGTTCTATCACTGGCCACCAAAGAGATCTCAACACCTGCCCCTTCATTCCCCCTTGTAAGGAAGCCACAGACCGTGACGATGTCTCCCCTCAGCCTCCACTTCTCCAGGCTGAACAAACCAAGGGACTTCAGCCTCTCCTAAGAAGCTAGAAAGCTCCGTGGTGACACACATGTGAGTGCAGAGGAGCCACATGTGATTCTTCTCAGCTCCCTTACTGAAGTCTGCAGAAGCAGCAAGGGTAAGAACTCCATGCCCAAAGAGACAAACGTGTCTTAAATGTGGTTAGGGATTAAGTAAATTGGTTCATTTAGATGAAAAATAGTATGACTGTCCCTAAGCGAGTCACTAACAAGTAAGTGTAGAAGGCCCTACTGTTAAGAACCAGTAGATGCACTGTGCTCACCCTCTTATTAGAAAGAGTTAATCAGTCAGAGCTCAGACCACAAATGAAGCACACTTCTTTTGGACTTAGAGACACAGAAGAAACCTAACAAGGCTTCTCCTAAAAAACAGAGACCAGCTCAGGTAACCAGACCAATCTTTGCCTCAACAGAAACATAAGCAAACATTCATTTTATTTTTTACATTATCAAAGGAAACAACAAACAAACAAAATTATATATGTACTTGTCTTACACCTTTGTAAAAAACATTAACAAAATGACCACAAGCAGGGAACTTATAAAACACTTTCATCAGAAATGTCACAACCAAGACAATGTCTGACAGTAAGCTACAGCTTAGCAGCATGAGTTTAAATCATTTGCAAAAAAGGGCAAATTTAAAAATGTAACAGGCAATTCCCATTAGCACCAGTTAAAGGGTAGAATATAGCATCAAAATAAAATGCCTGCTATAAAAGCTATAGGAGGAGACTGTGATCCATATTTAATGTTCCTAATTTAAAATACACTAGTGGAGAAGGGATGGTTGCCTAATGACACTTTGTTCACTAGAAGATTGAAAATAAGAATACTTACAGCTCCAAATTCACATTAGAGTTGCTGAGGATTAAGTGAAGCCCTGCACCCAATTAGGAACCCCAAGACCTCGCAGTGTCCTGGGAATGATTCTATATACGTCACCCATGATACAATCCAAGTGGATTTTTTTCCCCCTAAGATAGAACACAGTGGTTCTACAAAAATCACCACTGCAAGTGAACTCGGTGTGTGGAAAAATTAAGAGGGTTTTTTCTTGTTCCAGAAAAGGTGAGAGAAAAATCAGGCATAAGGCTATTCGTTCTGCAAGATGGGCACAATAGGGCAGCAGGCCACAGCAGCCAGCCACCCTGGCACGACTTACTTTCTCCACCAGCAATTTTGCCAATATCCCTGGGGAGACCAGAAGGTCATGTAATAAATAGCAGAGCCCACTCCAGAGACTAATGGAGCATAACAGGCCCATAAGTTGTTCTAACACATCTGGAATTCTGCATCACATGAATGTGGACTGTAAATGATGGTAATTTAGATGTTTTTCTCAAGAAACACCATGCAAGTAAGTACATTTCAAGTCTGAAGAGAAAGGCCTGGCAGGAACAGATCTCTTGCTAGGCAACATTCATTAGCTGATACTGCGACACAAGGTGCAGGCACACCACGGGACACGTTTTCAAGCTGTAGAAAAGCCTGGGTCTCACTGAAGGAGACCCCTGCTGAGCAGCAGGTGATGGGAGACAAACATCCCTGTCCATTACCACAGTGCAAAGCACAGATGTCAGAGATACTCTCCAGCGTTGATTTCTGACAAGTTCTGCATAACAGCAATTAATGCAGAATACGCAGGGCCAGTTGCCTTGTCATCAAGATAAAGTCATTCTCAGCGCAGTCAAAAAGCATCACAATGATGTGGTGACAGCCTCCCTGCTCTAGAGAGAGCATCAGGACAACTTAGACTTACATACCAAGAAAAAAACAAACAACCCCAAACAACCCAACAGAAAGAATAAAGGTGCATTTTGCCTGTCATGAAAGCCGATAAGCTCATGGTGATGCACAGAACATAATTAGGCTGGAACCCTGGAGTTCCCAGTTAGAATCCTGTTGTTAGATCCACTGAAGACTTCCACTGACTAAACTAGACAAGATGCAGACTGAATCCTTCACTAACATACACAGGGAACAAGTTGGGTGATTATCTCATGAGTTTCATATTTGTTTGAAACAAGCATTTCCCAGAAAAGTTCCCCAAAAGAAGGTATTCCTGTCACAGTAAAGTCTTTTTCCTCATTTTTATAATTTGTCTTAATTTGCCATTAGATTAACTTTAAAAGCAAAGCACTTTAATGAAAGCACTTCATCTCTGGGTAAACAGAACATGCACCATGAAAGATATGTTCCTCTAACTAGGTGCTCATCTCTAGAGGAGAGAAAGCTTCAAAATTGTTCCACTCAACACCCTTTTCTTAAAATCAGTCATTTACACAGTCACACTGTTTGTGTAGTAGGTGTCACTTCAAACAGCATTTGCCTGAACAAATCTGGACTTCTAACTACATCTGTAGGTTGAACACAGTTTAGTTGTCTTTGTCTGTGTTGTTTTCTCCAAAGAGACAGTGGCAAGCTCCTAGAAAGCTGCTTTACAATTAAAACCGGTAAATCTAATCCATTAGCAAGTTACTATTTAAATTTAATAAATCCCAGAGAGTTTGAAAAAAAAAGCTCAATACTTATCAGCTGTCAACACTGTCCTGATAAAGTAGGGTCAGATATCTAGTGGGTTCAGTGCAACAAAATTGTACCTATGTGAAAATTACTTTCTGGGGAAAAAGGGGTAGAAATGAAGCTAAAGAAAGATGCAGGATGGCATGCAAGACCTCTTTGTCAAGCTGGAAAACTACAAAAGACATTTCTCTAACCTGACCACATGAAATTAGTATCTTAACCTGCAAGAGATTAACTTCTACTCATACATAACTAACTGATAAGACAGTGCCACTGCTACACACATGCTGATGATGCAGACCAGGTACGGCCTACGCTGCAACACCATCAGCCCAGGCACCTTCATGGATGGAGGAAGAAACTGTGGATAACAACAGGGGCAAACTGTGCAGCTGTGTACAGAGCTGAACACTGCCAGCTGGGGACAAAGGGCAAATGGAGCAAGCGCAGCTGGCATGGGATGGTGAGCCATATGGAAGCAGAAGGCATTAAGGATATAGAGCATCTCAGTAGGCTGCAGGTCCTGATAGGGCACCAGGAATGACAAGTCTCTCCAGGATTTTTTTGCAGTTTGTCTCTCACTTTACACCTTGACCCCACCCAATCGTAATCAAAAATATCCCTCTGCGACCACAAAAAGACCCTGCATTTCCTTTTTACTACATCCCCCAGCTGCCTCAGACACTTGGCCTGGCATCCTGTCTCTAGACACACCCCTCATCAACTGAGGCAAGGAGACCAGCCAAATAAGTTTTCTGTTCCTATTTCTTTGTTTCCAGTTACTTCTTCTGCCTCAGTCCTCCCTTGGCACTAAGCAATAATTGAGCAATAGCAAGTGCACACATCTCATTTCCACTACCATAGTTCAACAGAGAGCAGAAATCACAAAGACAGATGTGTCATGGGTGCAAACTTCTGCAAGCAGGGGCTGCGATTCCTTAGTCTATGAATAGATGTCTGGCTGACTGGCAGGCTGCCCTTGCATCAAGAATTACAAAATACCCAGCATTATTTATTACCACTCATCAATGTTCTCCTGGTTTGAAGGCTGGCCTCTTAGCCACCTCAGACATTTTTTTCCACACCAAACATTTAACATCAGGAGAAAATGGCAAGATCCTCACATACCACATCTTTCCAGAAGAACAGAGCAGCTGAGGAAGAGCTGAGGCAGGGAGGAATCTGTGGATTTTCTGTAAGCTTAGTGGAAGCAGAACATAGCATAGTACATCTGTTTTATCACACTAATGCAAAAGTGTGTCAGGAGACAGGAGAAGTGATGAGACTCCTGTGGTAGCGATTGCTATCTGCAGGAGAAAGGAGCAAATAGCACAATCCTCTGATCATTTGCAGGAATAATACCTGTGATGATAGAGACCTAGGAATTTTTATTACAAACTCTGTATAATACAAGGTGAAATCACATCACTTATCTAGTACTGTATGGTCTGAAGGATAATCTTTAAGCAACAGCATAGATTGTCCTGTTGTAAGAGATGTCTGTTAGCAGGTCTGAGGGATACAGCCAGCTTGTGAACACCCATTTTGTCTCAAAAGCTTAAAAACCACAGTTTTTTTATAATTATATATATTAATTATATATGTATATATAATTAAATAATTAGATATTGCAGGAAAACAAGTAGGGGTTTTTTTTGCAGGTGTTACCAGCTGCACTGAGCTGAGGTTAACCATGTCACAGGCTCTGCAATACTTGGAAAGGTCCAGATAGTGAGGCCCATATCTGGAAGAACCAATGGAGGATTACTAGAGACAAATCTCTTATCCTACCACAGAGGGATGTTCTAGCCATTTTAAGCCTCTTTGCAAAATGGACAGTCTGGCTGAAATCCCATTTCACTGGTACATTTTGATTATATTTTTTATTTAACAAGAGATCTGTTTGCACCAGTCAGGTCCACCTACATCCAGCCATTAGATTACTTTCTTTTACAGCTTTGTAAGAGCTTCATTATGGCTATTAATACAGCTGATGCTATGCTACCGTAACTGGTGAGTCAATGTATGAGCAGTTTCCCCTGAACTTCAGTGTTTCCTCACTTTGCTGTCCACAGTAGCTCCAGACTTTACACAACTGACATTAAGGTTAGGCTGACATTGCAGAGATGCTGTATTAACAGTTGACATGGAGTGACAGCATCGGTAGATAAACAAAAGGCAACCAGTGTCATCTACCTAGACTTGTGCAAGGCCTTTGACACAGTCCCCCCACCCCATCCTTATCTCTAAATTGGAGAGATGTGCATTTGATGGGTGGACCATCCGGTAGATAAGAAACTGCTTGAAAGAACATAGACAATGGGTGGTGGTCAATGGGTCTATGTCCAGGTGGAGGCCGGTGGCAAGCGGTGTCCCCCAGGGTCTGTCTTGGGACTGGTTCTTTTTAACATCTTTATCAATGACATCGATGATGGAATTGAGTGCACCCTCAGCAAGTTTGTGGATGACACCAAGCTGAGTGGTGTGGTTGACACAACAGAAGGAGAGGAAGCCATTCAGAGGGGTCTTGACAGGCTGGAAAGGTGGGCCTGGGTGAACCTAATGAGGTTCAACACTGCAAAGTGTAAGGCCACTTGGGCCAGAAGAACCCCAGACTGGGAGAAGAGCTCCTTGAGAGTAGCCCTGCTGAGAAGGACCTGGGTGTCATAGTGGACAAAAAACCATGAGCCAGCAGTGTGCCCTTGCAGCTCGCAAGGCCAAGGGTGTCCTGGGCTCCATCAGAAAAAGGGTGACCAGCAGGGACAGGGAGGTAATTGTCCCTCTCTACTTTGCCCTCGTGATGCCCCATCTGGAGTCCTGTGTCCAGATCTTGGGCCTGCAATCCAAGAAAGATGTAGAACTGTTGGAGAGGGTTCAGAGGGGGGCCACAAAGATGATTGGATACCTGGAGCACCTCCCCTACAAAGAGAGGCTGGGGGAGCTGGGCTTGTTCAGCCTAGAGAAGAGAAGGCTGCGGGGGGACCTCATTGCAGCCTTCCAGTACCTGAAGGGAGCATACAAACAGGAGGGGAATCAACTTTGTAAAAGGGTAGACAATGGTAGGATAAGGGGGAATGGATTAAAGCTAAAGGAAGGAAGGTTTAAATTAGGTATTAGGGGGAAGCTTTTTACAGAAAGAGTGGTGAGGTGCTGGAACAGGCTGCCCAGAGAGGTGGTGGATGCCCCATCCCTGGAGGTGTTCAAGACCAGGTTGGATGGGGCCCTGGGCAACCTTGTGTAGATCCAGGCCTGGAGGTTGGTGGCCCTGCCTGTGGCAGGGGGGCTGGACACAGGTCCCATCTTGAGATGGTGGAAATCTAAACAGACAGAAACATAGGAAACAAACAAAGGTAAGTGATCCACCAGCAACAGAGAATCCACATCTCACATCCCCCTCTTGTGCTGTTCCCAGGGCCCTACCACCATTAGCTGCACCTTTCTGAAGCAGCTTTCGAAGAGTTTGCCGATTCCCTCTACCTTCCTCCAGGCATAGACAGAAGCACAGTACACCCCAGTGTTGTTGACAGAGCAAGAAGTAACAGAGTAGCCTGTACAGCTTCCAGAGGCATTCCTAGCTGCTTACTCTGCGGTTATCATAATAACACTACGTGTTTCCTGGTTACTTCTCTTCGCAATGTTTATATGCCAAGAACAGATGATCACTTCATAGAAACCAAAGAGCTTAATCCAGGGCAGAGACAAATTACAGTATAGCAAAGAGCTTGGTGCTTTGCACTTTCAGAATAGGTTAAATTCTCAAAAACATTTTAAACATTTAGGAAATACCTCCAAACTCATGTTTATTTGTAGGAATATAATTTTTTCCATGTTAGACAATGTCCACCCACTCTTTTTAAAGTTAAACACCAAGAAGCTTATTTGAAAGATAAGCCTGGAATCAGTTCTTACTGCACATTTCTTAAGATGGAGCTCTGCAAAGTAATCACAAAGAGTCCCACACTAACCAGCCACTTCGATAGGGACAATAGTCCTTCCACCAAGATGCAAGTCAAATGAAATGAGTGCTTTTCTTAAAGAATCCCATCCATAAAGCACTGACACACTGGTGGCAAGGAGACAGTTTTACATCTAACTTCAGCGGCATTGATTCTGCATGTCGCATTTTAAGTGGGCAATATAAACTTATTCCTTTGCTTTCCTATTTTTGCTTCCCCCACCACTCTGCCCCCAGCAAATAGAACAGAGGTGTAACACAGATTAGTCACATCTGAGAAATTCCAGCACATCAGTTCACCAGTCATTAGCAATCTGAACAGAGGTTTGTGTAAAGCTCCCACGAAGAAAGCAAAACACAGACAGATTTTGCTAAAGCTTGCTCAGATAAAGAAGGGGATCCTTGAAATCTTTGCAGGAGCCAAGCAAAATGCATTAGCGCTCCCAGTATGCGGGGCCAAGGAGAAAACAAACAGAGCTAGCCTCACTTATTGGCCCTGTGCCCTTTCCACACCATAAAACGACTGAGGCAACATGGAGGTAATGCTCTCCATACCCTGCTGAAACATACAGGCTAGCTTGCTTGTATCCTTGTTTCCAAAGGCCTTTGCTTTGCTAACAGGCATTTCTTTCTTTTTGGGTGCCTGTACGATGCCCAGTGTTTCATCTTCCATAACCTGAAGTGTGACAGCCTCCATGGCATCACTTCCAGTGCATTCCTTGACCATGTGAGAGAGAATGAGGTGCAGTTTTCTATGTAATATGATCTACAGCCTTTCACACTGCATGCAGTAGGGATAAGAGTAGTCATTAGTGAGATGAAGTATAAATTTTACACTCCTGTAGTCAGTTACTTAACTGATCTTTCCAGAAACTTGGCAAAAGAAGTGTACTGCAGCTATGCATATATATTATACTTAATGATGTCCATTAAGCCTGCAGTCACAAGATTCAGTTTGCCTTTTGCTGCTAAATTTGTACTGCAAGCCTCCCAGATTTTGTAATAGTTACTGACAAGGTATAAAATAATAGTCCTGTGAAATCATGACCCTGATTAATAAAGGGGTAACTGCACCCCCCTCATCAACTTCATTGGTCCCAGTGGGTTTATACCAACAGTAAATTTGGTTCATTCTTTGAAGATGAAAGGTGCTATAACGTGCACTTTATTAAAGCCACTATAAAGCCTTGTTATTTCTGCTCATATACCTGCTGAGTGATGGTTTCCAGAAGTCTAACGGCATCCCCTGAACATGCACACTCACTTTACTTTCTGGCTTGGAGCATTCTTCTGAAAACTGTAAGCCACTTTTCCAGCTATTGGTGTACAGCTTCTCACATGCTTCAGGACTTTAGATCAGCCTTTCTCTAACCCAGACAGCTGTGTGGAAACACAGCTTTACTGTAAGGTAGAAGTGATACAACATTTTAATGGACATATCCAGAGACCAGGTTCAGAGTCAGATGCTGATCTTGACTCCTGTCCAGACCATGGTCTGGTGGGTTTGGGCTCAGATGTGGCAGTGTCAAATTCTCACTATCTTTGACACCAATCAGAAATCTCCCCTGATGATTCTAGTAACGATTTCTTCCCCTGCACCATGACTTTCTTCACACAGGAAAAAATCCTGAGAAGCCAGCAAGACCACTTTTCAACTTCTAGCAAAAAAAAAAAACCAAACCAAAACAACTCCCATGAGCTTATTATTTTGAGGCTTCAGCTAACAGAAATGTTAGTGCTAGCAAAGGAACAGCCTACGTTACTGGTACCCATACCACAACATGAATCGATAATCCCCAGGCTCTTCAAACAAAGATATTTACAGATCTGCACCTTTAAAAGCAGTAGTCTTCCTACCAAAATTGTCTGCTTGGCATCCATACAACAGAGCATGATTTCTGAGAAACGCTCAAGAACCTTGAACAAAGGCTTTACTCAAATTACTAACAGCAAGCCTCCCTCCTGAACTTTCCTTTTCTCCCCATTTAACAGCTCTATCATTTGCTTCTATTTCTGCGAACATTAACCAGCCAACTGACTTCTCAGACTACATCTGCTAACCACTTTCACAAACCAAACATCCCATTTATGCCTGGAGAGAGTTTTTCCTAAATGGAAAAAAAAATTAAAAATTCAATACTTAACATAAAGAGAGGAGGCGTCAGTAAGAAATCTCAATTGTCTGGTGCCATACGCAGCTTTAAGTGAGGCAAGAGAAAACAACTTTTACTTCAGCCACAAACACAGAGAAAATTAACTGGAAGAATCATTCATGTTATCTCAGTTTGAGTTCTGGTGCAGCTAAAGCACACCCAGATCTGGTGAACGATACTAGTTTTCCTGGCATTTGACAACCAGAAACCCCTTTCTCAATGACCTTACACACTGGATGATATTTTCAATAATATCTTTTGGAAGATGAGGCTTTGTCCATTAATGATCTGTCTTGCTTGTGATCAGAGCAACTAGGCCATTCATGTCTATTCCTACTGGCTCTTGTTTAGCAGTCCAAAGTAACCACAGCCTGTACCTTCCACCACCTCTGCCTGACTTCTAAGCAGTCAAAAAGTCAGTTTTGGATATAACCTATCGTTGTGACAACTCTTTCTTCTAAATTAGTTTTCAAAATCCTCCTTCCTGCCTAAGAGTTTCTGTTAAGAAGAAAAAAAATTCATAAAGTCATGCAGACATGAGTGTAAACTACAGGCATGAGGTTTTTCTTGTAGCAAGCGTCCAGTGTAGCTGAATGCTTCACCTCCTTCAAAGGCTGTTTGGAAAAGACACTCTTTTGCTGGCTAACAGAGTGGTTCCTTTAGAAACACAGACTTGTATAGGTAGGGTAGTAAAATAATACCTATCTCTGTTGTCTTGCCACATCCTTCCACCCACATTTTTAATGGCTTGCTAACATGAAGATATTTTTATGAGACAGTAAACAAAATGGTCTCCTGTCCCTTGGCAAATTTCCTTTATCAAAGTTGTTGGGTCTCCTATTTTAAGACAGGAAAAAAAATAGCTGATCCAAAACAAACCCGGTCTCATAGTTACTGGCACAACGTGCAAGTAAGGCTGCTTCTGTTAGAGAATTTGCTTTAAAATGTATAAGCTCCAGCCATTACTGAGCACCAATGTTGACCAAAAAAAAGAAAATGTGTATAGATAGCAAGTTTTTAAAGTATATTAACAAATTAAAACTGTGTATTCAGCTGCACAGCATTCAGTTCTGTACTGCGAAAGGGATGAGAATAAGAGTTTTCCAGTTAAAAAAAAGCCAAGAAAGGAAGTATCTTCAGCAGTTGGTTTACTCCTTTCTTTAGTCACCCTGCCACAAACCAAACAGAGGACATATGACAGGATGGTAGGGTGGTCCAGGTGGGAATGGATCAGTACGTCATGAGAGCAGACCAGGTTGTTTTTATTTTATGTATTTATATTATCATATATACATATAGTGTACACACAGACTGAAATTCTATACACATACTTCTTTTCTGTTTTTCTCCTTAAATTCAATCCCACTCTAAAATATGTAAGCCACACACAGAGCTCCCATAGATATCAGTAGTAGCAGTGCATACGTGCCTTTTTGGGCTAAACCTGGTTTATTTAGAATATGTTAGGCTGAATGCCCAGCTTCATTTCTCACTACTACTCCACACAAACACCAACAACCCCAGACAAACATAAAGAAAAGCACAGGGTTTGTTTTGGATTCCTGAACAAATATTTTCAAGACCTACATCAGCACAGAGTGTTTCACATTTTATAGCATATCTACCTCATTATAAGCTGCACTTCAACTGGGGGCAGGGGGAGAGGAGAAGGAATCTAGGCCTTTGTTCTTGAAAGTTAACTTTCCATACACACTGCTATGTTGCCTCATAACATCAGCGTTAATTCTTACAAGTGTAAAGTACTTTTTAAACTATACTCTAAAAAGAAAAAGGTAACAAAGGCAACAGTCTTGCAAAAATTAGTACTTTCAACATTCCTTTTCCCAAATAGCTGAGGAATATAAACCTTGTTTAGGAGGTACAGAGAGAAATCATAGGCCCAATTCACATACCTATGACATTAACATAACCCACTCCCAAAATTCTCTGCATTTTCCTCATATTAATTGAAAGCACAGGAAAAAAAAAAACAAACTACTATAACCCTACCTGAAACACCATCCCACACTTACTCCAACCCCTCCATAACAGCACTTCAAAAATATACCCTCTGTGCTCTCAGTTTATGCTCACCTGCTCCCCGATTGCAGCCCATTAAGCCACACACCTGCAGTGACTTAACTTGGGCTTTACTCAGCTCTTAACCCACCCCAGCAACAGTGAAATCCTTTGTTCCTCATGTTTTCATTAAATATTGCCTTCTCATCAGGGTTTTCACAACTATGATACTCTCTGCCAACTTCCCTGAGAAATCAAACCCCTAATATTCAGCAGGTATCTGAAGAGCAGCTACTAACTAAACCAAGAATACATAAATATGTTTAGGGGGTAGGGGGAAGGTAATTTTGAGCTTAGGTGGTATCAATGATTACTGTATCGGAACAGGTGCCACCAGTTATGTCATTCGAGACTTAGTGTGTCAAGAGATGTAAGAATCATTTAAAGCTTTTTCTTCCCACTTAGACTAAACACCATTTTAACTAAAAATACTTAGTTTGGGGGCAGCCTCTTCATATGAACATTGTGCCTTTTAAATGCT
The DNA here is from genome assembly GCA_013400835.1 of Zapornia atra. Lineage (NCBI taxonomy): Eukaryota > Metazoa > Chordata > Aves > Gruiformes > Rallidae > Zapornia > Zapornia atra. The sequence continues at coordinate 61,945 of VZTU01000231.1, read as the reverse complement.
GTCTGCCTTTAAAGTTTCTGTGAAGCATAGGCTGTTTATGTATCTCCTGTACATGCAGAAAGAAATAGAGTAGATGTGAAGTTAGAGCTGCCCACATGGAAAAGCATACTTGCATAGCCCAGACTTCTAGAGATGTTCTGCCTGCAAATGGTTTAATGACATGTTCTGTGGGAGTAAAATAAGTTTCTGACCAAAGATGAAACTCTACAGGAGCGAAACTCATGATGGAGAGCTCCTTCTCATGAGCCCCTTCCCATAAGGCTGAATTTATCACTGCAGTAATTCTTCTCATGTTCTTAATTTCACTTACCTCATTTGTTTCACTTTTAAAGCCAAAAAGACCAGGCCAGTCACTCCAAAAGAGTAAACCACCGTATTTCCATTTCTACCTGTGCAGCTACAGCAATTTAGAGACAACTAAAAATATGTCCCACTGTCTTTAATGGGTTACATTTTATGGACAATTTTCTAGTGAAGGATGTTGACAATAGTCAACAAATAGTTCCAAGCAGGTTAGAGCTGGATTCAGGTTACCTGGGTTAGGTTACTGGGGGCTGAGGATAGTGGTAGTTGTGGACTACAAGAGGCAGGAGGTTGTAATGGCATATGTATTGCCCACCGTACCTGAGATGTGTCACTTCTAGATTGGCTAATAATGATCAAAGGCCTCACCTCTGCCAGATAGCTGGTAAATGTCTATGGCTGCATTAGAGGCTAGGTTTCAGGCTTGAAATACATATTACTGCCCTTTGAATCCTGAGAGCTACCATTTCTGGGTTAGCCAGAGGCTGTGGTGCAGTAAATCCAGAAGCTGTCACTCCTGTGATGTTTCCTGTACTTCCCATCAAGTGCTGCTGACCTTCATGCCCACAGAACTGATTTTACAAAGCAGCACAGAGGTCCATGGCTTCCATACAACGTTTTACATTGAGCACGTGATTTATGAACAGAAATTGTGTGAAAATGGAATTTCAGCTGCATTTCCTTCACTGACAGGTTAGAAAACATCTTTTAAATCACAATGCTAGTGCCAAGATCCCTGCCAGTCATCAAGAGATTTTATCAAGCTTTGATAGCCTCCACAACCAAGTTCCATGGAATCTTGTTCTAGTTTATTATTAACTTGCTGTTAGAAAATGTCACTGAATGAACAATATTTGAGGCGATGCCAAGTACACAAAGCTTCTGCAACACCTGCAAATAAAGTATATCGCCTGATAATCTAAAAATACACATTGCTTATTGTATCCTGGGAAGAATGGGGGAAGTACCTTGATTATAAAACCGCTGATCCCGTGCACCATGTAATCAGTCTCATTTTATGCACTGACTTTCTTCACATCTGTGCAAATAAAGCCATAGTTAAAACCTACAAAGAGCTGTGGCATATAATACACGCAGCTATGAAACCGTGAGTGCTGCTACGTGTCGAGTCTTTAAGTGGAAGGTGGCACACCTGCTTTTGGCCTAGGAGTGTAAATCAATCCAAGATGTTTATTAAAGAGCAAGTAACAACCTGTCCACACACTCTTTCCACCATCCAGCCTTGTTTTTTGTTCTTTCTTTGTTATTTTCTTGGCGGTTAAATACGGGCCCTGCACACTGAAAGTATGAGTTGTTTCTTCGCATACGGACAGCATAACATGTCACATAATATTTAAGAAGTATGTGATGGGGAATGGTTTGAACAGAAATGCAAGCCAAAATGAGGTGGGGAAGAAAGGGTAAGTAAGTACAAGCTGCTACACCACAGTGACTGAAAAGTCTATTACTCTGGATAAAGCAACCATGTTTTCTAATATTTTTCAAATAAATAATAAGACCTAGATTTGGTTTCATGTTCCAGCTCTTGGCAGCTAGTGAGCAAAATTTTGCGATGGTATTTTCTTCCTCATCAATCAGACATAGAAGCAAGCATTAAAGAATGGAGGAGTCTATATGGCTTCTGCAATTGGGTCTGCTGGAGCAGGACTGGTTAAGAGCTTAAGTCTTTGAGCACTTGCATGTATTGACCAGCAGGAAAGGCAACACAATATTGGTCAATGCTGGCACTGGAGGTTGGCCCTTCCTGGAGCAATTGCTGATGTATTTGGCACAGCTTGTAACACGTTCCTCTCCCACTGACTGAGGAGCTCTAGGGTCTGCTGTATGAAGAGCAGTCCAAGGCCAACAATGCCTTCTGCAGGCAGCCACTTTTGTGAGCTACCTAAATGAAGCGGCATTTTAGAGACTGGAGGCGAGGAAGAAGGCAGTGCCTCTAGGCCTGAGGGTAGAGCCTGGGCCATGCAGTGGTTCCATCAAAGGATGCACAGGGATGTGTCCTAGAATGCCGAGGGAGAGGGACTGCCCCCACAGGAGGGAGCAACCCGTTCTTTGTCCCACTGAAGGGCCTACTTTGTAGCATGCTTTTTAGTAACCGTGCATAGAAATAAAATACCATGGGCATGATCTTCTTGCCTTCCAGGTGATATTCTTCAAGTGCGTTTTGGAAACAAGACATGTGCTCTCAGGCACTGAGGAGTTTATCCATTGGAAAGAGGAATGGAAATGGAAAACCACAGTGTTTTCCTGGCTCATCTTTAGGAGACGAGGTTAGAAAACACATCTGTTTGACACGTGATGGTTCAGGAAGGCTCGTAGTGCAGAACTGAGATGGTTGTGAGAAAGCTTCAACAGAGAGGTCCGTGTTGGATGGGGAATGGGGGCTGGAAGTGTGCCACACATTGTTTTATACTTGTACGTTTAATTGAGTAGACTGACCTCTAAACACCTTCTGTAATCATTCATTTCTCTATTTCAATGGTCAGAATATATTCCAAATCCAGATTCCATATGAATATGTTTCAGTGATAATATTACCTACCAGCTCTGTCCCAAAGGTAGCAAAGATTGCTGTAAATTTGTTAATTGGGTTTCTTTTCATCTGTGGCTGAAACATAGCTGCACAAGAGACCCAGGTGGATTTGCTCACCAACACAGAACATACCAGGACAGAATTTATACAGCAGTTATCACTGCAGGCTAGAATTATCTTGATCAGGGTTGTTGCAGCATTTGGTTATAATATTTTAGCCAGGGCAAAAATATTAATTAAATTAAATTAAACCAAATCAAATACCTGGGTAGGTCAGAAAAGTGACTAAAGAAAAAAGGCCAGTAATACTTTCTCCCATTTGTTCCCCACACCCCAATGTTTCTCCTTTTATTATTTTTTTTTCTTTTTTCCCTCTATATGCCTGATAATGGGACTCAGTGGAACTGAACCTTTTGCAAGTTGCTCTTGCCAGCTTTTTGCAGAATGTCTTGGACAGGTCTCTTCATTTCCATTTCATGTTGTCTTTCTGAGGCTGACACATATTGTTATTTAAATGAATGCTTTTGAACTCAGATTTTTTTTTAATGCAAATGTGTGCTGCCTCCCTACTGAATTGGAAACATCGACACTTTTTTCCCTATGAAAAGTAGGATAAAGAGCCATATCCTCAGGGCTGAAGGTGGGTAGAGATATTATTTTTTTTAGGAATTTAAGCTAAAAAAGGAAGACACATGCAACGGTGAAGTATCAAAATATTGGCTAAATCTTCCTCCTGCCCAAGATATGATTAAAGCAGTTTTATATCTTTTAAAGAACAGCTGAGGTAGGGAAGGTGCCAAGACACAGCAGACTGGTCACACTAACCCAAGGCATTCTGTGTAAGACAGTTAGGGGAGCACACACACAGAAGTGCCAGACACTACATGCTTCCAGCAATTTCAAGGTGCTCTACCCAGTCCTTCATTTTGAAGTCCATGACTCATTTTAGTTCGAAAGCAGGTACTTGTAAATACCTTGTAAAATTTTTGAAAGCCTTTTACCAGGAACCATAGATTGAATTTACAGAGGAAGGTATTACAGGGAAACAATGGGGAAGAAGGAAAAAAAGAACAAATCTCTGGTTCCCTTTAAAGTATACTTAACGTCCCCAGTATCAAAAGGGTCGGTAACACCTGAGTTACACCCATACTTCATCTCTGCCAGATGAAGAGGCGTGTGGCGCTGAAGCACATGGACTGCCTCACCCCTTTTCCCATTGGACAAGGATCCATCTCACTGCAAAACATGCCACAGTCCATGCCCACTAGCACCCGAGCCAGCAATATTAGCAAACAGGCCTCCGAGACTGAGCTCCCCTTTTAACCACACACATCGTTGTTTTCTTTCAGTGTCAGTAGTTGTTGTTCCAGCCTGGGCTTTCTACATGTTATTCCTGGACTATTGAAAACTTGAAGTGCTGCTTCCCCTGCAATACCAAATTTATGGATGAGGAGACAACTCCAGTCTGCCAGGTGATAATTTGGCACCCTTATGTCACTGTTAAAATCCCTACAGCTGTAAATATTTATTGAAAATGAAATATACTCATCTAGTCCAGCTAGCACATTACCATATGAATAAATCTAACGTTAAATAAATCATGTGCACTCCACCTTTTATTCAGTTTATAAAATACTTGCTGCATGCTCTGAGCATTCTTAGCTTAATACAGCTATTCAGAAGCAGAGTGATTCGTGGTGTGCCTTGATTTCTTTTATATTGTTGTATTTCTTTTATATTGTTGTATTTCTTTTATATTCTTGTATTTCTTCTGTAATAGAATATTTTGCTTTTTATATTCCGCCTCTTGCAGCTTCTGGAAAGTTTAGATTTGATAGGACAAGAACAGTGAGGGCATTAGGACCAAGAGAAAGACGCACACATTGCTCCGTATTATGTCTGGCAAAGTGCTTCCTGACTGAGTGCTGTAGTTATGTGTGAAACAAAGTCAGGGACCGACTAGTTCTCATCTGTTGATCACAGTTAACTTGAAGCCTCGGAACAGGGGAGAGCTGTCAGATCTGCTTTCCAAGATAAGGCGCTTCAATGCAGGCAGCAACTGGAAACTTTGAAGAAGCAGGAACTACTCTGGAAGGAAACTATAAGAAATGGAATTTCTTTTTACTTAGAATTTAAAAGGGAAAAAAAAACAACTTTAGCTACTCTTTCATCAGCTATACATGCACTTTCCTAACTGACCTGGGACTCTGTATGCTAAAGGATCTACCTTATCTCACTGGATCCATGCTACCTTTTGCTTCAGTAAGTGCAATATTAATAGGAATGTTATACTTTTTCTGTAAATAGAGAGGAAAGCACGAAACGGCATCAATGAAATGTGAGGGGAGCAAAAAAATCCTCTTGGCAGATAGTGAAAACCAGGGCTTTGCTGCAGCCCAAGGACTGGAGTCTGAGAAGGATCCAAGTGATATTTAACATGACCATCTGTGTCATTTTGTCACCAACAGTATGTTCTTGAGGAAGAAGTGCAGATATGGATCACGTAAACTGCAGTTTCTCTTGCTGTTGCTGATGCTGGGCTTGTTGCTGCTGATGGTTACAATGCTGAATCCACCACCCAGCAACCAGAGCAAGGAAGGGACTTTCCAGCCTGTGGAGTTTAACCCCCGGGAAGGGTATCTGATGGACTTCGCGGAGACTCAAGAGATGCTGGAGACCCAGGAGGAAAGCCAGCAGTACTATCCTTTGGATGGGCTATCACCTTTCATATCCCTGCGGGAGGACGAGTTGATCGTGGCCGTTGTGTCGCCCACCGGTAGAAGGAACCACAGCAAGGCCAGGAGGGGCTACCGGGTGGTGAAGCAGCAGGGCAGGCGGCCGGAGGGGAAGGCGGAGGGGGACCCGGAGCCCCTGCTCCCGTCCCTTCCTCTACAGCCTGGGGAAGGGGCTGCTGCGGGGGAGCTCGGCCTGGAAACCCACGGCTTTAACGAAGCGCTCAGCGAGCGGATCTCGCTGCGCAGGGAGCTGCCTGAGGTACGACACCCGTTGTAAGTAACACTGACTATTTAATCTCTGGGACAAAACCCGTCTCCTTCCCCATCGCCGTCCCGCCGTGAACGTCCCTTCCTCTAAACCCCGCGCCTTTTCTACCAAACCCTCCGCTCCGGGATAACGTTTTTCCCCACGCTGTGTGAGGAACTTCCCACCCCCCCACCCGCCCCCCCGTCCCGTTCCTCA
>VZTU01000231.1:13539-55541 GCA_013400835.1 Zapornia atra | reverse complement strand
GCAGCGCCCTCTACCGGTGCCGGCGGGCTGGGCGCCTCCCCGCCTCAGCAGGTGCTGGGCGGCAGCAGGGGAGCGCTGCGTGGGCCCCGAACCCCCCGCGTCACCTCCCCTCGGTTGTCTGTCTGTCCACTGGGGCTGGGATGGGAATCCGCACGGCGAACGACGCCACGCTCCGCTCTGGGTGCCGGGTTATCCAGCAGGAAGGACGCTGCTATGGCTCACTCTAAAGCCCCAGTGACCTGTCTCCTCATGATGCATCGCTGCAAGGGCTATGGGGTCGCTGTCCTTAAGGGGTGATAAAGGAGTCAGGAGTTAGGGCTTTCAACTCTTTTAGTGTCACAAGTGACCCAACAAGCACTGAAAGGAAACCCCTGGCAGGAAGGCAGGCAGAGATCAGTGTGTGAATGGCCCGATCTGCCAGCACCACCATAGCTAGCTGCAGCCAGGCTGTAAGGCAACATCGAACAAGTGTTGCGTTTGAGGCCCTGCATGTTGCATTTGAAGCCCGAAGACTTGAGAGCCAGTTATTCCAGTTGCTCTGGTCACAGATCTGAAAAAGGGGCTGAGGTGTATCTGTTCTGGAAAGGGGAAGGGACCTGAGTGGGTGTCTTGTTTTCTTACCTCCTATAACAAAAGCTATTGTAGCTTTCCCTCAGGGCACTGTGGGATGCACCAGAAAACATTTTAAGTAAGACACAGGATAATATTTTTTCTAGTGGCCATTTTCACGTATTTAATAAGAGCTGGTGTCTCTAATTTAAGGGAACAGTCTTAAGGAGTGTTTTCTATACTTTTTGGCTAGGTGCAGTGTTAATTTGGGTATTTCCAATGAATAATAAAATGCTAATATTATTTCAGGTTTTTTTCACTGTTTCACTGGCAACTCTTTGAACCATATATTATTCAAAGGAGGAATGATGCCTCTGGTTTACTGCCTGTGGCATGAGCCAAAAAACAGTTTTACTTTGGCAGCTGAAGAGCCATCCGGCAAAAGACAAGTTTAGTTAATACTGACCTTGGTAAGCCATGGTCTCACAGCTCTTGGATGGGCTTTCCTGTCTGACTAGTCACAGCCTAAAGAGCTATCAACACCACAGCTTATAGGGCCCAGATTGAAACCACAGATCCAAACATCTGAGGCTTCGCAGTTGTTGAGTTCTAAATCCAGATCATAAACCTGCAGCAGAGTTCCACCTCTTTATGGCACAACACACAAACCACAATTTTCCCTTGGTGTAATTTACTCTAGGGGACTAGCTCACAGCTGTCAGTCCAGTTTTACAGCAGTGTAAAATGAGAGTGAGCCAGAAATGAATCAATTGTCTATTAGTCTATTCTGTTTGAAACATGTTGTTCCTAATACTGTCTGATATTGCTTGGTTAGAGAGAACCCATGCAGTTAGAGGCATTTCAGTGAGTTACCTCCATAAGATGGTGAAATTAGAAATCAGAAACTATACCTTCTAATTGTGAAGCACCTTCAGATACTATATCATAAGGCTGGCCAAACCACGCTTGCATACTTCATGTTTACTCTTAAACGAGAGTGTAAGATGTAAGGTAAATGCCCTAAGATATACTTAGCTGCTGTTCCTTAGAAAGTCACATGAAGCTGTCTGTTGTGCTTTGCGTGGGAGCAATGAGCAGCATAACTGCAGTTTCTTCTTATGTGAAGAGTACAGAGCTCTGATGGAAATAAACTGGAGCCTGTGGGCTGGGCTGTGCCTTGACAGCCCAGGATCTAATTTTTTCACCTGTAAATGTCATACTTTAGACCTCTCTCACCCAACCTCAGCTTCTAACACAACCCACTTCTCTTTGCATGCCTTTCCAGGTGAATGTTGTATGCTGCTTTTCAAAAAGTAGATGCATAAAACAGTGTCTTACAGTGCTCCCACTGATCTCACAGTGAAACATACCCTAACAGATGAATCAAGTACCTTGTTTTGCCCCATTTACTTTAAGTACTACTTTTGACCTGGTTTCTGGGTGAAAAAACATAATAACTTGCCCAGTTGTGCTAGAAAGTTGTTCTTCTGCATGAAGGCTCATCCTCTGTGGTACCTTCATCCCTCAGGATGCTTTCTGCTGCTCTCAGCAGGTCCAGCTGCTGTTGACGCCCTCCTGGGACAGTGGATCCAAGTCAAGTCTGCCATTGTGACTTTTATGATGGCGGTTCTGCCCCCCCAAAACGCTCTTTTTCCCTTTTGGACTTGAGTGTCAAATGTGTCTAGGCAAACAGAAACTCACAATGTATTTAAAGGTGTCATTACAAAAGTCTGGCATCCACCTTACTGCTGTGGGGAGCTGAATCTCAATGAGACATTTTCCTGAAGGTGAGTGGGAGTCCCCGTCGGCAGTGCCTTTGCCATGTCAGAATTGCTGCCTGTGACAATTCTTTATTTTTCACAAATTGGACTAAATGAGTGCATCTTCTACCAGTCACAGCCCTGACTTTTTGAAATGCCAATTTATGATGGACAGTCTATGAAACTGCTCCAAATTACAGGAAGGTATTTCTGTGTACCAGAACACTTTTGCATTTTTCTGAAGATCAGATATCTATATTGAAAGCCTTTGCCAATCTCCATGGCAACTAAACACTTGCCACCCAGGTTATGTATTCAAGTACAGTTATTTTCTACTCCTTTCCAATTAAGATTCCACAACAGCCATATTTTCTTGCTCAAACCACAGGACTAGCAAGAAGGCGTTGTAGTACTATGGTGCTTATAGCTGTGCTGGATGTTCCTGGTTGGAAGCTGCCTGGTAGTAAAAGGACTGCATCAGACCTTCTTTTTCCTTAGTTACCTCTACATTCTTCTGCCTGAAAATACAAACACTGCCAAGTGATGAAAGTATCCTTTTTTTCCCATCCTGCTGAAAATGGAAGCAATAATCCCATATAAAATGGTGAAATAACAGCATTGTTGATTACAGAAAATTAGTAAACAAAGGACAACATAGATTCATTAGAGTGTAAAAATAATCAACAAATTTTGCCTATCTATGCAAACAATGTGAAATATTATAAACTATTCTAAATTATTATAATTGTGCTGATTTAAAATTTACATCCCTAGGAGTGTATCTATAGTATTCATTTATTTGTATGGATTCTCTTAAATGATAATCAGCTTTGTGTCTGGATAGTGCCTAGCACCACAGGGCCTCAGTCCATGGATAGAAACACTAAGTAAAATGACAATAAACATATCAGTATTAGAATTATATCCCTTAAAGGAGCTTCTGGTCTGCAGAACCACTGCAAAATCTGTATGATGATTTGCTGGGCGATAGAAAAATGCTGAAACAACAATGGGCTACAACCAGCCAATTCTGTATTTCCTTGAAGAAGTTAGTGCTGCTAGAGATTAAACAAGTTGGGGAACTGAATGACTGCTACTCAGGAAATGAAAAGCTTTTAAAATGTGTTTTCTGATACAAGTGAGGCAGATACATAGTCACAGTCTTTGCATCTTTACAACGGGCATGTTAAGGCCTCTTCTGGAAAATGTGCATCCTCATGCCAGTATAGTGTGTCCCCTGTCTCTGAGCCAAAGCTGGTACAGTAGAAAACACTTTTTGTCCTGACTGCAATTTGTAGATCCTTTACTTACAGCTGTGAAACAGACATTGTTTGATGAGGGTTTGTAGATTTCACACACAGTTTCTGTGAGAATGAGTAGCAGGTGCTTTTCATTCTTAAATGCTTGAGTTGTCAAAGCACCATCTAGTTCATAGTAATTTTGATGGCAGTTTTTACAATATCATGGGTGAAAACTTGGCCCCATGAAAAACTGAGGAGCTGTGGGCTGCATCTGGCAATCTGGAGCACCTCTAGGAATGCCATAGAGGGACTCATGCTGCCAGGTGTCTTGCAGTACATCATGTCAGTACCTGGACTTGTAAAGTAAGTAGCAGAAATGACACAGAGAGAATCGACCCAGCTGGGAGCCACATTCATCAGTGATTCTTTTTTTTTTGTCAGAAAAAACAACCCATACAAAATTTGTAGGGAAAATACTTCTACTTTCTTAAATGTATCTGTATTTATTTTCATTGCCTATGCAAGGATCCATTTCTTTCCTGTCCAGGACTGAGATGTTGGCTTCATTCACTAGGATTCATTCACTGTGGCAGGGGGGTTGGAACTCTATGATCCTTGGGGTCCCTTCCAACCCAGACCATTCTATGATTCTATGATTCTGGTCAGGTAGTCCACAGGTATACTGATCTATTGTGCAGATGAGTTATTTCACTTCTTAGTCTTAAAGGTACTGCATTTCTGTTTGTTCTTTTCTCTGTTACCTGAAAAAATGTGTCAGTTGGTGGAGGCTGACTGTCCTGATTTATCCCTCTCCTTTGTCTACTTGTCTTTTCAGGTTTTTCTTGCCTTCTGGATCATTTCTATTTGACCTCTGTGTTTTGAGGCAGCCAGAGCAGAAAACAGTATTCCAAAACACAGCAGAACTTTTCTCTTTTTGTATTTTAATTTTTATAGTGTCATTCCTGTATTTTCCCTTTGTATTGCAGTCTTGGATACCTTAAGACTTCCTTTTCTTCATTGGAAGTGAGCCACGATCTTAAACCTGTGAAGGTTTAGTGATAGCATACAATTTTGCTCTGAGAAAAAAAGTAGCCAGTTGTACCAGTATCTCCCTCCTTTGATCCCATGCAGGTGCCTACAGCAAGAATATGACTCCAGTCTGCCCACTGCTAGTGTCATCATCTGTTTCCATGATGAAGCCTGGTCTACTCTGCTGAGAACCGTGCACAGCATTATGGACACAGCCCCAAAGGCCTCCCTCAAGGATATCATCCTAGTTGACGATCTCAGTCAGCAAGGTAGCCCAGATCTCTCTATACATGAGCTTTTTTTCCCCAGAGTTTCAGGGAAGAAACTGTCCTCCTCCAAGAAGCCTGTGAGGAGAGTAGAAGGTGAAGAGAACCCTCAGGAAGAGAGCTAAGCAGACCCCTGAGCTGGCTGCCAGGTTTCACTCTCCCATCCCTAGAATTCAGCTTAGCCTTTCAACTTTGAAATATGTTTCTTTTTTTCCCCCATCATTTCCAATCACTCTGAACACTCTTACTTTAAAATAAGTTCACAGTATGCAAATTTTAGCCTTCCCACCAGACCAGATCTGCTGTAATAATTTCCAGCCAATAACTTTAGCTGACACAGAGAGTGGAAAACTCCACATTGCTGAAGTAATCCAAAGTACTTGGGAAAGGCAAACACCTGTAGTATCTCACTCTGATCTGCACCTTTTATGAGATGATGAGAGCATCCACCTTTTGCTGAAAACAGGAGAGGAGGCTATTAGGTTTCCCACAGGAATAGCTTCACACCCAGTGAATCTCAGTTTCCATTAGTCTCTATTTCTCTTTGGCATTATACTGCTGTGGGAATATTTGGGTCACAGCCTACTTGGCCATGTAAAACAAATGCCCCTGAGACATTTTACCCGCAAGAAGTAGCATCTCCTACTACCTGTTGCTTTTCTCTAACAGCCTGAATCAAGGCTAAAGCATTTCAGTGACTGTTCTGTTTCTGACAGGGCCCCTGAAGTCAGCTCTGAGTGAATACATCTCTAAGCTGGATGGTGTGAAACTCATCCGGAGCAACAAGAGACTTGGGGTCATCCAAGGTCGGATGCTTGGAGCTGCACGGGCAACCGGGGACGTGCTGGTCTTCATGGACTCACACTGCGAGTGTCAGAAGGGCTGGCTGGAGCCCCTCCTCGCCAGGCTGGCCAGCAACCGGTAAATATCCCCATAGCCTCTGAGCTCCCTGCATATGCTGTTTTTTGCTGAAAGGGATGCACTTGGAAAGATTTGGGTTGTTGGGATTTTTTAATCATTTCTTTGTTACCTTCTTCCTTCTGGTCACATTGCTTTTATTTTTTACCTTATCACCATGTGCATCACTCTGACGTGTGGGAAGGAAGGTGGGTCACACAGCTCATAACCCTCACTTCACACACAGTGTCACTGAACTGTCAGTGCTAGTGTCCAGTTAGAGCTGTAAGAAGGCTTCCTGGTGGTCTGAATTAAAAAGGTTGCAATCTCAAGCTGTTTGGAAATTGGAAAGCATCCACCAGAGAAACTACTGCAAGATTCCATTATTTTTGCTTTCTGCCTGTCTCAGTCTTGAAGACAAGGATAAAATGCTTTGTGCTCCTGAGCCACTTTGGCTACATACCACTGTCACCTGTACTGTCTCTGTTTCACAGGAAAAACAGACTTTCTGGGCAGCCTAGACAACTCTAGCTAATTACAGGTTCTCTCACTGACACCAAACTGACAGAGGATACAGATTCGTTTTTTCTGAGTCTTTCATGTGTAGGTTGGGGCTTGGGCCTGCTCTCTGTTGTACAGCTGAGCTCATCTATGCAGTCCCCAAGTCCTTCAAAGAGATTAAATCGCTGAAAATGTTTGAAGAATTACATGGCGGTTAATGCTTTATTAAAGGGACTTTTCTGAAAGGAAAATGTGTACATTACCTTGTCTATTGTTATCCATAAGCCACTTGGGAAAAAAATGAATAATTGCTTGAGGGGGTAAAAGAGAAAAAATACATCTTTAAAACTCTTACCAGGCCATTAAATAGTCATTCTAAAGACCTTCAAAGGCTGTTCCCAGGCACTGGAACAAGCTGCTTTTGTGGCTGATTATATTTGCTTATAAGAACATTAATTTGAGTTTTTAGAAATTATTACATCATTTGGATGAAACACTAGAAATATTCCAAGCAAGAGTAGGGTGTCAGGATTATTCTTTCTAAAAGAGCCTCCTTGGAATAGCAGATTTATTTTTTTTTTTGTCTGCTAACTTATTAGATGGCTTATAATGAATATACTTCATGATTCTTCTGCCTTGAGCTATAGTCTATCACTGATGTTCATGCAAAACTCGTATCTGCATCAAATGGCCAGTCCTTATTCAAGGTTGTATTGCTGAAATGAAAAGAGTTACGAAAGTCTCAAGAGGACAGCTGTAGTGAAGGGGGGATTACAATGTCAAGAGAGAAGTTAGAACCTCACCACAGTTATAATGGTTCACTGACAAAAATTGTCCCTGCTAAGGGAATGCAAAGCCACCAAACCTACTATAGCTCTGAGATTTATGTAGCACTGTCACCAGGGGTTGAGCAAGGGATTCTCCTCCCCTGTATGGCTCATAGGCTCATTCATTCCTCTGGGAGAGCAGAACTCAACACCCAGTTAGCGAATGGCTAATTGGATCCATGGAGCAAAAGCAGAAGGATGTTTGGGTAATAGTGTGGTCTAAACCATCCCTTTCTGTATGCTCTATCAGTCACCATGGCTGACCCTGGAAACTTATCACCGCTAGTGTGGAGAACCTGTGCCGTTCTCCAGTGCACAGGGAAGACACGCTCTAAGGCATCTGGCAATCATTTTCTCTTGCTGTCCTTCTTTCCCCAGCTGGAGAATGGTGATAATAACATTGACTTGATAAGGAAGTTAATTCACAATTTTTCCCCAAATTGCTTGTAATGCTTGCATGGAGATCACCATGGAAATGTAAGGCATTGGTATAGTCAACTTGGCTTCATTTAGCAGTTGAGGAGCTGTTAAATTGAATCATGTGCACTCCCGGAGACTACCCAAATGAACAAAGTACGGTGAAAAAAAGCTTACAGTGACTGGTGAAATATCCATCATTCCTCTTCTTAATGGACCAGTCAAGCTGCAACTCATGTGCTTTTGCTGGAGGGACAGGATGGGGAAGCACTTAATCACCTAGAGCGAGTGACTGAGTTGTTTGCTGGCAAGGAAAAATGCAGCCTTTCCAAAGCTCAAACCTTTGGAGCTGGAGGGAGATTTTTAACTTTGAAAATCGTGAATAAGCCTAATTTTCTGAACTCCTGATCAGATCTACCAGTATTACCATGACATGTCTTGGAGCAATGCTGAGACATCCTTGCCCAAAATAAGATCTCACTGTGAGCTGAACATACTCACAAAAAGGGAGATAGCCCCAGTTCTGACTAGCCTGTGGTAATGACAGACAGGACAAGCACAAGAAAAACGTCCCCAGTTTTACAGGTATGGAAATATTTGACAGATATTTGACTTGTACTGGGTGATGACATTTCTTTTTGACTGGCTCTGGGTGACGATTTTATTCACTAATCCCATCAAATTTTTTTTTCCCAAAAAGCATTGAGCCTGTCTGAAATCACTACACATGCATTTATAGGCACCTTGACTAGGACTAGCTCGGTGACCCATACCTAATGAATTGACTGGGAAGTCGTGCATTAGCTTGGTATATTGCCTAGAGAATGGTTCCGCGGTTGGAAAGCATCCCTTGACATTTTGATTATTCAAGGATGAATACCATAGGCATCTTTAGAAAACTAGATGAGATGCCCCACAGATCATTTAATTTGACAACTGTTTGTGTTCCAGGATAATTCCAGGTGAGTAGCATGGTGCATACTAATGCAGCTGTGCAATTATTACAGTTGGTTTTTGAGGGGTTTGCCTTTTCCTGGGCACTGCAGGAAACAGCTGCTATTTTATATTCAGTCCTAAGGCAGAGAAAGGCAGAGGGAGCATATAATGAACTGTGCCATGGGGCCTTGAAAAGGTTATTAATTTAACCTAAGAACAGTGACCATGATGCTGAAGAGGGGTGATTTAAAAAAAACAAACAAAAAAGGATCCAAAGTGTGGTGTGAAATTGTTTATATCCCTGACAAGGAATTCCACCTCTAAAGAAAGGCATGGGCATCCTAACTGTGGCAGAGGGGTGGCTTGCAAAGGGGTAGCTTGCCCTTTTCCCTGTTCTGCATTGCAAGGGCTCTTTCTCTCTGTGCTGGTGCGCTGCCTATATACCACAGCTCAAGTATCACATTAGGAAACAGAAGCCTGTGATCTTATTAAAGAAGCTAATCTAGTTTCTAAAATTCAAAGGGCCTGTACATAGCATGATGATTCTAGGTCACTAATATTTAATGGAAATGCTGTTAAACAGAATAAGAAGTGAACAGAGCAGTGGAAAGGCATCTTGCCCACTGTTGGCTCCCATTCAGGAATGAAGGGGAGCTTCAGCTTGTAGTTACAGGAATAGAACCAGAGTTCTGCTGTCCAGAAAATTTTTGCAGGGTTCTAGTATTATGGTAATACACTAGAGAGAAGGGAAATATTTTGCACTCAAGTTGAACAGCTCCTTCATCTCTTTTCATCTGATTCTCCACTTCTCCGTGGCCCATAAGCCAGCTTTTCAAGCTACCAAATACATAAGCCATCTGTTTTCAACCTTCTCACAGGCTCAGGAAAGCGTGATGTTATCCATCCAGAGCCTACACACCCCCAGCATCTGAGCATGCGTTTCCGTGCTACTCTCCTTGTTTTGAAAACCTTCCATATACTTCACATATAACAGCCTGCTTCCTGGGACTTTTCTTCTTGCCTGACTTTTTATTTATCCCCCATTTGTCAGTAACACTCATTTCAGATCCAGTCAATTAATGTTCTGCATTTACATGGTACGTTATGTGAAGATATGCTGTCTCTTTGCAATCTTTCACAGTTGATCAGGATCAGTAGATGACCTATTTTAAAGAAGTTGAAGTAAAGAAACAGAATATGAGAACCTAAAGCCAAAAGCAAACATTGCTGCCAAAAGTAGGAGGAATGAGGGTTTGGGCATGATTCATGGCACAGTGTTCTGACTTTCCAGTGTAAAAAGATACTGGTTGCTCCTACAGCTTTTGGTACGCCACATACCAATTTGAATATATTAACAACAACAACAGAAAAGACAGGTTCCAAATATATGGGGTTTTTTAAATGAAAGCATTCCCTTAGCACTCTACCTAGCAGAGATTTGAAGTATATGTTTAGTGCTTATCATATGAGTAATCCATCAATTCAAGGAGACAGCTAATATGCTCTAAGTTACTCTGGAGTTGGTCCGTAAGGCCATATTTAAGTAATCCTTTATACCATGGCTTTACCATTGCTGATGGATGCATTTTACCTTTTTGCTAACCCTATCTGATTTCAAGTGTTAGCATTACTGCTTCCCTGAAGATTTCTGCCAGTCAGCAGGGAGCTTTCAGTGAAAATGCAGCATGTTGTGAAACTGGCTTGGATTCTCAGTTACTTACTGAAGTTTTGCCTACATGCAGAGCCAGAGAACTTGAACTGCCTGGATTTCCCAGCTATCTAATTTTTGCAGGGAATGATCCACTCTGAAACTGCTTGAGAAAAATACATACTTCTCGTGTTTGTTTTTTGGGGGAATATTTTTTTGTCCCTCCTTATTTAAAAGGGGATTTAAACAGATTAAAATCTGTTCCCTTCCCAGCAAAAGAAAGCATAAATCAATGAAAACCGCTTTCAAAACACCAGAGTATCTAAAACTTCAAAACAGATGCGTTAATTAAATCTTCCTCTCTTCATATTACTTATTCTAAAAATAGGAAAGAACAGAATGTCCGTGGTGACTGTAAAGGGTCATGAGAAGACATTTAATTCTCAATTGTATTTGGCTGAGAATTCCCAAACCAGGAAATTGTTCTTGTTTGGGTTGCTCTTTTTCATGGAATTGTGACCTTTTGTAGTTCGAATCTGTTCCAAGCATTTGAAATATTCACAAATTAGTCAAATGGTTCAAAGCCTTGCTGCTGGTCGTATCTGAATTTCCTGTTTTTTCCTTTCCTTGGATTCCACAGAGTAAAATTAGCTGTAGTTTGCCAGTGTGTGTTTCATTTCAAAGTGCCGAGAAGCTGCTGACTGTCTGCCAGTTACCCAGTTAAAACCAAAAAGAATAGCTAAGAACATTTCCCAACTTTCAATTACCTTCTGCTGCAAATTTGCATTTAGAACCACACAACTGTCAAACCATCGCTGCATATGCAGAGCTTTTATTAAAAAAACATTAATAGCAAAGTATATGTAAAGCACTGCTTGATTAAGGTTAAAATTGGACACTGGCTGGTTTTCACACAAGATAAAGTTACTGGATTCCTCTATTTCAGATCAGAAAGACACTCACGATATCTGAAGTTTTAAGTAGGTGTGTTTCTGGTGGTTTCAGCAACCTATAAACACTAGCTTATACTTAGTGAAGGTCTAGCATTACGCTTCCAAACACACTCTTGAAAACTGTTAATCCTGGCATTCTGAAAGTGCCACTGGTGTAATAGCTCTGAAGTACAGTTATCACTTTGGATCATATGATTTTGCAGGAAAGGAGATCAGATTTTATTTTGTTCTGGTTTTTTGTTGAATTTAGCCTGGATAAAATGTGACCTATTTGGTGAGTTATTTTCAGCTCTCTTAAACACTGTAATTTTCCATGTCATAATTTGCAGATAGTTTGGCTAATAGCTTGGTCTCCAAACCATCAGAATCCATCACATCACTGCAGGTATGTTTCTTGAATACCATTGAAGAATCAGTGCTCGATAGCAAGCAAAGCAAAAGCATGCATTAAAAATAAAGGATCATTTCAACAAGAAACTACTACTACTGTGGTCCTTACTCTTAGGAGCCATTGCACCAATGCTAGAAGCACCACTGGAATTTAGAGTTTTATAGTGGCAACAGATTCAAGGTGGATCCAAGAAGGACAGGTTTTAAATGGCTGGATATGAAAATGTAGGATAGTCTGAAATGTCTGGATCATCTCACCCAGAATATACTGAGTGTGACTGAGTATCCAGATTGTCTTTGAGTTATCCTAGATACATGGTCTAGTCTTCATGGTCAAGGTTTTTTGAATGCTTTAGTCTACATTGTCTCCTCTGGCTTCCACTCAAATACTCTGTGCTAATATTTCCCTCTTGACTCTGAAATTGTAAAATAATTAACTACCCTTGGGTCATTAGTTTCTCAGTCCTCTCTGGATGAGACTGGATAGACAAGCAGCGATAGTGTGAATTTCAGCAAGTAGCAACAATCTGAGGTACAGCTCTAACTATACTCCTAACCAAACAGTTGTCAGAAATGCTCATACACTGGAGAATGCAGCAGGCTATAGAAATTACCAGTACCTTTTCTTTTTCTTTTTTTCTTTTTTTTGTTTAGTCATATGAAACCCATTTAACTTGTGAGCTGGATTTTCCTCAGCCCATCAAAGACACATGTTTGCACAAGTCTGTTAGAACACTACCTTTTAGTAACTTCTAGAAGCAGTTAGTTTACTTTTCATGCTATTAGTAAAGGCTAAATACAGCTTCCAGTAGAAAGGCTCCTGCTGACTTGAGTTTTAGCTGGTTGTTCCTGTCATAGATACAAAATGATATCATCAAGAGAATCAGGGGAGGATATCAGCTTTATTATTTTTAGGATCATTTCTTTCAGTTCCTTCTTGAATCCTGTGGGACAATGACAACAGATCACTGCTTTCATATATATGCCTACAACTGTTGTGGCTGACCATAAAATTTTTTCATCTATTTATAGACCTAATGCTTGTTTCCAAGAGTGCTTATTATTGCATATTACAAAGGGAGTTTTTACACCTGAATGGAGAAATATAATCACTTCTCTATTTTAAATCTTTCTGCCTTTAGCTCACCATAGGACAATTTGCTTTTAATTAGGGAACAATGGAATAACTGAGTCATTTTAACTCTATCCTCTGCACAGTTCATCTTATAATTCACTGACAAGTCGCTGTTTCTCCATGGGCTTCTAAAATTCTCTATGATGAAACCAAATCTGGAGTTTCCTCCCAAGCTGATACTGGAAAAACATTACTCTAGTTACTCTAGTGATTGAAAAGGCTGAGAAGATACGTCAGGATTACATTAACATCACCCAGAGCTACCATCTTCCTCAGCTGGTCCTGGTCTCTCCCACAGATAAGTACAATGGGCTCACTGCATTGGAGACTTCTGAGATGACCTTCACCAATAGTAGTATGTTTTAAGCAAATGTCTCTCAAGAGTCATCTCTGACCAATATATAAATCTTTAAAAGAGGATATAAAACCTTCTACTTTTTGCCCCAAAATCGACTGTTTTGTTTTTCTCTCTCATTTTTAACAGGGGGTTATATTCTAGGGAAAAGAGCTGCTCTGTAATAATTTCCTATATGGGTATTCTTGGTCGAGAACAAGAGTCCAAAGGCTATCTTTTCTGTGTAACAGAGAAGTGGATAATGTTGGTCTTTAACACTTTTTTCCTGCAGTCCCTAATACCATTGCATTTACACTCTGAAAAGTTGCACATGTGATATGTCATTGACCTGGAAACAAGGAAGGCTGGTGGCTCTTCTGAACTACTAGTTAATTCCAAGATGATGTGCAGGCACACTGTGAAATACCGTGACATACTTGCTGTGGGGAAATGTCTAATACCTCTTCTCAGACTAATCCAAATTTAACTCAAGTCCGAAATGAATTGGAGGATTGCTGCTTACAGTACAGTGGCTCTGTTCTGGCTCTTAAAAGTAGATCCCCCACTGTGACAGTGCATTTGCAAGAGCATTTTGAGCTTGTGATAAAATATAAACAGAAGCTGTTTTATGGACTCAGTGATAAATGTTTTTACAAAACAACCAGCAGAACAAAATCAGGGTAAGTGCATTCTTCATTGGCCTCTCAAGTGACAGACTCTTGTAGTGTGTGGAACATCTACAGAAAAAAATCAAAGGATGGTAAAGTGTGTGAGCCCTAAGTAACCTTTTGCATCTATGTAGAGTTATGACATCAGAGGTCGGGGCCCCTGTGTGACATAGCTTTTTAAGAATTCTGATGGTGAAGTCATAGCGAAGTCCTGAATAGCTTTAAATGACAGTGCAAGGTACAAGCTATCAATAAATTATTGACCTTTAGATTCCTCACTGCAGGCTCAGTATTCCCAAGTACTGAGCACCTGAGCTTCTATTTACCAGCAGGGAAAATAAGGGCACTCAACATCTCAAGGAGCGTTTCTGCTTGGCAGTGTCAAAAAGGAGAACCACTGTTTACTAACAGAGAAGTGAACTTAATTTGTGCTTTGACTTTGAAAATAAATTTTATTTTCTTTTTCAGAAACAGCATCGTCTCCCCTGTCATAGATGTCATAGACTGGAAGACTTTTCAGTACTATCACTCTGTGGGCCTGCACCGAGGTGTTTTTGATTGGAAACTAGATTTTCATTGGGAACCAGTGCCAGAGCATGAAGAGAAGGTACGACAGTCTTCCATCAGCCCTATCAGGTAACAGTCCATCAGCCAATATGTGTCCCTTCAGCTCAACAGAAAACCTGTACAATTTGAGTTGTCTTGCAGCTAACGGAAAGAAGAGAAACGTGGTTACTTGCCTATGCTCAGATAACCTTTTTTCAAGGGACAGGCTTTTAGTTTATGCTGAGATTCTTTGACCTGTAGTAAGCATTCTAACTCAATTGTGGTCATACTATCAACAGGACAACTATTTTCCACACGTTGAGACAACCAGATAAGGTGTAGAGATTTGGAGGGAAAGCAAAAGATGGATCATGCTGAGTTAAAAGAGATGTCTTAATCGTTATCCGTTTGCCTGGGGCTTTGGGTGTACATGTATGTATCATTTCCCACTGTACTGAGCTTTATTTAATAATTCATCTCTTGGCTTCCTTCCCCAAGCAAATCCTAGAATCCAGTTGTTCTTTCAATTAGATAATCCATTCAGGCTTATATGGAGTTGCATTCAATCATTTTGCAATACTATCTCTATGGAAATGGCAGGATTTTCATCCTTCCCATAATTCCCCACACAAAACCGAAGGTACTCACTTCCAAAATATGTTCTGTGCAGGAGTCCTGTGGTAGCTGGTGCAGTGGTGGCTGTGGATCGACATTACTTCCAAAACACTGGAGCTTATGATTCTGACATGACCATGTGGGGAGCAGAAAATCTGGAGCTATCTATAAGGGTGAGAATCTTAATTAAAGCATCAAGCTCTGGTAACTATTTGGCTTTTAAGGAACCTGAATGAAAAGGCAAGAAGGAATTTATAAAAGCAGTTAAATGCAGAATGTACAGGGTATGGAGAATATCACTTTACTTGCAGAAATCTGCCCCCACAGTCTTTGATCTGTCAGGACTACACAAGAACATGCAGCTGCTGTGAGTTAGGAACATTATGTCAGGAGAAGGGAGTTTCACTGGCTATCACTATCTGCCTGAGGACAGAGTCAGTGGTTTTGGCATCTTCTGAAAGCTGCCTCCTCTTTTTTGGCATGTAACATGCACCAAAAGGAGAGTAGCTTTATTTCTTTGCCAACCTGTAGTTTTAATATCAAATTGTTTACATTAAATTATTTGCATTTATTTTTGCTGATTACAAAGAGCAACTGATAATACAAAGCAATGAAAATTGCAGATACGAAGGGTATAGAGTCTTTAATATCCCAGACAAAAGAAGGTGTGCCCCCAGGCCTCTTCACTGCACTGCACTGCCTGGGCACAGAAAAACATAAAAGCTTATAAATAGCCATGCAGGGTCAAAGCAAAGGTCTGTCTTGCCCATTATCTTCTGTCTCTGTATCTCTGAAGAACAGCATATGAAGAAGCACATAATAATGCTCTTACTGTTTCCAGCAATGTGCAGATTAGGATTTCCTCAGGCAGATTCTGTAGTAAAGGAGCTTCTCCTTTTTAGATAAAGGTAATCTAAATAAGGTAATCTCTTTGTGTGCCTTCACCTGTGTTTCAGACCTGGCTCTGTGGTGGCTCTGTAGAAATTATTCCATGCTCCCGAGTCGGGCATGTCTATCGAAATCATTTCCCCCGTGCTTTCTCCTATGAAGAGGCCATTGTGAGGAACAAAATCCGAATAGCAGAGACCTGGCTGGGCTCTTTTAAAGAGAACTTCTACAAGCACGACACAGTGGCTTTCTTAATTAGCAAGGTAAAGACATCTGTAGTTGTTTGTTTCTGAGTGAAGGACTGTGTTGTGGAGGTGTCTGTGTGCAGTCAAACATTCTATGTGCATCGTGCTGGAGATAGTCGTTCTATGAAACCTTCCAGCTGTCAGGTCAGGAAGGAAAGAGAGAAACTTGTGCCCAGGTGTTGTTTGCTGAAGTTATCCAATCTTTTAAAGTGTGATTCCTTCTTCAAATGACTCCTTCTTCAGCAAGCTGAAGAAAGAATCAATCACCAAGCTGTGATTTATTTTGCCGTGAATAGTATATGGAGGGTTGCAATGCACCTGAAGTGGAAGCTAGTAGTACTGTGTGCTCAAAGGACCCTCCTAGAAGGTTCAGTCTTTGTTACTGAAGGTCTTCCTCATGTGAATCATGAGGATATTAGAAATATTCATGGGCACATGGCAAACTGTGGTGTCTCCTAATGGAGTGGAACATATCTGAGTGGCATATTGATACACACCAAAAAAAAAGTGATATATTTTCCTGAACTGACAGGTGTCCAGAAGCAACCGTGAGAGAGTCATATCTCAACACAGCCACTGTTTACATGTTACTTTTTCATTAGAAGCACCGTGCAGACAGCAGTTCGACCTCCAGGGATGTGGATTCCTGGCAGCCTGTACGCTAGGACAGGCTTGGAGCCTGCAGGCTAAGACAGGCTTGCAGCCAGGTGCGTGGTGCAGCCCTGGCATGCAGCCACACTTGAACTGTCTGCAGGCTACACACCATCCAACAACTACACAACAGCCACGCTTGGTTTTAAGCCTCTGTATAATCCATTGCAGATCAGGATCAGTCAAGGGCCTGTATATCCCATGTAGTACAAACAGTGGATGTTTGTTTGTGGGAGTCATGCATCTGTGGTTAATATAATTCATGTTGTTAATATAAAGTTGTTAATAATGTGATGTTGTTAATGCTGCTGCAGTTCTCTGGAATCCTCTGGCTCCAATACCTTTTCTTGTAATGACATCCTTGCCTACAAGGCAGTGGATAAATTTGTGAGCAGTTGTGAATGAAAACTGTCGTTCATCATGTTGTTCATTTAGCAATGTCATGCTTTTAAGAAGAAAAAGATCCACTGTAAACAGGCAGAACTTGGGTAGGTGCTGTGCTAAATTTCCCACACGGTTTTGCTCTTTCATTTCAATCCTGCATGCCTCGGCCACTGAAGTGCTGGCCATTGCCTAAGAAAGCCAGACCCAGCAGGAACTGCATTGGGGTGGGAAGAGAAAAAGAGCTGTGCATCAGCATGGCTCTCTCCTGCCATTTAGTCTGACCTCCTTACACTCCACCAGTGGATCTCCAGTCCACGTGCTGTGCTAATCCTAGAGTCTGAGACTGTCATGTTTCTTTTTTTATTCTATTTTCATGTTTTTCAAAAAGCTTCTCCTTCCTTATCTGTGTTGTAGGTTTGAACCCCACTGGCCAGAAGTTTGTCAATTGCCTCACAAGGGTTACAGCCATGTAATTGGAAGGAGGACACTAGGCCGAGTCTTTTAAGATGGGCAGTTAGGTCCTTAAATCATTTAGTAATTACCTGAAGGCCTTTCTTGTCAAGTCAGAAGCAATTTTCTGTGCTAAAAACTGCAGCCACCGATGATACAGTTTACTAGCTGTAAGCACCGTGACCTTTTGCCTGGGAGTTTATTCTAGCCAGAATACTTTTACTACTTCTAAGAATGACGCTCCTTCAAATGATCAATTTTACGATCCCTGTGCTCAGCATAGCATAACATAAAAGGCCCTTTTCTCTGTTCCTTCCTTTCACAGCCAATATTTTCAGTATGTCAGTGCAGCGGGGTGTTATTTAAAAGACATAAGCGAGCAATGACATTATTGCTGCTCAGCTGCAGATGGGCCCCGCAGGGATTTACTGCACAGAGAGGGTGAGCAGAGGCACCTATTGGCCACTGCAAGAGTCTCTGTGAGCCCTGACCCCCAGCATTGCCCACTACAGAAGATAACTAGTGACCCTGATTAAGTCACTTTGTAAGTCTTTCCTTTTTATGATCTGAATTGCATCCTGCACAGGATGCCTGTGGTGTGAGTGTTAAGTTAATGCAGGTGAATTAGGGTCTTCAGCCACCACCTCTTTTTCTCCTCTTGTTGTGTGGTTTGTTCATTTAATTCACGAGCACAGTTTCAGTTTGGTTTACAGGGCTAAATAACTTTCTTTACATTATTTACACCATTTATTCAGCATCAAATTCAGACTGCAACTAAGATGACAAAAAGAGTTTTATTGCCATTGTGTTCTTCAGCCAAAGCGGAGTCCCATGAGAAACATCTTTTTTTAGGGGAAACATTTTACTTCTCTATTTCCCTTTTCCAGGAAAACCTCTTGAGGCCAGGTTTGTGTGGTGCTGAATTGATGAACTTTGTTGCTATGCTCATTGAATCTAAGACTGATACAGAGCTATAAGGTTCTCCTTAACATACTGCAACTGTCGAGCTTTGCCTGTGCAGCTGCCTCTGCAGCTTACAGGGGCTGGCCAACAGTGCCAGATGGCATGATTAATCCCTGACTTTACCAAACCTCACTTGATTTCCAAGGCCCTTCATTTGTCAGTGTTTTCCCACACACGTCACAAAGTCTTTTTTTTCTTTCTTATAGAAGCAGAGAAGTAGCTGGTCTGAGGAAAAGTTATTTACAAGCAATTTTTTGCTTATCAATTTTATTTTTTGACTCAGGAATCCAGACCAGTTTCCTGGAATCCAAAGCTACATTTTTTTAAAACTAGAAACGCGAATGGGGAGATCTACTGCTGACAAGAAAGAGGAGAGAGACTCTTAAGGGTGGTGAGATAATTTTAGTGTTTGGGCACTGAGAGATTTGGAAAAGTGTTTTGTGTGGTTTTGAAACTGAAGGGTCAGACACTTACCTGCTCAGCAGCTTTCAGAACCCTGTTGGCCACCTTCAGTGCTAATCGCCTGCAAATGCTCAGGCTGTCAGATCTCTGCAGTGCCAGTGCCAATGCCCATAGCTGCACCAAGGGTTGAAGGCACTATTCTTTCTTCAGAACAGAGTTGCTACCAGGAAGGGTGAGAGCTGATACTGGGTGTATGTAATTAAAGAAAATACAGTACTCATGTGAGAGGTTTTATGCCTTTACAGGCGCAAAACTCATTCACTTAATAGATTTAGTAACTGTCAGATAATAACGTGATAGACTGTATTTTGGGCTAAATCCTGTCATCCCTTACATCCTCTGATCATGAAGGACTGACAATAACTGGGTAATTTGGGCTGTTAAAGACCAGGAAATTGAATTTTAATCAGCAAAGCAAATTCTATATTAAATGACAATCTGATACTATCTCACTGATTTCAGTGCAACAAGTATCAACCTGGCCCTGACTTTTTTTTAATTAAAAAGATGACAAAGACTGACTTATCTTGCAAGATAATAATCATTTTTAGAGGAAATACTTATTTTTAGAGTGTGTGCAACTTCTGAAACATTTACTTCTGTCACAATGCCAGACTAAATGCTGTTTTATCACAGAGTGGGAGGAAGGCTATAGCTGGTCCCCCATCCGTCGTGCACGAGAGATACATATCAATATCTGCAACATGCAGAATAGAAGAGGTGGTAGAAATAAATTCCTAAGTAGTCATTTTTATTTCCAGCATCTCCAAATCAAATACACTAGTAACCTTGTTCCCCCTGTCCTTTCTCCATGAAGGCAGAGAAGCCAGACTGCAGTGAACGCCTTCAGCTGCAGAAGAGCCTGGGCTGTAGAGATTTCCATTGGTTTCTATCAAATGTGTACCCTGAACTCTCCCAATCCGAGGACACACCAAGGTTCACTGGCAAGGTGAGAGAAAACATGCTATAATGATCAGTGGCTTTGAACTGTTCAAAGACCCCAGTATGGCTTCCATGTTCTAGTACTCTGGGAGTGTACATTAAGAGGCTGTTCCTGCTTTGAAAAGTTTATGGTCCAGACAGAGCAACAAGGATGGGAGGAGAAACAACAGGATAGAGACAAACAGCTGATCCGAATTCTCACATAAATGCTAAAAGCCATCCAGGAGCTGAACCCAGATTGTCTGACCCAGTTCAGAGTCACAGCTCAGGGGGTCCTAACCTTTGGTTCTTTAGGTGCCATTAGTAAAAGAAAAGAATTGTGTTGCCTCGTGCTGACAGCAACCGCAGCAGCAGCTGATATATCTCTGCACTGACCCATGTGCATGAAGAGCAAAGAGCACTACTTCAGTCCTGCACTTCCCCCAAGGGCAGAGGTGGTAGCAGCAGCAGGTCCTTGGCAAACTGTGTACAGGAGGTGATATTCTCAATGGTTTTTTTAAAGCACCTAAGTTGATAATTATCATCCGGGCAGTCGTACCAGAAGGGACCTTCTCATAACAAAGCAACAAGGTCCATTAATCTGTAGCCAGATTTTACTTTGTCCTTTTACTCTTTTGTCTGCTCTTTTTTATTAAAGTTTCCTTGAGAAGAGTGTAAAAACTGGGTGTGGATCACAGGAATTATCACTTTATTTTTTTCTTCTTCTGGAATATCACGGTTTTTTCTGAATACAGTGTCCAGTTGAAGTGCAATTTTCCATTAGCATTAAAGTTTGGACAGATTTATTTCAACTACCATCAAAGCCAAAACCAGAAGTGGATATCTCTAATTTATACAAAACTATCTGGGTAACACTGACCTTTGGTGAGCCTCTGCCTTTATTTCAGATCACTTTGTGAAATCAAAATGCAAGATTTTGAAAGAAAAAAAAATCACCTGAATTATGAGCAAAACCATATATCATAAAGGAATACAATCACGAAAAGTGTAGCTGAAGGATATTTTGATTGTATCTGATTGTGCTTTATTTCAGTATAAACCTTTACTTACAGCTTTACAATACTGGTGTTGGCTTCTGTGCAGATTACAAACCTGGAAGGGCCATTGCAGAAGGCTCAATTGAACTCTCTCCTTGCAGTGACAGTCTCACCCAGGTACTGTATACGTTAAATATATAGGCACCGTATCAGATCTATGGAACCATCCAGAAGTCAATGTGCAAATGGCTGGGCTGATTCTGGAAATACTGATGTGTTCAAAATTAGGCAATGATGCCCACACTTGTGCAGGTGCCATTTGAAGAATGGCAATGTGCCATGTGTCACCGAGGCCAGATCCCCACACTTTGCTCCAGCACACATCACTAAGTGCCTGTTTATTAGTATATTTGGTAATGTCTGGAGAACAGAAAGCCTGGCAGTCAAAAATGCCTAACAGTTCTAGAATAATGGTGATGCGTTTCCCCATTGGTGCTTAAACCTGCAGTTTAGAACCTAAACAGCAGTCAAAGACAGGAGAAGAATTCACACAGACTCTCAAGCTGGCATTAGACTAGCAAGGGCATACATGAAGAGAAGCCAAACCAATACAAAACGACTGCAGATATTTATTCTAAATCCTAAGCAAGTTTTGCTGCTTGCACTGAGTTCAGGGTGAGCTGCAGGGACATTTCTAACTGCAATGTGTGCAGACACTGGCAGGAATACCCTTCTGTTCAAATATTTATTAAACTAGAAAATTTTATCATCGGATGGGTTTACTTTATACATAATTACAGACCCCAAAGTCTTCCCTTAGGTAAATAGTTAAGCCAGAATTAGCTAGCAGGAGGGATTGCTTTGCCGGGTCAAGGCTGTTGGGTGTCCCTGGCTCATGTTTGGGTTGCTTCTTAACAAACATGTACAGGAAATTATTCTTGGAATTAGAATTTAAAAATGAATTGGGATGTCCTTCCATCGTTGTGCAAACAAACCCTCCCTTTTCCAGCACTTTGAATATAACAGCCTGAAGGAAATCCGGCTTGGTTCTGCTCCGCTGTTCTGCTTTGATGTCAGACAGGGGAAGGTTATCCCTCAGAACTGTACAAAGGAGACAGACAACAGCCACCAGCGCTGGGATGTCCAGGAGGTCAGTAGTGGCTCTGCCCTGGGGGGAGAGTGGCTGTGGGATCACAGGGTGATGGACAGGATTCGTATGTAGGGAAGGGATTAGGTATTTGAAGGGCAAGTTTCAGATCTGTACCATTTACGCCTGGGAAATTTAGGATGCCTCTTGCTTATTTACACTGTCTATGTGAAATAAATTTGGTTTGAAAATATGAGTTACAGGAATCCTACCTACATTCCTATGTCCTGGCTGTAACTGCTTGTCTTTCCGGCCTTATAGGTGTAGAATCAGAATCAGTCCTTGTGAAAATAACAGCACTTCTTTTTGAGAGGAAGAGTCCTGGAATTCCTGAACCCTCCCAAATGAGAACCCTTTGGGAATAGGGGAAACTTTAAAATACCTCCTGCATTTTTAAGAGAAGAGCAAACTTCCTATTAGTGGAATTCGGTATTATTTGGTGGACTTCACCCAGCAGAGCAGGAGCTCCTCTACAAGACTGAGAAATGTCATGCTCTAGGCCAGCCTGGGAAAATAGAAGTTCCTGTAGATGGAGGGATGCTGCAAACCTCTGGCACAGTTCCTACTGTAATTTGTTTTGATTCCTGGTGGTCCTTTTGAAATGCTGTGGCCTGTGGCGCTCTAGTTGAGGACAACTTGTACCCATAGGTGGTGGAAAAGAGGTTTAGTGAACTCTGCACTTACCCGCATGTCAGCTTTGAAAGGAAATACGCATACTCACTGTGCCCTTTTCTCAAAGCTAAGCCTAGTCATCATGTTTAGAGCATTGCTTAAACATTTTTGAACCACCACTAATTAGTGCTGATCTATTGTTATGTCAGGAAGTTTTGGAAACATGGCCTGGCTTTTACTGGAAATCCCTTAGCTTTAATTTGTTCTTTCTTTCCCTTCTTCTCTCATGGTGTAGAATGGAATGATTGTCCATGTCCTCTCTGGCAAGTGCATAGAGGCAGCAGCGAGTGAGGCCGAGAAGGCCTTGGCTTTGTGTGCCTGTGACAAGAGTCCCAATCAGCTGTGGCGATTTGAACGTTCCCATGGGCTGCATCAGAGATGACTGACAGGTCTCTGTGGGGGTCAAGCCTCCAACATTTAACAGTACTTCTGTTTGGGATTTAAGATACATTTCCAGCATGGACAAGAAAGATGTTTGTGTTTGCTGTAGCATGCAGGTAAGTTAGGAAGATTTCTCCTTTGACAGCCTGGCTCAAAGCGCTGCCGCCAGTTCCTGGTTTATTCAGCTCTAGCTAAAATGTCTGTTTATTCTGTGAAGCAGGGAGTAAGGGTACTGTGAGAGCTACAACTCTGCTATTGCAGAAGACATTTAAGTTTGTTCAAGGTATCATTTTGAAGGAAACATGGCTGCCCGACAGCTTGTCTTTAGCATGTTCTGTGACTTCTGAGGATATAGGAAAATGAATGTTTGTGAAGCTTTTGAAACTGTAAGAGGAATCCAACCAGCCCAGGATAAGAGGTTAGCCTTGGTTTACACTGCACTCAGCTCATATAAAACAAAGTCAGGTTTGTATGCATAAGAGTAGTAGGTATTTTCACATGTTAATAACTAAAATTTTGTTTTCCAACTAGCCTGAGCTAAATTTCTACACCCTGTGAGATTGCATGGGGCACAAATTAGCACTTAATTAGGCACTAACTGCTCTAATTGACTTGGAATACCAGCAGTCCTCAGTCTTTGGCACACCCTTCCTTAAATCCTTTGTCCACAGTTTAATTTGGATGAGAAAGTGAGACTGAATTATTAACTTTTTTTTTAGTTCTAATGAAATTAAAGAACAACTCTTCAGGGAACTTTTGTGGGATGTCGAAGATTGAATCAGGTTACAGAGAAAGAGAGAGAGAGAGAAAGAAGAGCCACAGATTTTTATTTTTAAAGTATCCATGGCATCCATTTGCTCTTGTACAGCTATGGGATGAGCTCATTCTCATTCCAGTGACAAAAGTGCTGGCTTAAAGGAGCAAATGATAAGGTAAACAAGGGGTGAATACCTAGAAAGAACACACTGGTGCCTGCTTCCACTTGCTTGATGCCTACTGCACAAAGTCTTCCACACTGTCAGTTTTAGCCCAGAAGATCTTTTAGATCTTTCCTCTCAGGGGTCTCCAAGCTGATCCCTAGAAGACAGTATCCTACAGAAGTTTCTAAAGAAGCTCCTCCTGGGGAGCCTGCATGCCTGCTGACCTCCCGTCTTCCACAGACTGACTGGGAGTTCATGCTAGGTAAGGAGAATGGTCCCATACAGTATGGACCAGCAAAGGGCACTACCAGCATTTGGTTAGGGCACTTTCAATTTTGGAACGAAAACAAATAACGATGGCACTTTCCAAGAGCCAGCTGAAACAGAAGAACA
Source organism: Zapornia atra (assembly GCA_013400835.1). Taxonomy (NCBI): domain Eukaryota; kingdom Metazoa; phylum Chordata; class Aves; order Gruiformes; family Rallidae; genus Zapornia; species Zapornia atra. Next base: position 31,354 of record VZTU01000231.1, on the reverse strand, counting down.
AAGATTTGGGAGCCTTCCCACATCAGCACCGTATCTGATTTATACTATAAATCACTCATAGCCACATGTATTTATTATAAGGGGAAGCACATCATTAATGAAACCTAATTTGTTATTCCTATTTTTTTTCAAGAGAGAAAAAATTGGGTGGGCTTTTGGTGTGGTTTTTTTTTAAAGTGCAGCACATTGTCAGTGTTCCTTTAGACAAAGGAGGGAACAACAGAACATTCTGCTCAGAGTGTTCCACTCACCTGCTCTTAGTAAATCCTAATAAATTGGTTTCAAGCATATAAAATTGGATACAACAGAAGACTTGAACAGCATTCCATGTTGTGTTGTCCAAAACATTTCCCAGTGGGGTCTCTGTTTGCTTTGAGCACTTAGGGATTCCACACCACATTCAGGCATTGCTCCAATCACCCTAATTACCACTTACTCTTGCTTTGATAGCATCAGAATCTAACACCATTTGCTACTGTGTCATTTAAAATTTCCTGTGACATCCTTGAAAACGCTTCAACTTTCAGCTGAAAGGACGGTACCAACTTCTTCCAGAACACCAAGTGATCCTGAATCATTGCCCAAATCTAGGGTGAGAAAAGATAATTCCTAAAATTGAATAAAAGCCAAGTGAAATGCTGTTTTAATGACTTGTGGTTGCTTTATTTTAAATTATAAGTATGCCAGATTTTTTAATTATGTATTATTTATTATATTTTGGACTCTACACTGGGAATATCATTCCTTCAGCATTTTGCTTTGTGTTAAAATTGATCACGAGTGGGAACCATCACAAAGAAGAATGAAAATATTTTGGTTTGAAGAGGAAATGTATGATGTGGACATCTTATACTGCTTTTTAAAACCATGATAAAACCCTAGAAAGTAAGGTTTGCTGTAGATATATGTAAAATGAAAAAATATGTCATATCCCTTCCAACAATAAAATGAAAGTATATGGTTCAGCACCATTTAAAAAATAATTGTTATTATACCTGTCACTTTTAGCAACAGTGTGACTGTGTGTTTGGTTTCTAAGGGAACTAAACTCCAGAGCACAGGCCAGAAGGGAGCTGCAATGTGGTCTAGGAGGTCTCCATATGGGACAAGCCAAGGAACATGGATTGTGGGTTGGGGGCCTTACCATGGAGCATACTCCCCTCTAATGTAAACCTAACTTTTCTTACAGACACACATGCACCAAAAGAAACCCCAGCAAACCAAACAAAAAATACCCCAAACCCAAAAGGGAAAATGTCTATCCCCTGGTTATCCCAGTTTTCTTCCTGCACGCCTGTGAAATGGGTTGGTTGGATGTACCAATGCTGTTTCCCTATCCTGGTCATTTACACTTTGCCCCATGATTAGATCCATCAAGTAGATCCTTCTCCTCATGTGTGTGGTGCAGGGGGCTCCACAAAGGGTCTCTACTGAGGGTGCTAGTGTGCTCTTGTTCTTGCCCATCTTTCACACAACACTAGCAGGCAGTGATGCTACATGGAATTACTTTGAGCTTTGAGAGGGACATTTCAGGTTCCTCTAATTCCCACTGACAGGAGTGAAACAGAAGAACAAAATGTTTCAGGGAAGAACGGAGTAGCAGTTTTAACTTTGAAGGCCACCAAAGTAGAGCCTTGTGCAAGAGTAAAGGAATTCCAGCAAAGGGTAAACATCTTATAGCCTAACACCACCTGTTTCTTTGAATTTGGCAACCCATGTGTAATGAATGCTTTGAGCCAAACCCACCCATGAAGCTCTGCTAAAAGGTCACATCCAAGAACAGGGCACCTCCCAGTTGACACCGCTTTTATATAGTCTGGTTTGGTCCTCTTTCAGCTAACTGGAAATGGAAGACCATAAAGGCTGGAAGTTTGAAACCTAGACCCAGCTGATGCAGTTGGTGTTGGCTGTAGGTTGGGGTTTGTCCTGTTAGCTGAGGTGTCATCACTAACGCAGAGAAACAGAATGGCAGCGTTTTTCCCCATGTGTTAACCTGAAGTTTGAGCAGGGGGAGGGTTAGAGCAGCCTGTATGCAAAATCCCATAGCACAGAAATGTTCAGGGCATCTCTCAGTCCATGTGCAAGTGCCTCCAGGTCCTCCCTTAGAGACCTTGATTGAGCCTGCTCACTAAAATGCAATAGTTTTGATTACAGGTGTCCCTGGGAAGGAATGGGGCTATACTGAGGCAACCAACACAAGACCAGTAGAAACCTAGATTCTCACAGCAGCTGTAGGGTGGCATCTGAGTGAGAGCTTTCAGATTCTACCTTTGTATCTCATTTTATCTCCAGCAGTTTGATTCAAATTACAAATGTATTGGTGGAAGAGAGTAAAAAAAAAACCACCACATTTTGCAAATATCAGTAACTTCTTGGCTCATGTGTTTAAGCTATGCATACTGCACACTTCTGCCCTGAATAAAGTATATCCCTGCACAGCGAAATGTTGTGCTTTGATTCCTCTTCAGTGTGGTATGATTGGCTAATGCCTCTTTTTCCTCATGCTGCAAAATAGCTGGTCTCCACAGAAGCCTGCTGGAAAGCCTCTGGTGGCAGCACCTTCATTTAGCTGCTACCTCAGGGTCTTACAGAGACATGTGCAGGACGACTCTGCCTCCACTGACATCTTAGAAGGGGGGTGGTTTTATAGTCCTTTGCCATTATTTCTCTCGGTTTCACTGGCAGGGTCTGAACAGGGGTTACAGAAGTGGAGTCCCGGGAAAGCACGATCTCTGGCACACCCTTCAGACAGGTTTCTTCAGACAGCTGTTTCTTCACCAGGTGTCTTGGACAGATGTACTAGGAAAAGAGTCTGGCTACATGACTTGGGATAGCAGGCATAGTGGCTTTGCTGCCTTTCTGGCTGCAAATGGTGAGGTTTTTGTAAGATAGCTCTCCTGCTTGGGGATTATGATGTATACAGCACATGGGACAGGATTAACCTCTGTTAACTGCAGCCACCTTAACAGTAGTCACAATGAAGCTAATTATCTAGGCTGCTTTTACTCACCAGCAGAGAACACTTCTTTTCAAACACAGGTATTTAAACAAGATAGGTGATTCACCATCTAAAAATGCTTGCTTTCGGTGCTGATTAGAGAGGGAGCCTTAATGATTAACTTAGATGGCTTGTGATGGCTTTTAAACTGGAGTTAGGCAAAAGGAACATAATTCTAAGGGTACCCAGGCTAAAATCCCTTCCAGGAGCCCAACCCCATTGCCCAGCTCTTCCGATTCATCCCAGATCTGGCTTTAGGCACAGAGATGATGGCCAAGAGCAAACTCATTTGCTATTACCTGCAGTTTCCTCAAATAAGCTTACATCCAACAGCATGTATTTTTTAAGATAGCTTCTTTGTTCACTAACTGGGAGAACCCAGTGTGTAGGATGCGGTGTTACAGCAAGAGCTGGTCCCAGTGGAGTAAGAATTTAAATTTTCAGAGAAGCCTCTGTAATATTTTGAAGATTTCAACTCTAACATTAATGATAATTCTTCTATACGTTTCTGCTGAGCACCATAGAAAGTTACAGCAGAATTTTCATGATGCAGAACAAATAGAGGTGTCAGGATTGTTATCAAGGCTCTTCTTTTGAGCTTGAAGCTAAGTTACATACTGACCAGCCTAAAGGCCCAATATATTACTCAGTTTCAAAGTTGCCAGGCAATAACCTCTGCTGAAGTCCATGGCCTTTGGTAATAATATCATGTTTATTTACACTAATGTTACAAGTTGAGAAGATGGTGAAAAGAATATTTTTTTTAAAATATGCACTACATAAAAACACTAAATGTCTTTTTAAATAATCTATTTTGTGCAATTACTCAGAAGGCTGCTGCTATGAATCTCTATTCTTTGCCATATATTTATTAGTCTCTCATTTTACAGACTGATAAAAAGACTCTTAATAATGTCACATACATTGTTATAGGCATAAATGAGCTTTAAAGGATTACATCCTTTGGTATTATGTTTTTCACAGTATTTTTTTCTTAACTTCTTAATATTCTATTAGGTGAAAAACATTTTTCTATAGCTTCTTCATCATTTAATGTGACATTTACAGGAAAATTTAATCACAGATATGAAAGAAAATCAGCTGGCACATTGATGCATCAGGAGCTCAAAGACTGCAAACATCAGATGCTTATCACAGAATCACAGAATCACAAGGTTGGAAACGACCTTCGAGAAAAGATCATCAAGTCCAACCATTCCTGTCCTATGCTAAACCATATCTCTAAGCACCTCATCTACCCTTTTTAAAACACATCCAGGGAAGGTGACTCACCCCCCTCCCTGGCCAGCCTGTTCCAGGCCCTGACATCTCTTTCAGTAAAAAAAATTTTTCTAATATCTAATCTGACCCTGCCCTGGCTCAGTTTTGTGCCATTTCCCCTTGTCTTATCTCCTGTCACCTGGCTGAAGAGACCATCGCCCACCTCTGTACAACCTCCCTTCAAGTAGCTGTAGGTTGTGATAAGGTCTCCCCTCAGCCTCCTCTTCTCCAGACTAAACATCCCCAGCTTCCTCAGCCGCTCCTCATAGGATTTGCTCTCCAGCCCCTTCACCAGCCTAGTTGCCCTTCCCTGGACTCGTTCAAGGACCTCAATGTCCTTCTTATGGTGAGGAGCCCAGAACTGGACACAGCACTTGAGGTGTGGCCTCACCAGTGCCTAGTACAGGGGCACAGTCACCTCCCTAGACCTACTGGCCATACTGTTTTTGATACAAGCCAGGTTCCATTGGCCTTCTTGGCCGCCTGGGCACACTTCTGGCTCATATTCAGCCTGCAGTCAACCAACACTGCAGGCTGAATATGAGTCAATATATGTCTGAGTACAGGCATTGGGAGGCTGTTTCAAACACAGTGTATTCTGTGAGTCACTCTTTAGACACACGGTTCGGGATTACTGAACAAACCAAAAGTGGTCGAAAGCTGTAAACAGAAGCCAAAGCAAAACCTTTAATGTGAAACAGTCCTACAGATAGTTCACTGCATTAAGGTCTTCCCCTCTCTGATGTCCCTTTTATTAGCACACACTGCCTGCTTTGCCCTGTTAGAAATCAGCAGCCAAGCAGTGAATGAAGAGACAGTTTCATAATCAGGAAAATTTCAAGTGAGCAGATACATACAACTCATTCCATCAGTGAAATACAAGCCTTGCAGTAAAGTTCTCATTGGCCAGGTCATCTATCTAAAACACTGGCTTTTTGTCTTCTTATCTAATTCATGGCTGGGTCATGCCCATTGAAAACTCATCATCTGTGGTGCCAAGAGCTGTTTTAACTCACAACTCGGTCAACAAACCGCACAGCCTGGAAGACCGCTCAGCGTGACTGAGCAACGAATGCTTCCCCAGTTCAGGCCGCCCAGCTGAGGGATCACCGGCCGCCACAGCAAGTCCTCAGGCAGTGGCAGGAGGGTGGTTTGCTGTCCATTTCCTTATTTGCAGCAGCAAAGGAAACATTCATTTCCTACTGTGACAAACCACAGTCAGTCTGTGGTGTCTGTGTTAGATACGCACATCTACAGCCTCAGGAGCAGAGCCTGGTGCTGATGCTAAGGAAGTAACTTCAGGGTTTACATAAACAATGAGCGGTTTCAGCTCCAGTTCCTGCTGCTGGAAGAGCCTCCTGCATGCAGCCCAGGACAGCACTATTAAGATTCACTAGCGCCAAGAACAACTCTTAAATCGGTGATGACAGGGAAGGGTGAAACAAAACAGGTCTTGACATTGAAAAATAACTTGATAAGCAAAATAAGTACGAGACCACAATTTCTAATTACCAGAAAATGTCCAGGTTTTTTTCCTGAAAAATAGTCTTTTGAATATTTTAATTCAACATTAGACATTGTAACACGATGCTCAGGCTTGGCAGGGAGCCATAACTCCATTCTGCAGAACTTCCAAGGTTTCCAAGTTCAGTTCGGTTTTGGCGTGGAACAAGACCCACTGTTCCCTTTACTCTCAGAGTAAAGCTGGGATACTCACCAGAGGCACGATGAGAGAGGTCTCCAGGCCGTGCTGCTCACGGCAAGGTGCCAGGCTCCACTTCCTTGTCATTTTCCTCCCAGAGGCCTTGTTTTCAACAAACTAGGAAACTTTCATAAAAAATCCATTTTGCTGGAATTTTCTCTGCCAGCTGTAGTGAGAAGTGTTTGCGACAACTGCTTGCTAGCAAGGACTGCAGACTCAGCAGAATGGGGAAAATCAATACTCAATTTTTAACAGAGAGAAAAGACGGAGAAAAGGGGCAAATGAAAAAGCTGAATTTAATTCCAATTCTCAAGATTTCCATCCATTTCTTTTTACATCACTGGAACACTGTAGAACAACCCGGCAGGGCGACAGGAGTTACAGCAGCCTCAGGTTTGTGTTGCAAGCACTGGCTCTGAAGCATGCCCAGCAGGGAAAGCCTTTCTCAACATTTTCTTGCATTCAGGCCATTTGCTCTCTCTTTGCTCTCCTTGGCACCTGGGGTGATTTTTTTTCATCTCTCCCTAGTTGCAAAATCAAAATCTGGAGGTGAAAGGGCAAAGCAGAAGGTTGGGGATTAAGGACCCAGAACCAGGCCCTCGGAGCAGTTTCAGCCAGCGGTAGCTGCCCTGTTGTTTAATCTCTGCATTTGATACCCTCTTCGTTTCCCCTCACTATCCACTTGTCAGGTGGATCTGAGCAGCTTGAGCCTTCACTCACAACTCAACCCTCCTTGCTGTAACTTGGGTGGCATGACAAATGACCTGAGCATCACCCAAGTGTAAGAAAAGTTTATCATGCTCCTCCAGGATGTGGCAGGAATGCACAAAAATCACTCTGGATTGCAGGCAGAGCTAATCTTTTGGGTACAACAGTTAGATGCTGTACCTCCTGTCTAGTACTGCCTAGCCCCAGTCTGCAGACTTTGTGCCTCCTTTCCTTATGATTTTTTGTGCCTCCCTTCCTTATCATTTTTAGGACCTCTAGTGGCAGGAAAAAGGGTGTTTGTAGAGAAAAAATCATCTTGGAAATCTCTTAACGTGAAAGCAAGACACAAAATACCAGTATGGCCATGAACTTCAGCTGGTAATGTCAAAATGCCATCTCTTTAATTAACATTCTGGATTTTATCCAGGAAGAGTTATCTATCTCATCTTTTTCCTTCTTACACAGGTTATTGCGAAAGAGTAAACTGCAATGGATCTCTCTGTGGAGAGAAGTATGCTTTTTTGCCAACCAAGGAGAATTATAGTAACAGTGATGTAAAAAGATAAGCCATACTTTCTCCTCTCTGGCACCCCAAAAAACATCCAACTATTCTTTTGAGCACAAGTTGTCCAAATCCAGGGCTGCTACTGCATAACTCAGTGGAAGACTTAAATCTGCCAGGAAGATATCCAAGACATAAAGTACATTTAGAGCCACTGGGGATTGTCATTTTATGCCTGTCTGAGACTTTTTTTTTTTAGCAAACAGCTATCCTCAGTTATTGATATTTCATCATAGGCTTTCAAGGTGACTGCAGAGGAATGGTTTAACCCCTAAGTTTCTGTTTCTCAGTAGGAATACTCTTGGCATGATGAACATTGGAAATATGCAGTAGACCATGAAACTCAGTCCCTTCAGGTAACACGCATTTTGGCCCTTGACAAGAAAAACCAGTTGTTTTTTGTCTGCAGCCCTTAGCCAGATCATTCATTCTGGCTGTGCTAGTACCATTAAAACCTTCCCACCCTATGTGGATCTAGTTCTGCCAGCTCAGCGCTTTCCTCCTCTGAACTGAGAAGAATATTAAGCTGGAGAAAGGGCAAGAGGTATGGCTACCTGCTCCTGTATTAGGTCTCATCAGTGCCATTATATTACTTAAAATGTTTAAAACACACCTGCAAATTAAATAGTAAGAAGAGTAAAACCCCTAGATGTGGACAAAGTCTACATCCAGTAAGAACATGGGAAAGCCAAGAGACTTTTTTTTTTGTGTTTTCTTTTGGCAGTAGAAAGACAATCCTAATGGAGAAAACAGGAGAGCAAATAACAGCAGGAGAAGTGGCAGGGTGGAGGAGGTGGTTTCTCAGGCTGTGAGAATGTGCAGGTGGTCATTTGTTCTACTGAGACCAGGATTTCTCCTTTTCTGGCTGGACAAGCCAGAAATACGCACAAATCTCTACTTGAAGTTTCCTCCCTGCCCTGTTTCAGAGGCACGTCTCCCTTTGCTTTCTGGTTGCTTTCTGCTGGACAGGCTATAATGAAAAAACTGATGGAATTTCCACCAGTAAAATAACTATATCGTGAACTACGGACAGTCTTGGAATTGTCACTTCTTGGCAGTCATGAGCAATGAATTGCAACATGCTACATCTGGGGGGAAGTACCGGAAAGAGTCTGCATGGTAAAGACCTGGATAGTGCAAGAATGAGCAAAAGTAAACAGTATTTCACATTGATAAAACACATTTGACAGGTTTAAAATACAGCATTTAACTTAGTAAGAAAGTAGAATATTAAACAGTTTCAGATTTTCTTAACAGTTGTTGTGCTTCCAGGCATGGGTGTACCTCCTCAGATCACACTACAACAAATTTGCTCCTCAGTTGGTGTGGCACAACCACTCAGGAGCACCAAGAGTGTGTGGGACATGACAGGGGTGTGTTCAGGCACACCCGATGGTGGGGTGAAAGCCTGACCTCATGAAGCAAGTTTGTGGATGGAGGCTGATTCTAATCAGATACCTTACAGCTGGAGGGTGTTGTAGCAGAGATGGTATAGCTGCTGGGGAAAAAAAAAGTGATTAGGAAGAATCCATCAGTAATGTACCAAAGGGAGAAATGTAACTCATTACCCACTGAATAGAGTCCTCTGAAAGGTTTTGGGGGAATCAAAACAACTGAGAAATTGATTTCCTCAGCCTGCATGGAGGGGTTGTGCAGGGTGAGAAAAACTAGGATTTTTTTTTTATATTTACTTCTTCAGAATGCAATTATTCATTTCATAAATGCTGACATTTCTCAAGTAACACTTTTGGACCAAACTGATTTTTGTGCATTTAAAATTGCTTCTCTTCTCTCCTCCTTGCTTTTAATTTCAGCAAGAGAGATAAAAAAAACAAAACAAGGGCTGGTGCTGACCAAGAGCAGTCACAGAATGTGCCCAGTGGCACGTCAAATACAGCACTGGTCAGGACAGCATCACATTCTTAGAAATCAGGGGGAGGTGGGATGTGGTTCTGCCTCACCCTGAGCCATAATGGCCTCAGACACGAGCGACACCAACATGCACTTGCCCCGTCTGATCTTTCGGCTGACAGGGTGAAGCAGCAGTTGAGTCTGAAATATTGATGAGAGACGGTCATGAAGGGTAGGAAACCCAGAAATGTATTATTTACTGCACATGGCCTGTATTCTCTGTTCATGGGTAATTCATTTAAATTCTGCCCTTCTGTGGAGTGAAGTGGATCTGAAGTAACATCCCCAAAGCAGCCTGAATTACTGCAGATCTCCGCGGCCGTGCTGGATGGCAGGATCCGCCTCGGAGCATTCTGTAATAGCTGCATCTCACAGGGCTGCCTGTGCCTAGGGCTCAGAGTATCCCCAGCTGGTTTAATCCTCACAAGCTGCCCTTGCAAGGCAACCTGCCTTGTTTACAAGGTGTAAACAGATCTAGCAGGGTGTTTACAGATCTAGCAGGGTAATTTCTTACTCCTGGGGTTGATTAACGTGTCGTGCATCTCCCCTCCTTCAGACCTCTGTTTTTGCAGGTGCTTACGGTATAAACGCCTGGGCTGTACAAGAACGAACTAGACAAAATGTGCAGACGCTGTATTTGGCATGGAAAGGAACCAAGGACACAGCCCTGCTACGGTTGCAAAAATAAAAAGAGCATGGGGAACTTGGCCTTCCTCAATGGAAACTCGGCATTTGGGTGGCCCCGCTGCAGCCTGTGTGGGGCTGGCAGTCATTGTCTCTGAATGAAGAGGCTGGCTTAACCTGGATCGCTATCAAATCCTCCCTCCCTGAGACCGTGCATTTGGCAGAGGTACTGACAGAAATTCTCTGGCTGAGAAAGCGCAATCAAATCCTGTTAGGCGTAGGAGCTCAGGAAGGGGGGTTAAAACACTGCAAAGTTTGACTGCGGTTGTTTGGCATTTTCTCCAGTTGCTGATTTATTTGAATTCTCCTGCAGTTATGAAAATCCCAGATTGAAAAAGAACCATCAAGGAAAACCAAGCAAACAAACAAAAAAAGATTTGCAAGGGTCAGAGTGTTTTGTAGGGACCTGATGAAATTTTTCCAGTGTATCTATCTTCTATTTATCACCCCTCAACTGCTGCATGCACAGAGGATAACACGCAGCCCTAACCATGAAGGTGCTTGCTAGGCTTACAACAAACTCTGAGATGACTGCCTGGAACAAACTGCTGGAGCAGAGCCAAAAATCCTCTCTCTCATATGCAGAAGGTGGGCCCTGTATCACCAATCCCCCCAAACTGCCCGCTACCATACCGGCTCAGCATGTGCACAGGGGAAATCCCCGTAGGAAAGGCTTAGGCATCAGCTCGCTCTCCTGCTCACCCTTGCTTCTGCAGTGAAATCCCATCTCTAGCTTGCCAAGCAGCTTGCAGTGGAGGTGTAAGGGCCAGAGAAACGTATTTTGATGCCCAAGGCAGGATGCCAGCTCGGTGTGCCATCACCTGCTCTCCCTTGGGCCTTATGTCAAAGGATATTAAAAATACAGTCTTGGTTCCAGTTAACAGAAGCACTTGAACTTCATGAACCATCCCTGGCAGGGAGCAGGTTTTGCTGCTTGCCACGTCCTTTTCACAGCCCTATGACAAGGGGCTGCATTTGCCCCTCAGTGTCCCTACTGTGCACCATCCCAGGGTTTGGGAATTTCGCCGTTTGTCTCAACAGGAAGCAGGTTAAGTTCCCAACTCCACAGCTTTTACTTGCCCAAGGAAAGCTCATAGGCTCTGACCACAGGCTGTTTGCAAAGCCTGTCAAAAACCATTTGTGTATGGAGATCACAGCAGCTAAAGCTAAAAGGCAATTCTATGCCAAGCTCATTCTAGGTCACTACCTTCCTAAGGGTATTCTTCCAAGAAATATCTTTATCTTGGGCAATTCTGCAAGAGGAGAGAGACTGTGAGGTTCAATTAACCCCTTCTGCAAAAGGAAAAGCAAGAATTCTTTATCACATTCATCATTCCTGATTTATTCAGGATAAAACTTTTTTTTTTTTCCAGGCCAGCATTAGAAAATGAAGGAAAGAATAGACTTGAATTAAAAAATACTCTGCCCTTTCTAAACCACCACAGTTTTATATGTGCATCTTGGGCAGTATCCAGGCTCCTTTTAGAAAAGTAAATGCAGTGTATTCAAATATAAGAGAAATCTCACATTGGAACACACCGCTCACTGCAGCCAAAGGCTTCCCTGCCTGGAAAGCTCAGATCCTCATCAGGAAAGCCACTGCATCAAATAGAGAGGCACACAGACCTGTCTTTGAGAAAACAGATGAAGTCACCTAAAAAGTGTGGTATGGCCAATTAAAAAGAACATGGAAAGGAAGTAACAAATGACTAAACAGATAAATGCTGAATAATGGGAGGAGAGGAGCATTAACAAGTCTGGGACAGTCCTACCAAAATGCACAGAGCTGGCACACCCTCATCAGCTGCCATCAGGAGGTTGTGGTAGAACAATGACCGTGATTGTGAGGGACCAGCAGAAAGACCATCTGAGCTGGTGATACCTGGCTCAGCCCACCTTTTCTTCTTCTAAAAGATACCTAGGCCATGAGCATCTTTCTAGGAGAAAGACTTGGTTACTCTGGGTCTGAGATTCTAAAAGCCTTTTTCCTTAATTAAACATTAGTTCCAAGATATCATCCATGTGCTCAGCAAGTGTCAAAAAAACCACATTGGATATTAAAATTTTTTTGAGGTAGAGAATAGAATGGAGAAGAGGGATCATTATATCAATATATGTGTGATGGACCTATGTCTACAGCAGTGCACAACTCTTACCTCCCTTCCTCTGAAGAATGGTGTAGGAGAACTGGGTTCAGAGAAGGGCAACAGAGACAGTCACAGGTATGGAGTGGCTGACTATAGACAAGGACCTCACAGGCTGGAAGAAGAAGTAACTGAGGAGAAATAATGACAAAATTCCTAACAGTCATCAGTAGGATAGAGAGAGCAGGGAATTAGGGAGCAATGTGTTCAAAACAAACAAAAAGATGTCTCTCTTCACAAAGTGTACTTAAAATGTGCAATTCCTTTCTAATTGTCCTGGTTCTGGGCAGGCCAGAGGTAACCTCCCCAAGCAGACAGCAAGGGTGAGCTGACATCACTCCCCCAAAAGAGGGGCTGGCTGGGGAGGCGGCCTCCTGGATGCCTCCAGGGCAGTCTGAGTGGGCAGGGGTGTTGGGTCCATTCTTGCCTCTGCAGTACTCTGTGTTATCACCGGGTGTGAGTGAAATTTGCCACAGGCTGTTATTGTTCCCCTTTAACTGGGATTTTGTCAGTAAACTGCCCTTATCCCAACCCACGGGGGCCCTGTCTGCTTCACCTCTGGGACTGAGTGAGCGACATGTGGTCCTCAGCCACTGTTTGGGGCTGAGCCACCACACTAGTGGATGCAGACAATTTTAAGCTTTACTTATTTATGCTATTGAACACTAATGCATCAGACCCAAGAAGTCCACAACTCACAAACTGTGTGGCAGGGTGCTCTAGAGAAGTACACCCAAATGCTTGCCCCGGTCATTATTAGACTCTGTGCTGGGGATGATGGGACGGAACCGAGGAGACCCTTGGCCTGTGATGCACCCACTTGTTCTGCTGCTGCAGTTCACCTCAGCCTCTAGGATGGGTGCCTGCTTTACTGGCTCTGAAGTGGCACTCTGACAGCCAGTCTCGCTGTACCTCTGCCTCCAGACTGTTTCCATAGCTAAATTCAAACTTTGGCTCTCCTTATCAAGCTGGTGGAACATCATCCTTATGAGGACAGGCTGAGGGAGCTGTGTCTCTCTAGCCTGGAGGAGACTGAGGGGTGACCTCATCAATGTCTATAAATATGTAAAGGGTGAGTGTCAGGAGGGTGGAGCCAGGCTCTTCTCAGTCATGTCCAATGATAGGACAAGGGGAAGCAGTTACAAGCTGCAGCACAGGAAGTTCCATGCGAACATAAGGAAAAACGTTTTCACTGTGAGGGTGCCAGAGCACCAGCACAGGCTGCCCAGAGAGGCTGTGGAGACATTCAACACCTGCCTGGACAAGTTCTTGTGTGACCTAAGCTAGGTGATCCTGCTCTGGCAGGGGGGTTGGACCAGATGATCTTTCAGGATCCCTTCCAACCCCTAACATTCTGTGATTCTCTCTGAGATGACACCAGAAACTTCTATTTTGTGCAAACACTGTAGGACTATGCACAGAAGACCACACTCAGATGCTGCAGCTATTTTAGCGTTCTGATGGACCGGAGTAACTTTTACTTGAAGTAAGAAAATTGTCAAAAAATTGTTTAGTGACTTGTCCAGGCCTACAACTCAGACTGAAGTAAGAGTATTTGCTGTGGGGCAGAAAAAGAGGGCATTGGGTCAGCGTAGTGCTTGCTCCTGTTGATTTTACCCTGAGTTTTGTGATTGTTGGATCCTTCCCTGAAGCAACAGCTCCAGCATTCAAAGAAAGATCTTAGCTTGGACTTAAAAAATGACTGCCAGGCAACAAATAAAGAGGGATCTTGGTAGCAAAATGAACACATGAGCCTTAGAAGCTTCAATCTAAAAGAATACATTTAAAGTACTTTTTAAATACTACAATTTTAAGACAATCTTAGGATCTTCAGGAACCTAACTTGTAAATTTTGAAATCCCAACCCCCACGAGTTAGCCTGATCTGAACATTAAACTGGAAATGAGGAGAGGTGGGAACGGGTTACATGGAAACCATTTTTCTAGGTGACAATACATACTTGTCAGTTTGCTTTCTTAACTGAAATTTTGAAGGTTTATTTCAAATTAATCAGCACCACTTCTTAGTAGGTAAACTTAGTAATCTAAGCAACAATCTTTATTAAACTGATCTTCTGAGAAGGAGGCAATTTTTTTTGACTGGTTCTGAGAATTAGAAGTCGTGATAGAGGGAAGAGATGCCAATGTATTTACATAAGCATTCTTTAGGATATTACGACCTTCCTGACATACAGAACAAGTGGAACAGCTGAAATTGGTGGCCCAATGACCCCAGCTCTTGGAGGTCTAGGGTCTGTGTCACAGGCTTCAAGAGCAGCTATTCAAAACTAATCATGTATGCCACTGATAATACAGGCACAACGAGACAAAAGTACATGACCTTCTCAGCAAGTTTCTTTGAAACGCTAACAAGAGTCTGGCTGTTTGGAGAAGCTGAGCTCCTTCAGTTTAATGAAGAACAAATTATCTTCCATTTCTTTGCATAGAATTGCAGCAACTGAGAGTGCATTGCTTCTTTTCAATATTACATGGGTGTTTAATTGTATTTAAATGTTAGCACTTTCAGAGCTTGAACATCTGAAGCTGATCACGAATTGTTTCACCCTCTCTAAGCTCTGGTAAACACAACTTACTCCTGGAAGGGCTACATTAGCGTTCCCATGACGCTGTTGTTGTCCCACTGGACTCCTCTGTGCAGTCAAGGACCCAGTCAAACCCACAGCCAATCGATCTGCTTGTCAGACACAAACAAGAAGCAAAAGACTTCCTTGTGTCCAACACAATTGTCTTTTGACAAGTGAACCGCTGGTTTCTAAGAGCACACGGCACAGCAGCAAGGCGTAAGGGGCCTGCACACTGCGCAGGAGGAACATTGTCACTGAGCTTCTGAAAAGGAACATTGCTGATGGGCTGCTCAGACTGCCCCCAACTTGTGTTTTGGAATTACACAGCACAGAGGAATTTTAAATGTTTGTCTGCAATCACTGGACTCCAAAGATTCTTACAAGTTAACACAAAAGCGGGCAGCTGTGTGGCTTTAGCATTGCTCAGCTTTTATGAAGGATAAACTCTGTTGCTAGAGAACTCCTCCGCTGAGCAGAAGGGAAAGCAACACACCACATCAACTGTCTTTAAAAAAGTCTCTCTCAAATTCCCAAAAGGCAAAGTAAGAGAACTACCTGACATCCATCCTTGCTTTGCCACCCTGTTCTTGGGACAGCAACCACTGTCTCAAGATCCTCAACACACTAATGAGACTGAAAGAAAGACGTCGGCAGATGTTTCTGCATCCTTTTCTACCAAAGTCTTTACCTTTTCTAACAAAGTCTTTTTACCTTTTCTAACAAATACTTCACTGTTGTTATGCTGGAAGAAAGCTCCAGAAAAGCAGACATAATGCTTGTTCCAAAAACAAAGCTTTGGTACGCACTGTGTAACCAGATAATTTTAATGTGCATAAAAACTGCATTATAGAGCTTGGGTTCAATTGATGCATGGTAAAAATATGCTTGTCATAAAACCTGAAGCACTGATAGTCCCGACCTGATGGAATAAAGTGATAGACTGAAGCACTTTATATTAGCTAATCCTGAAGAAATTCAGGTATCATTACCAAAGCAGTAACTCAACACCTCTGGAAATCACTGTGGCTGGTGCACAAGGAATAAGCAATGGCCCATTATAACCACTGGTGCAGTTTTAAATATCTTTATTTAAATAGTCATAAATAAATATTTGATAAGATACAGCTAACCAAAGTACCACAGGGGGTTTTGTTTTGAAGTGCAGATTATCCAAGTAACACGAGTGCCACCTTCTGGTTTAGACATGAAAAAACTTTGGGTTGTGCCTCTTGGCATTCAAAACTTAAGAGCTGAAGGGTGGGTTGGGTTTTTTTAAAGTAATTAGAATGTTCATCTTCAACATTCCTAAAGCACTGCAAGAACAAAAATAAACGAAAGAATTCAGTAAGACTTGCTAATCTTTGGTGCCTGGAGCAAAGTGACTATTAAATGCTGAACGGGTGTCAAAATCCTATTAAGATATGAATGACCATAATTTTAAATGATTATTCAAATGCAGTGGCTTGTAATACAAGTAGTAGTCTTGGAATCAATGTACCTTGGAGTACATTCTTCCAACTCTTTCCTACCCTACTAAAAATCCTTTTTATTAAGTGAAATGTGTGCATCTCTTATCCAGAAGAGCCAGAACCTAACAAAGGAAGACTAAGAAATTCAACAATTGGCACAAAGAACTGCAGCCTGGTTTGTATTTGCTGCAACAGTCAAACCACAAAGGTGTTGAGAAAATATGGACAAATTACATTCTACTTTGAGCCCATTTGTAGATTACTGGCTTTGCAAGAGTAAAAAAATGCTTTGATCCTTTTGTTTCATTTCACACAACGCTGTTTCAAAGCGACTGCAATTTAAGAAACAGATTTGCCCTAACCCTGGTGTTATCCCCACTGGAGATGTAAATAAAACTGCATTTTCTTTGTGCTTACAGGAGTAAAACCCATTTATCAACAGCATTGGTTCTGTGTCTCTTATTCTTGCCCGTATTCAGTCTGGGCTGGACGTACCCCAGGCCACACCCCGGGTGACGGACACTGCGCCGCGCGAAAACTGTCATTCTCTATGACATCATGTCCTGCAGGCTTCTAAACTTAGTCTCCCAACATTTCAGCTCTCTATGCCATTTCACACTGGTATATGCCCACACAAAGCCTGCTTTTCTCCACAGGCTAAGAAGCCATTGCTACGTAAGTGTTGTGATTTCATAACTCCGCACGCCTCTGTATATTGACTGTCAGCTGGGATCATAACCCTCATCTTCTGGAACACAGACAGTAAGGTGGCATTTTTGACATGTACAACCCTTTTGAACAAAACCCATTTGTGTGTTGATGTACCAGCAAATTCTCATTCAAATGACAAAGGCAGACAGTTATTGCACTCATATCTCACAACGCAAGCACTTCAGGAGGAGGAACGCATCGCTTCCACCACTGCCATCCCCGTAGCTTCTTATTCTAAAGCAGCACCAGTCCACGATGAGTTCATCAGCACTTAATCAATTCCTTGTTTGTCAAGGGTTCTGCAATGACTTCATCCCGCATGAATTGTTCCTAAAGACAGTAAGTACAGTTTTAGTGGATTTTAATTATTTTTGGACCTCCTCTCCCTCAAAAAGCACCAGATAACCACTTTTTTCCTAGCCTGGGTATAACTGGGATGAACCTGCCTCCCAAAGGGTGAAAGCCATAGCATGCCTACTAGGTAAGAGAAGCTGTTGTGCCAGCTGACAGCTTCTAGAGTCACAGATGGATCCTGACATCACCAAGACTGATTTTACCTGTGTTCCGCTCCACACTCACCCAAGCTGGTGCGTTTCAAAGCCCAAACACAGCAGGAGAAGGAGAACAGTAAAGACATGAGGAGTAAACATGACCAGTAAAAACTACAAGAGCCGTAGTCACAAAGGAAAGGGCCACTAGCTCACACCACCTTACCCCGTGTTTACCAAGGGCTTTTAAAAGCCGCCGCCGCGCCTTCCTCAGTGAACGGAGAACAAAAGTAGCCCTGGCCGGCCCAGCGCCGGGGGGAAGCAGGCCGCAGCCGCGTCGGACAGCCACTTCCCCTCACCCACCTTGTCGTAAATAACGCGCAGGATCAGGGAGCAGCTAGGGCAGGTGGCCACGTCCTCGCCGTTCTCCAGGTCCTCCTGCAAGAGCGCCGGGAGAGCGGTCACCGACCCGCCGCCTGCCCGACCCACGGACAACCGCGGCCGGCTGAGGCGGGACCGCGGCCTAACACCGATCCCCACCGCCTCCCTCCCTCCCTCCCCCGGCCCGCCTGG
>VZTU01000231.1:0-13397 GCA_013400835.1 Zapornia atra | reverse complement strand
GGGCCCGCGGGCCCCCCTTTCTCCCGCTCCCTGCCCCCCGCCTCACAGCCGGTACCCCACACGTCGCTCGGGGGCGGTGGCCGGGCCGATGACTCTTTGGCCGGCCCGGCCGCTCTCTCCGCCCGCCGTCCTCCGCTCTACGGCTCTGTCGGCTCGCCTCGCCTCCCTGAGCTCCTGCCTGCCTGGCAGGCGCGGAGCGGTGATCCCTGGCGGCAGCCGCGACCTTGTCCTTCCCCGCTGCCCGGGACGGGGTGAGAGGGCGGCGAGGACGCAGGTTTCCAGCCTCCTTCGTGCTGCCCCGCTTCAGCCAAGCACAGGCTGCACCGTGTTCCCCCACCGCCCTGTGCGCCTTAATCCTGGCTCCGGGGGAAAGGGTTTTTCGGTGGTGACTTGCCGGAGGGACAGTTTGCCTGGAGGGGTGTCTCTTAGCGATCTGTGCACTTGTCTGTGGTAAAAGATTTCATATCCTCCTTGCTGGAACGTACTCGCTTCCCCCTCAGCACTCTCTTGCATTAACTCAGGCAGTAATTTGCTCTTCAGCCTGGTACAGCTTAACTGAAAGTGACCATCGGGTTCAGATTAGATGTCAGGAAAAAGTTCTTCACTGAAAGAGTGGTCAGAATGTGGAGCAGGCTGCTCAGGGTTGAGTCACCATCCCTGGGTGTATTTAAAAGGCAGGTGGATGAAGTGCTCAGGGATATGGGTTAGTAGAGGACAGGCATGTCTGGAGTCGATGATCTCAAAGGTCTTTCCCAACCTGTGATTCTGTGATTTCTATGATCGTTAAAGGTTGGACTTGATGATCTTAAAGGTCTTTTCTAACCTAGGGATTCTGTGATCTCCCTTCAGATACCGATAAAGGATTGAGGGAGAGGAGAGGTGCAGTCACAGATCTCAAGCGACATTAACTCAGGGCCAGTGGGTCAGAGGATAAGGAGAATTAATTATTTGGTTTTAATTTTAGGTGAGGGGAGGAAGGTGACCTATACAAAAGAAACACTCATTTCTCTCTACGGAGCAAAGGAAGAAAGTGAATATTTGGAGCGGCTATCTCTGTAAAGGGCTGGGTAAAAAGAGAAGAAGAAATAAAGGGAGAACATCCCACCAGACAGGAGGCTGAAGCGTTGTGCCTTTTAGAGGGCAGGGAATTGCCAAAGAGCTGGAGAAGCCAAGAAAGTTGCAGAGATGACAGATGGGGGAGAGGCTGTTCACATTTTGTATGACTGACTCAGACTTGTATTTGGTAGAGTAGAACCAGGACTCATGAAAAGAGATTTTGGAATTTATTAGTTAGAGAAAAAACATTAACATTTATTTTCATTGTGGTTTTTAGGATTGGGAAGTGATTAATGACAGTGTATACAGATCAACTATCTTGAACTACTGTTCAAGAGTTAATGTGGGGTAGAGTCTCAGCCTTAAAATAGTCAATATCGATAAGATCTTTCAGCCCTTACTTCAAACTTGCAGCTGCTACAATAAAAGAAGGCTGACATCTATTTTGTTTACAGTATGATGTATTGATACTGAACTTTTTGGTTGCTTGGGTAGGGGGTTTTATTTGGTTTGATGCATAAAACTGAACATACTTGCTTCCTAAAGTGGTAGCAGTGAAAATGAGAATGCGGACAGCTTTAAGGGACTGTCAATCTCAGAAGCAGAATTAAATCAAATATTTAGAATAAACAATCCAGACTCTCTGTACTGGATTTTAAAGATAGGCAGGCAGTGTGTTTTACCTGCAGATGTCACTGTGCTTAGTAGCAATTAATTACAGAAAGGGATTTAAAGGATGTGAGGTCCTTAAAAAAAAAAAAGAATTACATCTTTATTTTCAGACCTTGGCCTCTGAAACAAAGTGTCAGACTTTATGTGGCTCCATATATCCTGTGGGAAAATTAAAAAAAAAAAAAAAATTGTAGTAGAGAAGTTTTAAATAATTCTGCTTTGGAAAGTTGCAGGTTGCTGTGGAACGAAACGCTAAAAAGCTGTTAAAAGACTATGGACAGCTAAAAGCATAAGAAATACCTCCTGCAGCTTGCAAGTGGGCATTTTGAGTAGTTACAGTAGACATATTCCATTTCTGAGCAGCCTAACTTAGGAAAGCTGTGCCTCCCTTTCCTACAAGACTACAAACATGACAAATTACTGACTGGCCAGCCTAGGGAGTACAGGCCTGATCAATTAAACAAGCTGGGTCATTGCCATTCCAAAGGATTCAAAAATGAAAACCAACAACACTGAAAATAAATTATGTGCTTTAGAAGAATGCAGGCAAAGTGATTGAAATGGAAGCAAAAGACTAAGAATGTTTTAAAGCAGCAGTAGACTGCATTGTAGAAATAATGCAGTAATCTGATAGGTGACAGTAATATGGCTGAGAGGTGTGCCAGTCCGTTTTAGGAAAAACAAAAGCAGATTTTACAAGCAATGAGAAGTACCTCTTGGCTTGCTATGAACCTGCTCCTGCACCTCATAAGTGAAGGGTATTTCTGACTTGTTTTGTGCATTGTTTGTGTCACTTTAGCTTTCTCTTACTGTAGCTCTGTTTGAGTTTGCTGTCCTGTAGCTTCACACCCTGCCAGCTTTGCAGCCTCTCAGTGTGCCTTTGATGCGATGCCCTATCTTTCAGCATGTCAGCCACGCCTCTTAAGTTGGTGTGGTACATTCTGTTTCTTCATCCAGGTTAGTGGTAAAGGTACCAAACAGCAGTGGCCCCAGTCCCAACCCCAGGGTGCTCTTACTAGCCAGCAACTCGAAGCAGCTTGCAGTTACGAAGCCTTCAAGTCTGTCTGCCTGCCCAGCCAGCCAGTTTTCACACACTCCAACAGTCCATCTGGACTCAGCTTCCCAAAGCATATGCTGGAGGTGGTGTCAAAAGCCACAGGGAAGTCAGGGTACACTGAACCTAACCCTGTCCCCTTAGCTGTGTGACCAGGCATTTCATTGCAGTAGGCGTTCGCATTTGTCAAATGTAATTTGCCCTTTGTATATCCGTGTTGAATTGCCCCAGTTACACCCTGAGCTTTCACACAGGTGAAATGAGAATGAGCTCCAATTTCCAGAGACTGAGCTGGTGGTCACTAAACACTGGCATTGCTGCTTGCCTGTCTTAAGTACTACCATGATTCAGTCTTCAGTCAGCTGGGGACTTTCTCTTGAGAACTGTAAATCTTTTTATGGGGAAGTGATGTCAGCTGGTGTGGAAAACAGCCCAGGCTAACTCAGTTCACCTGTGATGACTGCCTGGGGAGGTTGATTCTGGCCTGGCCACAACCAGGACAATAGCCGATAGCCAGTTGTCTCAAGCATGTCAGCCGTGTCTGATAGCAACCTTGAGTGTATCCCATCTGGCTCTGTGTTTCACTACATCCAGCTTCTTTGAGCAGTTGTTGGCCTTGCTCCTATCTACCTGCTCCTCCCCAAACACTGCTGGTACGAGCAGAGGTCTGGATGTGGGCTTTGCCTGTGAATGTTCAGGCAAAAAATGTGGTTGAGTACTTCAGCCTTTTCCATGTTATCTGTGACAAGGCTGTCTTCCCTTCAATAGATAAATGCACATTTTAACTTCTTATGATACTTAAGTACTTTTAAAATTCTTTATTGTTACTCTGTATGCCTGTTGCTTGTTTTAGCTCCAACTGAGTTTTGGCCTTTGTGATTTACTGGAAATAAAGGCTGAAAACAAGCCACGTCAGGCAGTGGGTATTTTATTTCACAAATATTTATATGGATTTTTTCAGGAGCTGGTGATTCTGAAGACGGACCAGTCATCATGGCTCATGCTACTGTCTGTGTGGGCTTTACTGTCCCTCAGTTACTGAGAGGTGCTAGCAGAATTTTTCCCACTCATCCTGCATTGGTGGTGTCGAGGCACTCTGCTTTTTGTTACTGCACAGTCAATGGGTAGGTGATTTACATACAATAACTTCTTTTTTTTTTTTCTTTTTAAAGAAAATGGTAACACTGTAAAACAAAGCTGACTAATTACTACAGACCTATAAATACTAATTTAGCTCCCAGTTATATATTCTTAGACTCATGTCACCCATAGTCTGCATTACACTGGTAAATGGTTATGTTAATGAAAATCCATATCAGGAAGGCATAGCTGTCAAAATGACAATTATCTTTGTTGGCTTTTTGTTGCAGCACAATAAAATCTAAAAGGAAAATGGATCATCTGGAGAGGACAGCAAATAATTTTCGCCAGGAGGTTAGTGCTCTGTTCTTTGGGATGCAAGTAATTTGATTTTTTTTTTTCATGTGAAGAAGCTGGATAATTGTGTTCAGTTCTTGAGTTTGTCTTCTACTGGAGTCTGTTTTACTTCTTTTTCTCCTCATTTTTTTATATTTGGCATTGTGAAATAAGTATATTCTGTGGTGAGGGGGTGAAATGCACCAACTTTTAAAACTTGCTGGTGAAATCTTATGCCACTTTATGTTGGACAAGAAATTGAATAGAATTCTGGTCAGATATGGGTTATGATAAGTAGTGAAAGCACACCAATATCCATCATTTCTACACAGGCTTCTCAGATTTTTATGGATTTCTACAATTCTAGTTCAAATTTGAGAATAAAATAATGTGGAAAATGACCTTTTATAACATAGGTAGGATAAAAAGTATAAACATTTTGAAGGGAGAGATGATAGTTGTAAAAAAAGCCTCAGTTTGTATCTATTTTAGAGCATTGATCTCCATCAAAACCCCTAAGTGGTCATTCTGGATCTCGGTTTTGTGCAGGAAGCTTTCTGTTTCATCATGTTCAGAGGCAAACATTGTCCTAAGGAACCTGCTTTGGCAGGGGGGTTGGACCCGATGATCTCTCAAGGTCCCTTCCAACCTCTACGATTCTGTGATTCAGTGAACATACTCTTGTACTTCACATAGGTATGTTTTGAAATTTTTTAATACTGGGAGAATCTGACTTCAGTTCTCCCAAGTGAAGAACACTAGGGGAACAATTCCACATCTTTATTAACTTTTCAGGAGAAGTAGGGCACTTTTTGGACTGAAAGTCCTACCTTTAATTCCCAGGAATTGAGAAATGGTGCCCAAATTTTCTCTATTGTTTAGTTAGCTTCTGTCACTCTTGAGGAGCCATTCGTAACAGGCTAGTCCTGCATGTGTCACGCAGCAGGACAAACAATGTTTTCAAACACTATTCAGCTGTTAACAGGCATACATGTGCATAATTAAGCCCTCCTCTGCTACATTTTTCCCCTAACTATAAGTATAGTTGAGAATTAAGTCTCAGGCCAAGTGAATTCTTCTCTGAAGCAAGGAGGGGATATATAGGTAACCTCTGAAACCAGAGGCGTAGCACCTGCGACACAGACTGGGCAGGTGAGACAAACACAGGCTCGTTCTCCCTGCTGTCCAGGCTGTCAGTCGGAGCTGTGCCTCGGCTGGCCACACCTCATGGCAGTGCTTACTGGGTGCAGATCGGCGCTGCTTGTGGACGTACACCTCCTCAGGGCATCCGATTTGTGGCAGAATAACTCAGTTTGGATATTTCTGATTGCTTGGCTCGCTTGTTTCTTCTCCTCAACATAAACACTGGGCAGCTGGAAAATACGCTGAAAAATGGATCCTTAGTTGTTGGAAGCTCTGAGGTGGTCGAGGGAACTGTGTATGGTCTGAGGAAGGGAAGGACGCTGAATGGGATAGGTGAAAGAGCAGGGCCTAGTTCTGCTACCACAGATTCTCTGCGTGTCAGAGGATTATGCTGTTTCTTTTTTTAGTGCTTGATTTATTCTTTGTTACTTTATTTCTGACTACTTTAAATCAGTTTAGTTTAAATCCTCTGCTGGGTTTTAAATTCCGTGTAATCAGCAGTGGGCTTCCTGCAGTCTGTATTGCCTTATTTGGCCATTTCAGTCCTGCAGAAAGATGAAAGAATCATGGGCCTGTATTGCATTAGTGTGTGTGCTACACGCTGTCGCCTGTTGAAGAGCAGTAATGGGGAGGACCAGGGCATGGAGAAGTACCTAATACTTCCTTGAAATGTGACAGCAAAGTCTGGAGTGCTGTGTCCTTCCTCCTCCCTCTCACTGCAGACTTGCTCTGGGTCAGTTGTATACCCTCATGACGGTCCAAAATGCTGGTTGAAAGTCTTTGATCACCCTGACTCACACTCAGTTTTTGTAATAACTTTATACTCACGAAGAACTTTCCAATGCTCTGACAGATGTATCAGCCAAAGAACAAATTGAGGAGAGTACTGAAGAGTAAAGAAGGGAATGAAGACCCAGACTTAATGTCCTTTTCCTGCACTTAATGTTTCTCGCTCAGAACACCCATTTAAGTCATGTGCCTGACACATCTCTTGTTAACTTAGAGCAATTGCATTCCCCCTTTAATACTGTCTGCTAAAGTGGAAAATAAATGTATGTTGCTTCATTTTAAATTGGCAAATGTCCTGCTGTTTAATGGGACAGTGGACGTGTTCAGATGAATGTTTATGAATAAATTAATTTCCTGCCATGTGTTTTAAATTAGAGCACAGTTGATTAAAGTTAACTATTTTTTTTTTATCTCTTTGATCTTACACAAATGAGAAATGATAGTTTTGGTGGTATTTCTAGTATTTCCTAATGTGGTAAAGGACATCAGCATTTTTTAACAGTGTAAAATCTGTCTGTTGCCCTGTGTAGAAAATATTTAGGACATTTCTTTGTAGAGGAAAAAGGTTAATAATTGTAACTCAAAAATTCCTGAAAAGGAAAGCCAGGGAGGGGAGCAGACAAAAATGCATGTGGTACTAAGGGGCATCAAAGACCTTAAGTGGGGAGCTCCTCCCCCAATGGTCCCATTGGAAAATTTGCTTTTCATTTAGAAAAACATTATTTTTCATATTTATTCTCTTTAAAATCTCTTTAAAAGCTGCATCAACTATGGCTTTTACATCCCCTCCCATCTGGTTGCCAAACAAAACCTCTCCTGTTTGCTAGCAGCGAATGCTTGTGTCGCAGCTTCCCCGTGTACGTAGATCACGTATGTGGTCAGATCAGTACGTGTCTAAAAGCAGTAACACAGGGCTTGTAGCTTCTCCTTCCTTAATGCATTATGCATTCACACATAATCTTCCAGTAATGCAGTTAATTACTCAGTAAAACTAGATCCAGATTTCTCCCTGGGACTTCAGTAGCAGCTAAGTTTCCTTTGTCAGCCTTCGTATCAGAGATCTTTTTACTTTGATACTGGAAAGGTACAAGAGTGCAGCTGCCTCGTGTGTATGTCAAAAGAATCTGATAAATGGTAATGAGCAATCACTTCTCTTTATCATCATTTTCTCCTCAGCTGAAATAAAGAAATCATATATTATCTTAGAATAATCCTGGGAAAAGTGGCAGACCTAGTGAACTGTGTGTAGGAAACTGGTTCTCTATTCAGTGACTGTGTAAGCGAATCTGTTTCTCTACCCTAGTCAAAAAATCCTGGTGCTTTAGGCTCTGAAATGCCACAGATGACGTGACGTTAGAGATACCTCGTACACAGATCCTTGAGTAGGTTAGCTACATAACCCAATGGTTTATTTTCCTTTTTTTAGGTAATTTCACAAGCAAAAGTGTGTGGAATCACCAATGAATCAGAGACAGTCAAAAGACTTCGTTTGTCTATTGCAAACAAGGATTTTACTTTCAAAGCAGGACAGTGGTAAGATCTTCTGGTAACTTGAGGGGAAAATCAGTATTGGAGCTCCACTATAACAAAATGATAAAAGGCCCCTGCTACTTGAGCCTTGGGAAAAAAATTATTAATTCTTTTAACTAATAAATTATTAATTATTTTAATCAATAGATATCAAATTTTAAAATTATTAATTAATATAATATGGTGGTTTATTATTGGGTGCTCTGTGAAGTGGCATAATTTTTTTAAAGCCATTATTAAATATGCTGATACTGTTTTTAAAAGGGCAAAATTGGATATTCTTTACATGCTCAGTTTGATTGTTTCTGTGTTTTCTCCTGGTCTTTGCATGTTCCATTGCTCCTCCAGGAGTGCTTTGAAGTACACTGTGCTTTACTGTGCAAGCTGTCTTTACTGCCTTTATTTACTAGTTATTTTTACAGTGGAGCCGAGACTGTTGGTGCTTTGCAAATTACTCAGTTTTGGTTTATAATTAAATCAGAATTGCCTGTTAACTTTTATTTCTTCCCCTAGAAGTTTACCAAATTAAGCCTGTTACATCAGATTAATATATAAATATAGATGATAGGCAAACTTCAAAGTAAACAAAACTCGAATTCTTGACCCTTCTAAATAATTAGCTGTTTCTTTAAGCAACCTTACAGCTTTTTTCCTATTTGTCTTCCTTCCTTGTTAAAAATAATCCCACTCAATCACTTTTTTTAATATATATCTCTTAAACATTAATTTAAAACTATGAGCAGCTGCTTTTGGCCTTAGTCATTTAAACATTCTTAAACTTTTTATTGGCTTAGGCCATCTGAAAGTGGTTTTGCTGGAATCAAAGTACAGCTCCTCGGGTATTAACAGCATATGTTATACTCATGTAGTGTTAATATGCTGGCTTTTAAATTTAGAACCAGAACATAAGATGTTGATTGCAATAATTTGTTTGTGGAATAATTTGCTGCAGTTTTTGCACATGTGCAGTGACTCATATTAAATTCTTGCTTGCCAGTACTTGGGAAGTGCATTTACCCTCCAAAAATGTTTTAGAAATTACCATGCTGAAAAACAAAAGCTTTAATTATAATTACTCTTTTTAATTTTCTTCTTCCTTGAAAGTATTCTGATGCTATTGCAAGGAATACGACAACTTTCCTGTGTACTTGTAGCTATAAACTGCAGTTGCATTTTTTGATGAGCAGTACAAAACACCAGGCCACAATTTCCTGAGTAGAAAAGGCTAACTTGCTATAGAGCTTGCTATAGGAAGACCTTACAGACCATGATTGTTACAGTATGTATTTTTGAAAAGTGCTCTAAATATCAAGATTTTTCAGAAGCAAAAGTGCATTTGTTCAGTAAACATGCTGCCAGGTATTGGTCTTCATCTGACTTCAAGTAATAATGGGGAGACTTGTTGCTGTTACATGGTTTGATTAACTAAAACGTGCACTGAGGTATATGCATGCTATAAATAATTTGAACAAGGGAGCTTCAGGGTTTTAGTGTTTCTGATCTCCAGCAATTGCTAATGGTGCTTCTTAAAGATTTGGCTTATTTAAGAGGAAGTAAATGGAAAAACCACAAGAAGATCTCTGTTTTACACCTTGTTGTACCTCTCTTTGTTATGGGGTTGTATATAGGGATTTTTTGTTTCTTTTTTTCCCTACAACTACTCTCAGGTTGTCACAGTGAAGAGGAGGCAGACAAGCTGTCAGAAATGCAAGCTTGTGCACTTTAATATAGTATACCATGCACTGAAATCTCTCATAATTCTGTAATTGGGAAAAAATAATATAAAAAGACATTTCTACACTAGAATCAATACAGAAACCTAAATAAAGAAATTCTTTATTGTGAGGGTGGTGAGGCACTGGCACAGGTCACGCAGAGAAGCTGCAGCTGCCCCTGGGACCCTGGCAGTGTTCAAGGCCAGGTTGTATAGGGCTTTGGGCACCCTGAGCTAGTGGAGGGTGCCCCTTCCCGTGGCAGGGGGGTTGGAACTAGATGATCTTTGAGGTCCCTTCCAACCCAAACCGTGTAGTCATTCTATGATTCTATAATTAGTACTTCAGAAGAGTAAAAACTGTGTTTGATTTAGGTTTTATGGCAGTGTTTGATTTTGTATCTGTGTTACCCCATACATCACAGGCACGTTTCCCTTCTGTGTCAAGCAGAACATTTTGACTTGAATGTAAATTGTTACTTCACAGCATAAATGATTTTGGTTTGGGGTTTTTTTTTTGTTGTTAAAGTAGTAAAATTATTTTCCACCAGAGGGTGGTAAAGAGCTTTAGTAGCATCTTGAGATGCTGCAGTACAAGGGTCCTCCTTTCTAATCTCTTTGATCCTTACTGGTAGGAAAGCTGAGCCTCATGGCCAGTGGGACTGCAAAAGCTGAGGAGAGACAAATAAACCTTTTCAACCTTTTTGGGTTGTTGACCTTTCAATTGCAGTCAGGTACCTTTAGACATGGTCAAGTTCATAGCATAAAGCTAAGTATTTTTTCACTGTAGTATTGTATATATCACATTTTGTGCATTGTTCTTTAAGAGAGGGTATTTTGCTTTGAAGGGAGAAGCTTTTTGGGGAGTAAGCAGGCAAGATTATTTTCTGTTAAAAGTAATGAGCTATTCAAAGTGCTTCTCCCTCAAGATTTTGTGATCTCTGTGGAGAATACAGCCTTGCTGTTTAAAGATACCTGTGGAGTAGAAGCCACTCTGTTTCTTGCTGTGTTGTCATTTAACTAATACTGAGCCAGCTGGTGCTGACTCTCTAGCACTTGGAATTGGTGGTTACCTAAGTGGAGAAGCACAATTGGTATTCTTCTGAAATACAGGGATTTTGTCATGTGCTGTGGAGTCACAGAATGGTTTGGCTTGGAAGGGGACTCAAAGACCATCTAGTTCCAAACCCTCTGCCATGGGCAGGTCACCCTCCACCAGATCAGGTTGCTCAGAGCCCTGTCCAGACTGTCCTTGAACACTGTTAGGGACAGGGCATCCACACCTTTCTGTGGACAACCTGTTCCAGTGCCTCACCACCCTCCAAGTGAAGAATTTCTTCCTGGCACCTAATCGAAATCCTCACACCTTCATCTTAAAGCCATTACCCCTTGTCCTGTCACTCCATGCCCCTGTAAACAGCCCCTCTCCAGCTTTCTTGTGGGTCCCTTTAGATACTGGAAGGCTGCTATAAGGTCTCCCTGGAGCCTTCTCCAGGCTGAACAAGCCCAGTTCTCTCAGCCTGTCTTGATAGGAGAGGTGCTCCAGTCCTCTGATCATCTTTGTGGCCCTCCTCTGTACGTGCTCCAACAGGTTCATGTCTTTCCTGTGATGAGAACCCCAGCACTGGATGTGATACTCCAGGCAGCATCTCATGAAAGCAGAGGGGTAGAATCACCTCCCTTGACCTGCTGGTCATGCTTCTTTTGATGCAGCCCAGGATATGTTTGGCTTTCTGGGCTGCAAGTGCATGTTGTTGGGTCATGTTGAACTTCTTGTCCACCAACACACCCAAATCTTTCTCCTCAGGGCTGCCCTCAATCCATTTCCACCCAGCCTGTAGCTGTGCTTGTGGTTACCCTGACCCACGTGCAGCACCTTGCACTTGGCCTTGTTGAACTTGGAGGTTCGCACGCGCCCACCTCTCAAGCCTGTCAAGATCCCTCTGGATGACATCCCTTCCCTCCATAATGTTGACTGCACCACACAGCTTGGTGTTGCTGGCAAACTTGCTGAGGGTGCACTCGATTCCACTGTCTTTGTTATTTAAAAAGGTGTTAAACAACGTTGGTGCCAGTACCAGCCCCTGAGGAACACCACTCACCACTGGTCTGCACTTGGACGTGAAGCTGTTGACTGCAGCTGTCTGAGTGTGACCATCCAGCTAATTCCTTATCCACCAAGCCATCTATCAAATCCATGTGTCTCCATTTTAGAGACAAAGGTGTCATGCAGGACAGGAGCAGATGCGTTCAGTAAGTCCAGGTAGGTGATGTCTGTCAGTCTGCCCTTATCCACCAACACTGTAACCCTGTTGTACCAGGCCACCGTATTGTCAGGCACTTAGCAAAACTACATTGGCTGTCACCCATCAGCTGCTTATTTTCCATGTGCCTGAGCACAGTTTCCAGGAGGATCTGCTCTATGATCTGCTGGGCACAGAGGTGAGACTTAACTGGTGCGTAGTACCCCAGGTCTTCCTTCTTTCCCTTTTTAAAGATGGGGGCTATGTTTCCTCTTTCCAGTCAGTGAGAACTTCACCAGATTGCTGCAGCTTCTCAAATACGATGGCAAATGTGGCTTAGCAAATGTGGCTTAGCAACTTCATCTGCCAGTTACCTCAGGATGCACCTCATCAGGTCCCATGGACTTAGTGCCTTCAGGTTCCTTAGATGGTCTTGAACCTGATCTTCTATAGCGGGCAGTTCTTCATTCTCCCAGTCCCTGCGTTTGTCTTCTGCGGTTTGGACCATGTGGCTAGAGCTCTTGGTGAAGACTGAGGCAAAAAAAGTCATTGAGTACCTCAACTTTCTCTGTATCCCAGGTAAGCAGGTTTCCTGTTTCCTTCTAGAGGGGGCCCACATTTTTCCCTAGCCTTCCTTTTATCACCATAGAAGCTTTTCTTCTTGCCCTTGACATCCCTCACCAGATCTAATTCTGTCAGGGCTTTAGCTTTCCTACCCTGATCCCTGGGTGCTCAGTTTCTCTGTATTCCTCCCAGGCTATCTGGCCTTGCTTCCACCCTCTGCAGGCTTCCTGTTTGTGTTTGAGTTTGCTCAGGAGCTCCTTGTTTATCCATGCAGGCCTTCTGGTGTTTTTCCCTGACATCCTCTTTGTTGGGATGCATTGTTCCTGAGCTTGGAGGAGGTGAATACAAGCCAGCTTTCTTAGGACCCTCTTCCCTCCATGGCTTGTCCCACGGTACTCTACCAAGCAGATGGCAAAGTCTGTTCTCTTAACGTCCAGGGTAGTGAGTGAGCTTGCTGGGCACCCTCCTTGCTGTCCTAAGGATCTCAAACTCCACCACTGCATGGTCACTGCAGCCAAGGCTGCCCTTGAGCTTCACATTCCCCACCAGCCCCTCCGTTTTGGTGAGAACAAGGTCCAGCATGGCACCTCTGACTGGCTCCTCTATCACTTGGAGAAGAAGTTATCATCAACACATTTCAGAACCTCATGGATTGCTTGTGAACTTGCTGTGTTGTCCCTCCAACAGATACCAGGGTGGTTGAAGTTCCCCATGAGGACCGGGCCTTGTGAATGCGAGGCTGTTCCTGTCTGTCTACAGAGGCCTCATCCACTTGGCCTTCCTGGTCAAGTGGCATGTAGCAGACCCCCACTATAGCGTCACCTGTCCCTGCCCTCAATTTAATCCTAATCTAGAAGGTCTCCATCTGCTCCTTACCCATCCCCAAATGGAGCTCCATGCACTCCAGCTGGTCACTGACACAGAGGACACCACCTCCATCTCATCTCCCCTGCCTGTCCTTCCTAAAGAACCTCTACCCTTCCATCCCAGCACTCCAGCCACNAGACCCTCTCCCCTCCCATCCCAGCCCTCCAGCCACAGGAGCCATCCTACCACATCTCCATGATGCCAGTAAGATCACAGCCCTGCAGGCATGCCTACATCTCCCACTCCTCTTGTTTATTCCCCACACTATGTGTGTTCACATTGAAGTTTGACCCCTGAAGAAGCTGCCTTGCTGTCTGGAGCAGCTGGAGCTCCTTTGTGCCACACTTCAGGT
>VZTU01000228.1:0-36880 GCA_013400835.1 Zapornia atra | reverse complement strand
CTCCTGTTAGAAATCCAGGGAGTGGGAGAGCTGAAAAAGATGATGGTAGCATTCAAGAATGGCAACTGTTCCAGCCCAATTACAGATTTTCATTACAGGTGCTGATATCTGTAGTGTCTTGCCAGAGTGCAGGTACGGGTAAAAATGGATAAAGATAATTAACTAACAAATGGAGGAAGGAATTAACAACACTTGGATGCTCCTTTCTGGAAAAGGAAGACGCTGGTTGAAAATACCAGCAGATGTCTTGTTACTGTTAGCAATGGGAACCTAGGCTCCAGATGGAAATACCAGCTGAAACAAAGATGTTTTAAGTTACAGTTTGTGGCTTTGGTTTATCTGAGATGTCTATTGTCCTTTACCATTGTGTGAGCTAATTAGATAAAAAAAATCTTAAACATCCTTATTTTTTTTTCTCCCTGCTTCACTGACTTTGGAAACAGTCTCGTTAAATGTTGGCCCTTACAGTATGAACTTCGCAGCTTTGGAGGAAAATGGATCTGTATTTTTGTTTTGTTGGTTCATCTCTCTGTTGCTGTAACACACTGGAGTTTATTTTCCATCTCAAAGATTAATATTTAGGTTAATTGCAAATCTGTTGCACAGCATTAAGTCTCTGGACTCCATGACAGTCTGAAGTACGTGATCCTGATGTGTAGTTGCTCCTTGTCCTCTAAATAATGTATGGTGGATAAATGTTTCAATGAAGTTGGATGGTAATAGCCATGATTTAAGAAGAAAAAAAAAAAAGAAAAAGAAAAAGGAACAACAGCAAGTTGTTTAGTTGGGTTTTTTTTTAAAGGAACCACTATAATATATGAATTTGGTCATTACAACAAGAAGCTGAGTTGAGATGATTAATGAAAGTTTCATTAAAGAAACATAAGCTTGTACTGGAAAAAAAGCACTAGGAGTTCTCTATTCCATTGTTATCCTTAACAATCTTCCCTGAAAGGTAATTTTGCAGAGTAACATGTAGCTCTTCACATGTACACTTGTTATGTGTGTATGCCCATTCTAAATGCAGAGATGTGCTGTAGCTAAACCATACTCAGACTTATTTTTTGTAGCCTAGTTTTCCTGATCTTTAAATTCTAGTTATTGTATCTAGAGAATAACAGCCTATATGACATTAGTGACTGACTTCCAATGCCTGACATGACTTTTAAAAATCTGTTTTAGGAATGAGAGTCCTATGATTTGATATAGAGACTGAATTGTCTTAAATTGTCATAATGACATCCTTAAATATTTCTGCACATTAGCCTGAGTGTGGGTTGAGGATCAATTTATCTGTCAAGAACAGGAACTTAATTTTGGCTGTTCCTATTCTTTGCTTCTAAATTTTTTGTTGATGCTACAGTTTAGATAGGTACCTTTTGCCTCCAAGCCCATGTATAGACCTATGCTATTAACAATATAATTTCTCCCACGTGGACCTTCTACAGTCAAATGAATAGCCAGCTTATGGGTCACTTTGAAACTCTCTCAGGTGAGTTATATATACAGCTGAGTTTCAATCTGTCATCTGAGATGAGGAGAGAGGGTCTTCTCCCTTCTCCAACCTTGTTCTTGCCTTTTCTTCCAGCCTTACTGATTGAAATGACTGTGGCAAATAAGGGTCTACAAGTTGCAAAATCTTTGTCAATAGATTAGGCAAATATATGCAAATGTTTGCTATACATGTGAAGGCAAAGGGCACTAACACCAGCCAACTTTTAGTTTAGCAAGCTAGATTATCAGACTGGTCTTTAAACATCCACAGCATGGTTAAAGGGGCACACTAGGCTTTTCTGGAAGGTGAACCTGAGAAGGAATGAACTTGAGTGATCTCATGCTAAGTTTAGTGGAATTTCCATTGACTAAATAGGCAAGTTGGTTAACTTTGCTAGCTAAGCAGATGTGTAAAGATAGGGTTTATAATGAAATATGATAGTATAATAATGGTCATTTGAAGGAATCAATAGAAAGGAATTGTAAGAAATACTGAAATTAGAGTACTGAAAAGCTTATTATAGAAACAGACCAGCAGATACAGGGAACAGTAGATAGCAGAATAGCTGCAAGGTGGCAGTGCAAAAGGCAGGTATCACTATATTAGCCTACAGGGAGGTTACAGTTTGTAGGAATAATCAGTAACCCTTTGTGCATCAGATGATGCCTGGCATTTTTTTTTTGAGATTATGGCACAAGAATAAAAAGGCAAACAAACTGATGTACATAAGAGCCCAAAGCTGAAAGCACCTTGGAGAAACTTAATTCTGATGAAAGAATTTGGTAATAGAATGTGGTAATTGAAACACACAAGAAGATGAGTAGTTAAAGATGTAAGCACCAGGTTAAAGGAGAGTTACTGTTTGGAGAGTGCTTTCCAAGCCCAAGCAAAGCTTACCTGAAGTTTTCCATGATTGGATTTCTAATTTTGAAAACTTTCTGTTTCTAAGTTAGGTTTAAAAGGCAAAACTCAGGTAAATATATAAATGCAGATGTCATTTGCACCATAGAAGTCATCCTCTGTTACTCCTCAAATTCACAGAAATGAGTTACAAGTCTCACAGCTCACCTGTTTTCTTCCCTGCCTCTAGCACGTGCAGTCTAGCAGGTTGTTAAAGCATCAGCCATGCTGGTGACATACATGGTCCACTGGTCATGAGTTTCATATGGAAGTAGTTTTGTGGGCAGAGGCTGCATTTTTTACGACCAACATAATAGAATGTGTTGTATCCTCCTGGGTCTTCGCTTGACCTTCCTCCCTGCCCTCACCCCATAATGAAACTAAATGCGTCTTTGATGATGATTATTGAAAAGAAGATTTATAGACCTGTGACTTCTACTTAAAATGGGTGATAGTATTTCTGCATTAATTTCACATTAGCACTTGAAGTTTGATTTCTCTCTGCTGTTGTAGGAAGCCAACGACATTGGGCAGAGGGGCAGAAGACAAGTTGTGCATTTTTTTCTTTCTGGGTTGCCTGTGATATTTTTTGTGTGTGTGGAGGGAGGGCAGGCAAGACTGGGAGTGGCTTAGACATTGACTTTTGCCAGCCAAAGTGTACTGCTGAATTGATTCGTGCAATCAGGTTTTATTTCCTTTCAGACAGAAATGTTGTAGCTATGTTTTGATTTTTTAAAATGATTTTCATAAGGAAATACCTGACATTTCAGCATTGCATCAGGTTGTATATTACTGCTGTGTAATCATTTTCCTGCTTCTTACACGTACTCAGTAAGAACTAAGCTACTTTGGAACAGGAAAACACCTTACGAATTGCAGCCTATTGTTCCTCCATCCCCTTTACAGAGAAATGCAGAAGTTTTGAAAACTGAACTTTGGATACAATTTCTTAAGCTATTTCAGTTAATTTATTTCCTGAAGAAGTAGTGTTGTGTTGCTGTTTAAATAAAAGCTGTCAGATTTTTAAGCAGGATCACTTATTTTTCTTATAAATTTGTTAAACTGTATCTCTTCCAATTTTTCTCAGCAAAAAGTACTTAAGTATCTATTCAGAAAGGCAGAGATGAAAGTGTGCATTCTGTAGTATTTAACGTTTGAGATCAGGTCACTTTTTTTACCTTGCTTTTAGCAAGAGCAGTGGCAAAAATGACTACTCTCAAAGAACACAAAATAAAATCTCATTGATTCCTACAAATTATTTCTGGTTATGCTAATCTCGGGTATTATTTACATCTAGAGCAGGGTCAAACTCTGAAACAGATGTTTGAAGATTTTTTTAAACCATTTATGTATACTCAGAAATCCTAATGAATTTTATGTGAAAACAGATGTTTGTGGGTAAACAAACGTTTTTGTTTGCTTGTGCACATTTCACCAAAAAAAATCTGGTTTAATCTGCTCTTAAAACCGTGAGCCTGAAAAATGGAGAGGGTAGGGGGAAAGGATTTGCTGGACCTTTTGTTTGAAAGACACCTAGGTTTGCTTGTTTATTCAGGGGGCTGCTTAGCATTTAGGAGGGAGTGAGCTATTCCTGAGTTTAGGTATGAAAATGTGTGATACTTTACATCAATTATTTGGCTGATTGCTGGATGTGTGTTGGGAGTGAGGGGGCACTGGCTAGTTCTGGCCTTCACTAATGGGAACATTTCAGTATGTGGATGAGTAATTAAAGTATAGAATGCGGAAAATTAGGCCAAAATTGAATAGAAATGAATAAGTATGCGTTCTGTTGTGCAGATGTTGGAAACCGATTATTTTGGATACCTCTTTCTATCTACATCTTATTTGGTTACCATGTAAAAATCGGTCATACACCATGTAGATTGTTTTTCTTCCCATTGCCTTTTCTGTTTTTTATGTTGTGATGTATCTGTATGGGTAGTAATTTAGCAAAATATCCTGTCTGCCAGGTGTGGGAACTAGCTGATTGTATTGTAATACCAGATCATTACTTAATTCATATGCAACCTAGCCTAGCACATGGAAAGCATTATAAATCTATTTACAGTGTGGCTGGTCTGATGATAACATTGTATTAAATTCCCAGGTGAGGCAATTTAAGCAATTGCTTTGCCATGTGTAGGCCATGGAAATTAACTTCTCATATGCTTTAGTAATAGACGAACTTCATTGTTATGCTCAGATTAGTAGTATAGCAGGATTCTTACAGTCTGGTTACATGTACCCTACTTCACATGTAGAATCATACAGGGGGGGTGGTGCTGCAGATCACAGATCTTAATTAGTTTAAGCTGAGTTAATTCATTTCAATTCTAATTTAGCTGTGCTTGCCCATGAACATATTCAGTTCTATTGGGAAATGTTAAGGCTTGGGTCAAGTAGACAGATTGTTTAAAGCCAAATTGCCAGACAGAACTGAGCAAGTGTATCTGTTTGAACAGGGCTTTAAGAAAATCACCCAATCAGTATGCAAAAATCCTGTTCATAAACCAAGAGAGATCTGCCTGGAATCAGAAATTCTTCCTTGTCAGAAGGTCTGAGTACTGTAGTACATTTAAAACAGCCCCTGAAACTTTCTCTGTCTTGAAGTTCTCTAGGAAGTGGCTTAACCCTTTTGCGTGTTCGCCTACATGCTACATTTGAATGTACAAACGTGTGCACGGAGTTAAAAACCCTCATGTGCTCAGGTTTTTTGTCTATGTGTATATGAGAAAATACAAAATACAAGGAAAACTTCTCTATATGACAGACCCTTATAGACAAAACTGCACACAGAACCTCTTAAACCTGTGCTGAGCTGCCCAGAAATGCCTTGGATTACAAACTCTGTAAATCTTCTGTCTTTTCTAGAAACATACATATAAAGTACCGGTAGACAGTGGTAACTGACAACTAAGACTAAAAATGTTGACAATTTCTTGATTTGCCTGGTTAGCTTATGTATAGAAGTCATTAACTATTTATAAAATGCATTATGAATTGGGTTCCTTCAAACTGTAGCAGAGTGTGTGACATTTCCAGCTCAAACTATCATTCTTGCATTTGGCTAAAGTACATATTTATAAACAGCTGATAGTTATGAACTAAAAAAAAAAAAATTAGTTTAATTATTGAGTTCAGATGAGCTGAACTAATTTTGATAGCCACATTTAAAAGTATTAGCTTTAATATAAATAAAAATAGGAATTTAAGATATTGATATTTTGGACAAATCCTGAAAGAACAAATGAACAGTTTAGTTCAAAGGCCTTTCCTTTTATATTATTGATTCATTTGGTAGTGAAACTGTGATCAAAAGTAGTATCAAATTATTTATTGTTTATGGCAAAGAGATATACTTAATTGTAGTCAAAGGGTTATTCCTTTTAATATAATTGCTGATTTTCAGATCATGACAAGATGATTGTAATAAAAGAACAATGATACAAATCTATTTATTAAGTTCAGTGGTGATGATATAAAAGATTATAAAGGGCCTCTAAAAATTGTATTACTATTAACTTTTATTTCTTTCCTGTGAAGAATATTTTTTTTTCTTTTCTTCCACGCAGGCTCTTATGAATGAGAATGTCAGCCAGTTAAATCTTTCAAATAAATGATGTGTAACCAAGGACCATCTCAGTCTCTACAAATAATTAGGCAACTTGTTCACTGGAGAACAAGCTTATGAAGCATCATGCTCCTCATCTCAGTCTAATAATGACAAATACATTCAACACTAACAGAATCAATGGGGCTGAGTAATTTTGTGAAATTGGGAGAGACGATACAGTTGAACTACTAGACCTCAAATGGGAAGATTGAATCCTAATCAGAAAAGAAAATTAGATATTTATTGGTATATATTTGTAATTTCCTTCCTTGTTTGATGTGTATCAAATAAAAATAGGACAATAATATAATTGAGCAATCTATGTCAATTTGTTGGCTTTTTGGTGAAAAAAGAGAAAAACAAAACCTATCTCCATATGATATTCTTGCATACTGTGGAGTGTTTTAGTCCCCCATAGTGATGAAATGAATAATTTAAACAGGCAGCTCTGATACCACAGCCTGTTTAAAGGTTCTCATTTCCTTTAATGCTGTAGTCTACTTTAGCTTGGTTAGTATGAAACTGTGACAGCTGAGATCTCCAAAAGATTTGGCACAATTCACCTCTTGTCATAGGTCCATGGTATGCTTTGTCCTTGCTATGTACATCTGTAGCTTTAGTACACAGCCTAGATTGAACACAAGCAACTGAATCACAAATTGGTAAGCACTGTTAATGATGATGATGGTAACACAGGGTGAACTAGACGAGATAAAAAGATAAAATGTCTTGCTCTGATATGACCAATACACGGCTTATTCTACTGCTAGGTTCCTGGCATAAGGGACGACCCACTTCCAAATTTCTTTGTCACAAAGGTAATGAATTTCCTTGTGTTCAGTGTAATTTCTAGTCGTTTGTTTCCCGGGCCTCAGTCCCAAGCATGTTTTTGGCGTGATTGTCCAATTAGGGGATGTTTGAGGAAGGATTGGGTTTTGCTGAATCCCTACTGGTAGTGACTACCACAGCAGAGTGTGAGGGGAGTTCCCATGAGTAAAGAAAGGCCCTACTGCTTACCACAGCCTGCTCCTCTTGGGTTTCTTTCTCTGGTGAAGCGTAAAACTGATCATAACTGCACTCAAATATAAAAACATTTTAGACAATGTGTTAAAAACTCTTTCTCTCTTTTAATGGTGAATATAGAAATATTAAGCGAATAAGGCCTGTTGTTTGGCCAACAAAGAAATTGAAAGCTGGGCTGATGTTCCCTTTATGAACTTACCCATGGTTCCATTGAATGTTGTGCTACCTTGGTATTCTTCAGATGTATGCTTTCTGTTTCTTGGTACTTGATCTAGTTTAGAATCAATATCATGATTGGTTAATGAGCAAATCCACTGTTTATAAGCTGTAATGACTCAGTTTTGTGGTGTTTCCATGAACTGCTGTAAACCAGCGTTTCCTTATAGTGCTGTATCTCTGCTTTCTTTTGCCCTTTGATTTCTGGTCCTTTCCCTGTAGGCCTTTATAGCCATAGCAGCATAGGACACACTTGTTAGTTTTCTTCATCTCTAAGTTCAACCAATATTGTCAAAAGTGTGGTGTTCGGGTTTTCCTTTTTTTTTTTTTTTTAAATTGGGAAAACCTCAGTCTTCCTTTCCTATTTAATGGCATCACTGCAGGGTTACTCTGAGTTCTGCATCCAGCTAGCAAGAATTCTTTAGAAAAATAGATTTGGTTCCTACAGGTGCATTTCCTCAGTGGTCCTGGTATTAGTGTATATTGCCTTTCCCAGTTACCTGATTGTCAGAATTGGGATCGCACATTATATACTTTGAGCTTCTCTGAAACCACTCTCATTGCTGAAATGTTGAGGATGTGACTGTCTTAGAAATGCGAAGGTTTTGCCATGCAGATTCCTCAAAGTGGAGCAGTTGAAGAACTTTTTAATAACTTTAACTTGCATATTATTTTTTTTTATCAAATAGGTATCCATTAGGGGGCTCTCGAGGTTTTAAGATGATCAGCCTTGATACCAATGGCTTCAGAGCTTTACTTCCTAACCCTTTTTTCTTTTTGTTTTACAGAAAAGGTCACGGATCGCCTACAGTGATGAGGTGCGGAATGAGCTCCTAGGGGATGATGGGAATTCCTCAGAGAACCAGGTAGGATGCTAATCAAGAAGCCCTAGTGGGTGGCTGGAGGGTGAAGGAGGTCACTGGCACACTGGGCTTCTCAAGCTGCTCCTTAACAGCATTAGCAACAACTCATGTGGAAGTGATACTGTTTAATGCAAAGCTGGGGTCTTAATCAACTTCAAAATGTTTCTTGGAGATCTTACATTTAACCCTTTAACTTGTGATCACTGTCTGCTATCTTTAAAAAAATCTTTTCTTCTCTTTTCTTTATTATTTAGTACTTAAGAAATAACTTGAAACGCGCTGTTTGCCGACAAAGCCAAGGTCTTCACCTCAAACACATGTAAAAGGAATAAAAAAAGTACATAATGCAGCTTTGATAATAATGCAGTATAATTAAATCAACACTGGCAGGCAAAACAAATGAAAGTGCGGTCTCAGAATTAGGCAGTACCCCTCTCAGTTTCCTTGTGTGATTCCTTCCCTAAACAGATTTTCTCTCCTTGTACCAAAAACCACAAGTTGTACTAATAAAAGCATGCTTTCATAATGTGTGTCATAATAGAATGCAGAGTGCTATCCATCCCTTTTAATGAAGGAAAGCTTGATAATCCTGAGGCTTTTTAAAAATCTTGCATGCGTATTGTTGTTCTAGACACTACAGTGAGGATCCTACTGGACTATGGAAAATTATAAAAGCAACTTTATATTCAGGGGAGTTTGACCCACCTGTTAATATTTCTTTTGCTACTGAAACTTGGGAAGCTGTGTCTGAAAGCAGAACGTTACTTTTCTTTTTGAAAATCATGTCAGCTGCAATCAAAGTTGTGCACTTTGAGTTAGAAGTTAGCTGAAAGTTCTCTTAAATATCAGATTTTCTCTTCTGACCAATTAGAATTTAAATAACTTTGGTAGCAAAAATTAAAATTGTTTAAAGGTTTACTTGATAAATGCAATATTAAATAAGGAAATGGACCAGAATCATGTTTGGAAATTTTTTGTAT
Source organism: Zapornia atra (assembly GCA_013400835.1). NCBI lineage: Eukaryota > Metazoa > Chordata > Aves > Gruiformes > Rallidae > Zapornia > Zapornia atra. The sequence continues at coordinate 27,790 of VZTU01000228.1, read as the reverse complement.
CTTCTACCCTCAATATAAACTCAGTTCCACTAAGGACAGGGAAAAGACCGGGACACTCATACCAGTATGGTGAATTTTTAAACACAGACCCCTTAAACCTTAACCTTAAGCAATATTTTAAATGTGCTGTGTTAATTTTAAAGCTCTGTAATAGACTTTAATATATGCGTTAATGAAATTATATGCAGGATACAATATATCTGTAGATGCAAGACTGTAGTGTATAGCTAAATTTTAAAGATATTAATCTTCATGTTTATATATTACAGCAAGGGAAGATTCAAAAATTTGAATAAAGAGGGGGTTTTATCCCTAAATAATGAATTCAGGGAAAGGATGATTTAAGGGGAAAGAGTTGCACAGTCTCCACATCATGATCATAAACTCAGTCCTGTGAAAGTGTTAAGATTCTCATTTTATTTCTTTTAAGGTGCTGATATTTTTACATTTCAAGAAAAATTGTGTGAATTCAGAGATAAAAGGGCAATTGTAATAAGAAGCTTTACTTATAACAGAATATCTTATGTGTAGGGATGAGATAAAATATTTTATTTTCACTTTTTAAGGAATGGTTAAATAACGAGTTCATGTGTGCTTTTTACAAGTTATGATGTCTTTTCTAAACTTGATGGAAGAAGCCTCAAGGAACCAAGTGATACCTTCAGCTGTTTGTCAACATGACTTTTTTCTTCCTAATGACCACTTCTTAAATGCCAGAAAATTTTGAGTGGTAAGGGAGGCTTGTGTGTAGCCTTTTAGCTAATCAAAATATTTTTCTACAACTGACCTTGAAGTTCTTGCCCCTGTACCTTTGAAAGTTCTGATTTCTTTCTTATCTTCCTTTAAAGATGTTAATGAAATATCATAAAAAAGAAGTCACCTAGCTTTTAAATATGTGCATGTCAATATTTTTAAAAATATTATTTATTGTGTTGTTCCAATATTCAATTTCACAATCTCTTTTTCTTTTGAAATATCATTACTTTTGTTTGTACTTATTTTGTATGCATGTACTTGTGGACACAAGTAGTTAGTGGGAAAACTTCAGTCTGACATTGAGCTTATCAGAATGTACAGATACCCAAATGAAGTGTAAGGTTTGGGCACTTGCAACGTACTGAACATGTTGTATCAATGTATTTCACTCAGTAACAGAGGTCTAATACACTTTTACTTGTATACATTATTATATCAGTCGGGAAACTTGAACTAGATAACAAAAGGATGCTCAAGTGTATCTTACATCTATATAAAATATTTGAAGTTATTTCAAACTCTTGCTTTTAATTTGCAGGTTGAAAGTGAATATAGGTAGAGTGACCTTCACCCTCATATTATAGGACTTTTATATCCAAATCAATTTGGATTAGGTTAAATTAAACTGATAAACAGTAGGTTTGTATTCTCCAGTTCAGTCACCAAACAGTGAAAGAGGAGATGAGAGATTCCTCTTCTGACAGAGGAGTTGTTGAAAAAAGTTGGCAGCTCAGAATTGCTCCTGTATCAATCCACAAATATCGGTAAAATCTGCCAATAGAAATGCGTAATATCTGGTTGGACTGAGGTGTTACCCAAGGGAAACAAGACTTATGAGCTACACATTTTAGGTATGGTCTTTGTCATCATGGTAAGCATTTGCATAGTATTTTGGTGGAGTGAGAAGACAAAAGGAACTTGATGTATACTGGCCTGTATAACTGTATGAAGTGTGTAGAAATAAATGAGGCACAGTAAAATAGTTTGGATTGGTTTTTATTCAACTTCATTTTTTTAGTTGTTTTGCAAAGTACAATTACAGCAAACCACAGCCAAGTTATAAGCTGTAATGAATAGAGTTATAGGTGTGAGTTTTCCGGTTCTTCTCCTAAGAAAGAAGATGGCTGTACAAACAGCAAATTGAAGTATTATAAAATAATGATTTATCATTTTTCCAAAATGTTTCCCGTAAGTATCAGTCATCACGTGTAGGTGACAACAACTTAGAATATGGTTGCCTTGTAATGATAATACCAAGATTTAACTAATTTTGCCAGATAAAGAATATAGAAACTTCTTGTAAGAAGTTGTAAGAATTATGCAATTCTGCTATTCAAAGTTTCTTTTGAAATAAAAGCATCATTGTTTAGTGAGGTTTGTAGTGATGTAGTGCTGTTACTGCACTTAGAGTTTAGTAAAGCCATTGTTTGGCATACATTAATTTCTTTTTAATTTATATTGGGTGACTGTAGTCAGATGAGGAACATAGAAGTTGAGAATCAGGAGACATTCTGTCTCGTGTCAGAAAAACCCACCTCACAACCCCAAGCCCAAAATCCTACTGCGTGCATTCAGATGTTATTTCTCTTCCAGGAGTGCTCTTAAATGGGCTCTTTCACTTACAAGTCTTATTTGGCATTCTGGCCACCAGCGTTTATCAAGTCCCTTGAAAGTTCTGAGCTTGTCAGAGTGATGATGCACTACTTAAAGTTGTGGCTTCACTTAATAATCATAGAACTGTTTTATGTGGAGATTCATGTGTTTTTTTTAGAAGGTTGGGTTAAATCAGAAATCCATCTAGACCACAACAGCGTCAGGTAGCATTACCAACTTTCTTGAAATAGAATAGTATTGCTTTCTCTCTGGCAACTACGTTCATTAGTAAGTTTAAATAAATTTGCATTAGGTTAAATTGCATGTCCGTATACACATACACCGTATGGGTGATTTGTGGTGAACAAATATTTTGTGGCTACTTAATTTCTGACTACAAAGTTCTGATAATATTAGATTTGGGCTTGCTGTGCATAAAGTGTGTCAAACTTCAGCTACAGACCAGGGGGTGAAGTTGGTCAATTTAATTCCCCAAGATCTAAAGAAGGTCGGTATCATTTCATATAGCCCTGGCAGAGCAGATCATTACCAGACACAAATCTGTTCGTTACATGCCGAGGGTTTATAGCAAAATAAATAGACTGTCATCATAAGTTCAGAAAATTGTGTGTTCGACCCACGATAATGTGTAAAGGGCGTTTAATAGAGTTCAGCATTTATTCGTTATCTATATGCGGACAGAGACGGCGGTAGCGTTATCAGCTTTTTTAAAAAAAATTCGGTAGTTTTCTATGTCACATGACATGCCTCACAGACACACACACACACACACCCCCGCGCGCGCGCACACACGCACACCCACCCCATCTCGCTCCCTCGCTCTCTGCGGAGCAGTTTTGATTTTAGTCACAGCAGAAGGCTTAGCCACAAGAGATTCCACTGGTTCAAACCAGCGTAAACCAGATAATTTTTTTTTTTTTTTTAGTCTACAAAGGAACAGATTACCTCTTGTATCGAATTCTGTATTGCAAAAAAAAACCACCCCACAACCCCCAAAAAAATCTTTGTTTCAAAAAATATGCTGATTATCATAACCTAAAATGGTGGCTGCACACGGCTTAATGCTGTTTACAGTTGAGCGGTAAGCATAATAAAACAATGTTTCAAAATAGAAAAGTAAAAGTAACACATTTTCATCAAGAGCATTGTTAAATGGGGGAAAAATACATCTTTTGTTAATTTGAATGAATATCTTTCAGCCAATGTTTAAAAAAAAAACACCAACAAAAAAACCCGTCTCCCGTTACTTAGCTTAGCTGCAAATCCCATGCAGAGCTTAAATTCAGCCATGCAGCACAAACAAGATAGAACATTTTTGTTTGGGACCTATTGAAAAAACAAATGTGCAGCATTTTAAAACTCTCGCTGATTATAGCAGGGTGGCATGCCCAAACAGGCTCTATTGCGGGAGAGTAGTTTTAAACTTTGGCCCTTTAAGTATCATAGTCAACTGAAGAATGGTGGCCTCAGAAAGAAAAGATAGCTATGTGATCAACTCCCAGATCGTCTCTTTCTAAAGAGCCTTAATGTTTGCCTTTTTGGGGAAAAAAGGGGGGGAAGATCTGGAGAAAGAGACCAATTTATCATAGGCCAAGCACTTGAATTTAAGCGCTGGTTTGGCGGACAATGCAGTTTTCTTTATACCAAATTCTAGCAAAGTTCCTTCAGCTACACACTGAAGAGCTGTGATATCTTTCAGACTCTGTGTAGTAGTAGTAGTAGCCCTCCTAATTACATCTAGTTAGAGCCTTGTTGTCCGTTTTGGGAACGGGGTGAGGCGTACGTTCGGTTTTAGAGGAGCCATATGAAACAATAGAGAATAATGGAGGTTCTTTTGTTTCCTTCATGCTGGCGAGACTTTATTAGTAGTAAACACTCTCAGCTTACACATGTGTTGAAAATTAGTGTTATGAAACTGTAGGTGAAGTAACAGCATAAACTGAGATAATGATGTAGCTGTTGTAATTTCGAATTCAACTGGAATCGGTGAGAGAACTGTAATTTTTTTTTTTAAAGAGCCACTCTTATATACAGACATTTGTTGTGAGTAATTATGCGTTTTGTTCCAGTACAAATAATTTATCTAATTCTTCAAGGGCAGTACGCATTACAGCATAGCTTGATAATCAGACTGGGGTTTTATTTAGTTTTATAGTAAACCTGCCAGAGCAATATTATTAATAGTGTTGGATTGTGTTGATTTACAAGCATAAATTGATAAATATAAATGTGTATGCTATATAAATATACACATACACTATGTGCATGTATATATATATACACACATACACCACACACACTGTGTAGTGGTCTAGGATTAGACCTTGAACGGGTCTTTTCTGAGGGAAATGTTTCATGTTCTTCCCTATTCCTTTGTCTATTTTTAAATATGCTATGCAATAAATAATAATTCTGAGCCGTTTAACTAAGCTGCTTTTTTAATATTTTTTTTAAACTGGAAAAAGCTTTCTACATGAGGTTCAATAATAAAATTTGATGATATAGTTACATTAGAACTCAGGCATATAAAAATTGAAATACTGGTTACATGCTGTAAAGATGCAGTCATCTATTAATAAGTTAGATCTGCTAGTAAAATAAGAAATTGGTTGTCACAACTAAAATATACAGAAAACATTCTGAAAACTTGTATATACAAAACCACTTCAGCTGTACAGTCTTCGAAGAGAGGAATAGTAAACTTGTTTTTTTCTTTATAATATAGACTTCTATGAAGTCATTCCCCTTTATTTCATGATGGTGTCTTAGATGTGGTTTAAAAGAGAATTTCACACTATTCTCTTTGTTTAATGTGACAGTGTGAGAAAGTGATCTTTATTCGTTCAAAAAACTCTGCATGTAGTCTATGTTTAGGTTCTTTTAATGTGTTTGTCTGTGATTTTTAAATGCTAAACATGTAAACAGATAAATTGTCAATGTTAATTCTGTATCCTGTCACACAACTGATCTTTCTTTCCTGCCATTTCTTTCCTTTTTATCTTTTTTGTGCGTTCATGTTGCAGTTGATAAAATTACGTGAAGAGGTGAGTACTTTCTTGCTTTTTGTTGTCTAGCTTTCCCTTTAAAGCTGAGTTTCTAAATCTGAAGTAGATCTTTTTGTTCATTGTTGCAGGGAAATCTACACAAAGCAAAAATATTGATTACACTGCTTTAAAATATTCACTGTTGTGCCTCTTTTTCCCTAATAATTGTATACTTACATAGGAATCTCTAGATCAAACCTTAGAAATTAACATTCTTTGATAGTGGAAATTTTTTTAAAGGCACTAGAAAAAGAAGGGGAAAAAACCACCACCCTATTATTTGATCTCTGCTAGAATACCATGATCAAATCAGGTACAGTAATAATCATGTTTGCATCACAAAATCTTTGATAGGGTAAATACATTTATACACTGGTATTGAAAGGGAAAGCATTGCTTTGGTAAAAACCTAGTGCTGAAACACTGCAGAAATTACACAGTGTTTCACAATGTTGAGTTTGGTGTGAGGAAGTAGCTTATGTATTATACTGGATATTGTATACCCACTGAAAATACAGTACAGGTAAACCTATGTGCACACATCAATATTTATTATTTATTTGTGTGTGCTGTAGATCTGTAGGTGTAACACTAGAGATCAGTATTCCAAAACACCTTTCTTCTAGTTATAAAACGACTCATAAATATTTAGAGAGAAGCCTGTTTTAATGGTCAGTTCCTCAAATGTTTCAGTATATTTTCTGAAATTAATGTCCTCTGTTACTTACTGCTGTAGCAAAGCAGGTATCTGAACTGGATTTTTTTTTACTATTTCCGGATAGCTGCCAAAAAGAAGGTCTCAGCAAAGTCAAGATTACTTATAGGTCGGATTTCTGAAGGGTTTCGTACGGAGAGTTTGAACCAGTGAAGTATCTGAATAAATATATTTAGAAGGACGAGTATTTTAACATCACATATTTTTGTCTGGTATCTTCTTTTTGAAACATGTGTGCCCAGACGTATCAGTAATGAATACTGAGCTCTGCAGGAAAGGATTTGTAAGTTTTAGAAATGGTGATGACAAAGAATTGTAAAGAAACCAGATTAAGGACAATTACAGAATTCTTAAAAACAGTAAGATATTTGTGATATAAAGATTATTTCACTAGTTCCCTGAATGCTTTATTTTTTTCCATCTTCTTGTGGAGCTGCTATTAATACGTTAAAGCTACAGAGTAAAACAGTTAACAAAAAAAAATTAAACAAAATAAACATGTAACCACATGAAAGCCCTCCCACCACTGCTGAGCTCCCCTCCCCGATAGTCCCAGTATTTAAACAGATGACAATATTGTTGCAAGGGCTTGTGTAGCCTGATTTCTGAGATTTTTCACAAGAGCAAGGTTAATTTGTTCATCTCTTTAACAACACCTGCACGTCTGCTCCTGTGCTGTAGTGAAAGAATATAGTAGGACCATTTTGGCTTGCAAACATAGATTATAGTTTTATAAACATAAAGATTCCTAATTTATAAATTTAATCTGAAAATTTAATCGGATATAAAGAACAAAGCTGCTGCTTAACTGCTCTTTTGAAATAGCTATGAAGGCAAATGAGAAAATTCAGAGTAATATTGCAAAGGGCTGTGACTTGGGAGCTATACTGAACTCAGTCATACCTTTTGGAGCTAAGAAATCCCCTTTGTTAGCTACCTAAATATTTTTGACATTGCTCCTGGTAATCTTCTCTTTTGCTTTTCTTTGCCAGCCTCGTAAGTTACTTTCTCCTCTCTCTGCATATTGTGAGAGCAGCAGCAAATAGAACTAAATAAAGGGATTTATCCTTTTGTCTAGATCAAAATTGTAAAGATAAACGGAGATATAATTTAAAAAACAAGTGTTCGCAGTCTGTTCCCTGCACTCAGGTACCAACTATGTGTCGGGTAGGTTGTAATTGCAATGGTGTTTTTATACCCAGTGCAAAATGCACATTAAAGTTTAAATGAAGGCTAGTACAGTGACTCAGGCATAATTCTTAACTCGTCACATAGTGAAACATCAAGGCATCCCCAATTACAGTTCTCCTAAGGAGGTATGAACTGATCTTAAAAGAAATTGTGGTTTGCCATACTGTTTGTTAATAAAACCTGCGCTTCCTCTCATTACAGGGCTCTATTCTAGCACGCTTGCGGTACACAGGCTTCCACGGAGGCTGTGTCGCTCTGTCTTTTGAGCTCCTGAGATCTCAGTTTGAATCCAGCCCACATGGAATGACTAAATCTCTAGCGATAGCGTGCCACTTTGCAAAACTTCCTTATATAACTCCAGATAGAAGCTGTTTCTGAAGCTGCAAGACGCACTGAATCACCTCGCTACTCACCTCACAGAGAGCAGGGGATACTGTGAGAGAAGGAGTTTGGGGAGGGGTGGGAAGCAGTTGAAAGCATCAGCTGCTACTGTAGGGCATTGATTTCATGACCAAAGCATGGGGTGCCTCCAAAACGAGACAATGTAAATAACGCCACCCTTTATAATAAAAATTAGTTTTCATGGCTTGGGTGGAGAGGTTCTGAAGTCGGGTAAGAAGCAGCTCTGAGTTAATGTTAGCCCCGAGTTCACAGGGCTTTAGTATTCTAATTGCTTGAGGTAAGACTGAACTGAACATTGGGCTTACATTTTACTTCTCACATTAAAATGTGGCTTATAGTGTGTATGAAAAATATAGTGAATTCTTTGTGTTTGGCAGCATTTCCACATTGCAATGTGAAATCTGATTATTTACCCCCTCTCCCTTGACATAGGAGGACAGCCTTTTCATTTCCAGGGTAGCACCGCGGCGCTATACATCTGTTCTGCAATTATAATATTCTACTCCTTGTGCTCACTCCCAGCCTATGTGGTGGTGGTTTTAAAAAGTATCTCCTTTCTAACTTTTAGGACTGTTACCTCCCAAGCTCCTTCTTTACATCCCTCCTCCCCACCCCCCTTTTCTACTTTTCTTTCTTGAGAGACATCTATGTAATGGCATTAGGTTTCTGATGTTTATTACGAAGTTTTAAATATATAACGTAGTTGGTCTTAAATAACATCCAAGTGGCAGCATTGGGAGAAAGGCACTGCAGGCTTACACTTTTTCTTTTTTTTTCCTTTTAATGGGCAGTGGAGAGGAACCAGCAGATGTTATGAAAAGGCGCCTTTTAAAAAAAATTAAGCAAAATTAACACTAATTATCTAGATTGACCATGAGTACTAAGAACTTGCACCACTCTAGTTGCTGTCATGATTTCAATTACATCATTGTAACTTAGGGGTTTAAATTTTATTAAGTGCTTGCGCTGTTGTTGTTTTTTTTTCCTGGTGGCCTGCCCCCCATGAATGCAAAAGGCTTTTTTGCCATTTACTCTTAACCTGTCCACTGTGTATTAGACAACTCTATTAATTATTATAGACTGTTATTGCAGCTTTCCTGACCTTCACATTGGGTCCTATCTGTGCTGATCTAAATGCATTGTTTTAATGATTTCCAAAAAAAAAAAAAAGAGAGAGAGGGGGAAAAAAAAAAAAAAAGAAAAAATTCAAGGCAAGCTTTGATGTGGCTTTAGCTGCCTCGATCGTCTGGCCGCATCTCAGAGATGTGTCACCTATGCCGGGAGGGAATAGGGAAATCACGTTTTGAATGGTAATGATAACATACTAATCACTTCCTTTCTTTGAAGATAGAAGCGAGATATTCTGTCAGCATCCCTGGCTGCTAGAGCTTGGAGGCACTGGTCTAGGTGTATTAGCTTAAGTGTGCATGTCAATACAGCTTGCATCTCCCAAGATCCATAGGGGCTCATTAGAGCAAGGTAGATCGTTTCGGTAGACAGCCACTCAGATAATATGTATGGCACCTCCTTTTTTTATTATTATTAGAAAGCATTTCTTCAATTTTTAAATGACATCTGTCAACAAGGCAAAGTTGCAGGAAATATTTTTTGTGAAATATCCAAAATGTTTTTAGGTAAAGGGGTGCTCAGAGAGGTGCGTGTGATCGCTTTACTGGGAAGTGCGTTTAGGGGGTGGGGTGGGGGGCACTTATATTTTTTTGATGGCTTGATTAGAGCTGGTCTAGGATGAAATTTCCAAAGGAAATGAGCTTACGTGTTGAAATGTTGGCGTTCCAGGTGGAGAATAAACTAATGAAAATAATAATTTCACTTTTTTCACTATTACAGACTCCCTAAATGAAAACGTATTGGAAGACACATTTTTACTAGAGTTTATCCTTATCTCATAAATGGGCAAATGACATCGGTGAAAAATATTTATACCTCTGTGTGTGTGTGTGTATTATTTATGTATTCATATATATATATTTAGGCATAAGAAATGTAAATCAAGAAACCGGTGTTTTGTTTCTACATCTTTTTACATCAAACAGTCTGAAGAATATTCATGCTGCTCAGTATTCTGTATGAATAACTCCTTGTTTTTATCACCTCACTTGAGTAGTGCATATAAAGGAAATACATCCTCTGCTGAAAATTAAGTTCACGTTAAAAACTACCCCTTGCATTTAAAGCGAAGGTTTCATCAAACTGCACTTGAATAGAAATCATGGATGCTTGCATGGATGTGTCACAGGGAAATCTATTTTGGAAATGCTCTTCAGACAGGTTTCCCGTGGAACGGTCGCATTCTGTTTTGTGAGCTCATGTAATAAGAGTGAAGCACGTATTCCATGTTTCAAAACAAAAATGATTGGTACAAATAATTATGATTGATCACAGAACCTGCCCCTTCCAGTGGTCCTTGTAACAGGCTCTTCCATAAAATATATGTGGATATTTTTATGTTTTGGAATATGAAAGCACAATTAAAAAGAGGGGGAGAACATTGGAGACTGCTGCCTGATTTATTTTTTTTTCTCTCTCTCCCCTTTTCTTTTTCAGAGGGCACATCTGCTCGATAACACAGAGAGGCTGGAAAGGTCATCTCGGAGACTAGAGGCTGGATACCAAATAGCAGTGGAAACCGGTAAGAATTCTGAGAGTGAGCAAATTGTCTTGCTTATGCACAGCAGTCTTCACAACACATGACATTTCAGGGAAACTTCAAAGGCGAAACAGAGACAGCAGCCCGAGATGTGGTTTACATATTGGGGAGACAATTGGGAGCTTATTTGCGCTTATCTTTTTTCAAGTTAAAAGGCATGACATCTACTGAAAACAGTTCCTGAGGTTTAAAAGTATACATCTGAAAAGAGATGGAATACTTTGTCTAAATTCTACATTTGTCTTAATATGCAGTTACATGTTGTCAGTTTACCCACCCGCAATGATTGCTAGCACACACTGCAGACTCCAGTTGTTTTTGTCTCTTACTTTTATTCATATATGTAAAAAATAGCATTTTAATAAATTTCTAAGGTATTATCTGCAGATGATACAGAACAATGTTATCAGCTCAATTTTCTTGCGATCAGTTCAGTGACTGATTATGCAGCTGTTTCTGTGCAATGAAAGAAGTAAACAAACCATACCCCAAAAGATACAGATGGAATAAAATTAAGAGAGAGGGTTGAATTGAGGCTCAGTTATTGAATTAGTGGGTTTTTTATCGACTATAATTTTTCAGTTGATATTTTAAAATTTTTTTACTAAGTTTGAGGAATTTATAGTGGATTTTTAGAAAGAACAGCAATAGTTAAGCCACCAAAGTCTAATCCCCCTAAATAAAGCTTACACAAAGTTACAGAAACTTTCAGAAAATGTGTACTTGAGCAATGAAGTAATTTTCTGTCTGATATTTCCTATTAATTGATATATTCCAGTATCTTTTCAGAATTCAAGCCATATTTAAGAGGTAAATTAAGTTGAATCCTTGTAGACTTAAATACGGCTGCGTTAAATGAATGGTATAAATAAAATGCCTGCATTTTAATTATTCTGGGCTTAGTGCTGTGCACAATAATGAAATGGATGCATGGAATATACAGTGTAGATTTTGGAGGGGACAAGAATTACTTCTCTTGTTCCAAAGGGTGGCACATTAGTAGAGATGGACATCCGATAGCAATTAAGTTTGCAGAACTTTTTTCTTTCTTTCTTTTTTTTTTCCTTTCTTTCTCTCTCTCTTTTTTTTTTTAAAAATAGATCTATTTTAAACTGACCAAAAATGTGTCCTGATCTGCTTTGGTTAAAGCTGGATCTTTCACAAAGAAACAGTATCTAAAAATTCAGACTGATCCTTTTGGGGTAGAGAGATCTTATATTTTTTTTATCCCATGTGGAATTTGTTAGATAGTGATCATTTTAACTTCCATTGCATGTCTCCATGGTGATCTCTGAAAAATATGGTTGGAGTGCAAATGTAGATTTATATGGAAAGGGTGTCTTTTGGTATCAGAATCAGATGAAACTGCATTGAATTCTATAGTGTCACACTAATTCACCCCATTTTTACCTTTGTCTTGACTTTTCATCATAAGCAGTGAGATATATATATCTTTCTTGTTCCCTAAACTCTGTGAAGGTGGCTAGTGTAGCAGTATTCTATGACATATTAATATTAACTTTTTTGGAGATTATGAATTTGGAAATATTAACTTCATTGTAATGTAGATTTTTATGGAAACAGATTAATTATATTTTGTTCCTGGCATGGATCATGATGATTCTAGGTGTAAGTGAATTTAGATTAATTCAGTGCAGTGAAAGAAGTTATTTTTGGAGTTACTGCATGTTTATTCTGTGTTGAGTCGCCATATTAAAACAAAATATTTCATTTTAGAGTTTCAGTTCATCATTGAGTTTGCTCCTCAGACCCTGTCTTACCTTGATTGTTATTTTTGATACATAAAGATCTTCTCTACATAGCACTGGAGTGCTGTTTCCAAGTTTGGACTTGCCAGTACAAGAAAGACAATGACTTACTGGAGCAAGTCCAGCAAAGTGCCATTAGGAGAACTAAAGGACTGCAGCATCTTTCATGAGAGGCTGAGAAAGCTGAGACTTCTCCACCTGAAGAGAAGGCTAAGGGAGAACTTGTCACTGTGTATAAATAGCTGATGGGAGGGAATGAAGAAGAGGGAGCCAGAATCTCCTCAGTAATGCCCAGTGACAGGACAAGAGGCAGTGTACACAAATTCAAACCTGTGAAATTCCTTTGGAACACAAGAAAATATTTTTTACTGTGAGAGTAGTGAAACTCTTATGCAGGTAGCCCAGGGCACTTGTGGAGTCTCCATCTCTGAAAACATTCAGAATCTAGCTTGGCACGTCCTTGACTCCAGGATACCCTGCCTGAGCAGGGCGTTGGGCTGGATTATCTCAAGAGGTTCCTTCCTACCACAACCTTTCTGTGATACTGTGAAGATGAGGTGGTGGAGGTGACAATCCTTAAGTATCTATTCTGCTTGCTTTCTGTGGTATCTTTTCACAATTATGGATATGTATGTTGCTTATTATAATGAAGCTGGATGATTTTCACCTCCTGAATAAGTCACATTTCGGTCTTTCTTATTACCTTAATCAGCAAAAATACATATACTATTTTAACCTGCCCCTGTGATCATCTAAGGATTAATCTGACATCACATAACTAATTTAATGCAATTTCACATTACCATTCCTGAAACTTACCATGATAAATTGGAAGCTTTTTTCCTGTTTGCATCTCTAAATTGATAAGCCCTTTCATCTTATGTACAGTTGTTCATACAAGCTGAGATCTGTTGGAAGGTCTGACTTCCTTCTTTGAGCGGTGCCATTGATTCATGGGCTTCAGTGGTGTCTGAACAGGATGCCACTTATGTCACCATCTCTAAGACACAATCCAACACCGATTGTCAGGCTTTCATAGTTTGTTAGCTAACGTTTGTTGATACTGAGGATGCTTAAATCTGTGCAGAAACCTCCTGAAGGACTGTGCAAAGCCTTTAGTATTTTGGTAACCAGTTCTGTAGTACTCGAGAACTACTGGAAAGAGAAGGACGTTATTCTAAATATTCACGGGGGGCATGTTGCAAATTTAATAGACACTTGAGTAGCTGATTTGGTAGACCAGTTTGTCACAGCACTTGTGTTTTAAGTGCCTGAGTTGTGTGACACAAGCATGGATGTGCAAAATCCCTCAGGACACGCAGGGAAATGAGGAAAGCCAGGTCCCTGTTGTTTGTACCAAACAGGGCAAGTGTTATTAATGGCTGGTAATACTGCAAAGTGCTCTCATCTGCCTTTTTTTAAAACTCAAACTCTTGTTTTATAAAAAAGATTGTTGTTTTTCTGATTTTATATTATCACCTGCTTTGCTGGTAATGAACAGAAAAGTAAGTTTACAGCCTGGTTAGTAGGCATTTCCAACACTACTCATTACTTAGGATGCTAAATCTCGGTATTAATTTCAGGTCATATAGTCTGACCACATAGCCTCAGAATATGAGAGAGATTTTAAAAATACATGGAAATAAAATGACTGATATCAATCAAAAGGAGAGCCTTTTGAATTAATTCTGATGAATGACAAAATTGTTTCTGTTTTGGCGGAGATTTCCTAATTCCAATTCCATTTCCTGTGCTCAGATTTCCACAGTATTAAATTGAATTCTAGAACTTCCTTATTCTGCCTGCAGGGTGTATCATGGTAAGGTATCCCCTTCTTTGTTGAGTCTCAGATATGTTTGCTCAGACAGGAGTGTTTTGAATGAGGAGCAGTTCAAAATGGTACATACGCCTTCAGAGATAAAATTGGCATGCAAATGTAAAACACCATCAAGGAGAGGAGCAAACATTGTTGGAGGGGACCATTGTAATCTGCAGTTGAATTGCTTTCATTAAGTTCTTCTCAACTGCCAGATACTTTTTGGGGAAGGGGGGCGAAAAAATAATCCTGGTGTTTATATAATACAGACTTCACCTTGTTTCATGACAGTGTAGGAGAGGGATCCAGCCATTGAATGCTGTCCAGGCTTTCATGGCATAACTATGTTGCATGTATTTGGTTTTAGTTTCTTAGTTCATGAACCTTAGGTATTCCTATAGCTTTCAGTATGAGTAATTTGAGAACAAGTATTGAGTTTGCCTCTGTGACTTGATTATTGGATATAATGCTGTGGCTCTGTATCTCTCTGAAATATCTGTGCTGCTAGAGGAGTTCCTAGATAATAGATCTGTTCTTTGCACCAAATCTTAAAATATTGTCTTGCTTCTGTTTTTATGTCCCTTTTGTAATATGCAAACACAATGTTTTAAAGGAAAGAAATCAAAGGAAGAAAAACTCTTTTGTTCCATTTACAGAAAATCCTTCCTTTAGCTTGCTTAAAATATGGGGGTTTTTTCCCAATCTGCCTTACTCTTCGGGAATCCCAGTAATGTGTAATTCTGAAACGGTTAAAGGGGAAATATCTCTGAGAAAGTGATACAACAGCTTATATCCCACCTTTGTGTGACATGAATAATTCTCAATACTAAGGGATCCAAGCAAATTTCAGTAGCTTTAACCTGTTGTAATTAACTACAGTCACACCTCCTGTTCTGGACCGATGATGTAAAGTAGTGGTAGCCTAACTGACAGGCAGATGGTCAGTCCCACCTCAAAGTATTGGCAGCCTTCTAGGTGAAAAGCAAATGAGAATCTCATTAGATAAAAGGAGTGTTTACTTCTTTATGAAATAATAGTAGTTATCGTCTTATCTGGATGCAGTATTGAGTGGAAGCACAGTAAATGTATCAGTGAAAGTGTGTTAAGAAATGCTTGTAGAGGGCTGCTGAAGGCAGGAGTCTTCAAGTTCAGTGACTTTAGCATGAGGAGTTAGCTATTTTAAAACAACTCTACTTGGTGACTTGTGAGTAATGGAACTTGAGGTACCAGCACATTGTCCACAGAAATATACCACAGATTCAGATTCCTGACTACTGATGGAACAACCTGAACTCCAAGCCCCTGCCCTGAAGGACTCTCTCCATATTTTATGGGGTGGTTGTGCTGTTCAGGTGTCATAAATGAGATGCACATCAGAGCTGACATAAAATATGTGAAAACATTAAAGTAAGTATATCCATTAAACTGATTCCATTCCATTATGATTGCAAGAGGTTGGCTTTTCGGGTAGGCAGTATAATGAGCATTGCTATGATCAAACTACAAAGTGTTTGCTCAGCTTAGAAAAAATTTAAATGACTCTAACATCCAATGTTAATTGAACAAAAAACAAACCCTGATGTTCATATGTATAGGGCTACTTTAGACTAGTGGAAAGGGCGTTGCCTCTTTTGTGTTGTAATTTCGTTTACTTAGTAATTTGTTTGCATTAGTTAATATCTCTTGGACCATCACACCTCTGTTCCATCTTCAGTTGACTACTTATTCCAATTACATTTGTGCCCCAAACAACTAAGAGTATGGAAATGGGAATGAAGTTTTGAAAATCAGGACCTTGCTTCTAGTGTCCCTTGCTTTAAATAAAATAAGTCTATTCCTGTCCTAGATATTTACACTTAATATCCACCTGTTTCATCTCTAATGAATTATTCATACATGTATATGTGAATACTGTATGTAAAACCTTTCATTAGAGAAGGAGGGCTTCTGAGTTCTGGAGCAGATACCAATATCTCCTCCTCAGGTGTTTCTTTGATATGCCAGAATATCTTTCTACTGAAATCTTAATCCAAAGTTTCTACAGTGAAATGAGTTTTTATGCAGTTTCCAGTCACCATCAGAGAGAGCTTTTTCATGATCCCTGTTTCTTCTGCTAGCAACAGTATTTCATGTTTCATATATATTTTTTTTTCTTTGCTGGCTGATTTCTATTAAAATCTGTTTATTGTTTCAGGAATTCATTTTGAAGTGGCATATTGCATTCCTACATCTTGAAGCCCTCTGCCCTTCTTCATAGTCCGGGCTTTAAAGTGAGGAGGAGGAAGAAATAGGGAAAGGTTTTTTGTTTTGAGGATGTCAGGCCTCAGGAATATCCCAGCAGCTGCCTTGCAGCAGTCAGAAGTATCAAGAGGGTGTGGAGAGACCAAACTACTTAGTTTCCATTCCTTAGTGTTTTACAGTGTGCTTTTTGATGCCAGCAAAGTGCTTTTTACACCTTGAGCATTGCTTGCTAGTTTGTTGTTTGTCCAGGCACCAAGCTGTCCCCCCGGTTTCATATTTGCCACCTCTGTCCTCCTTCCCTCCCTCTCACCAGCCTTCCCAGCTCTGACCTTCCTAATTCCAGCTCTAGATTTCTCTTTCATACTTTGTCCAGATATTCCTGCAAGTAATTATTCAAATTCTGGCACCATCCCCATTTTCCTTAGCTCAGTGTTTCCTCTCAAAGACCTGATTCGACAGCAGAATGGGCCTTGCATGTTTGTGTTCATGAGAAGTTTACGCAGTAACTCACCTACCTTTGTCTAGCAGTGTTCAAAGGCTGTTCCCTCCTCCCAGTGACACTCTGCATTTGTGTGTGTTGTCTCAAATGTAGGATATAGATTTAAAAAAAATAATTAATATATTTACAAATACATATAGTGCTTGCTGTAAAGTAAGGAAATGGTGAATTTTCATTATTTAAGTACTATCACCAAAGTGCTTCAAAGTACCCCAAAAAAACTTTCCCAACTAGTTTGTTGGTTTTTTTTTTAAGAGATGAGAAAATAACTTACTTTGTAGAGTTTTTCACAGTCTATGCAGTATTGTAAGACCATTTCTGTTAAAAGCTTATCTTTTGGGTACTCAGCACCTTTCAACTGGAATTCCAATAAAATGAATGCTTATCTTTCGCCTCAGTAGGTTTGGGATTATACCATTAATGCAGCAAATAAGGAATGTCAAATCTGTTCAGTAGTACAGGTTTGCTGAAGTACAGTAGCAAAAATAGTGATCCAAATTTGGCCATTTTGTTGTCTGCTTTGGGAGACATCCTGGGTTATTTTAATGTTCACTTATGTGCAGGGTTTCATTATTGTGCCATGAGACAACCCACCTTTAGTCTTGTTAGGAACTGGCATCCAGTTGAAAAAGTTTTAAGACGGATTTTTGGGTGAGAAAAACATTGTGATGACTTCTTAAAAATACTGTATTATATAAACTAAACCAGTATTCAGATTGTGGATTTTTATTCCATGCTAGAATGATAGAAAGGTTTTGTTTCAGATATCAGAAATTTTATGCTTAATGTGCATTCCAGACAGAAAATCGTATAGGCTGAAATCTGTGCATATTTTCACAAAACCCATGCCCTTGTTTTAGAATACTCCTGAATAATATTCATATCTTACTCATGAACTAAACTCAGAAGATAACTTTTAAAACACTATTTTACAAGCATTGTATTAGACCACCTCTACTGTGTAGCCTCTTCTGCTGGAAAAAACCTCTTACTGTATCACTAAAACCCGTGTTTCAACATAGTCTTCATTGGTGCTGACCCTTTTTCATTAAGGTGTAAGATTGTGTTTGCTGATGAAGGTTTTCATTCCAAATTATTTCTAAATCCATAGCAAAACCTTTGAAGGCTTGCATCATACCAGTAACATGAAGATTTCAAGTCAATCTGTGTGGTTACAGTTTTTTGTTTGAAGTCACACTACCCACTTCTTTCAACTTTGAAATTATTTAGTGCTGGGAAGGTTTCCCACCTTTAATAACATTTCGGAGTTTGTTGTCTGGTTCTAAGCAGGCATGGTAAATAAAGGGGACAAGGATAAAAATCTAAAGATAGATAAATAGTAGCTTTTGTTTCTATCAGTCCAAGTAAACTCTACAAATTATCTCGGTTTGGCAAAGGGATAATGGCAAAAGACACAGTTTGTCTTTCCCTCATATATATATATATAGTCTCTTTCCTCATTTGCACAATGCTTAGGTATCACTGAGAGATGTCAGAATTGCATCTAACATCCTGTGGTTGTCTTTTAAAGTCTCAACAAACCGTTCTAGAATGTGGACAGAGAATGTGAATCCATGCCTATAACAGGGAGATGTTCAGCTTCTGTTGGCCTGAGAAATTCTCTCAATCAGGTTTCATATTCTCCCTGAGAAAAGGGAGTTTTAGAGAACTTGTCCAAAATATTTCAAGTACTTGGGAACTGCTAGTTAGTATTTAATGGGTAGAATTCAAATACACAGATATTGTCCCTAGATGCTTCTCCCTTTTGCCTATCATATACTACAGCCCTTTCTTTTGAACTTTCACCAAATGAAATTGATTCCAAATGATACTGGTGTGGTAACGACAGTTAGTTCAGTCTGTTACAACCTTTAAAAGAGCACAGCTGAATAGACTTACAAGTCCACCTTTCTGACCTTGAAATGTATTAATACCCTGCTAATTTACTGGTTTTATTTGGTGTTTCATTGCCTACAGAACATAAACAATATATTTAATTTTAAAAAATCAGACTTTGGTGAGTTATTTTTTTGGGTGCCTAAGTAAACAACATGCTTTTCAATAGTTATTAACAGATTTTTCACAACTTGAGCACGGCTGAATTTCCACAGCATGAGGTCTTGTTGGGCAAAGATTCTTTGTATACAACTTACATCAAGAAGAAAAGTTGATGAGCTTAGACTTGACAAAATAAATTTCACCCTAGGGTTTTTTCTATACTTCTTGTTTGAAGCCTTCTACCTCAACTTCCTGTCAGGCTAACAGTGTTTTCCTCCATTTGCGCTAAAGAACAAAGTTTAACATTAAAAAATTTATTTGTATTGAACATACTTTTCTAGGTAAAGTCAATATCAAAAGGGTTTTCAAGGTAGATCATCTTTCAAGTGTAGTGTTTTGCCCTTTTACAACTTAGGACTGAAGAGTCACAGTTACACAAAGACCTTTTTTTTTTTTTTTTTTTTCCCCTGGTAGATGTANNNNGATGTACAGGAGGGAGAAAAGCTCAAACTTCTGTCCTGAAGTGAGACATAGAAATAGATGGTTGAAAAATATTGTTCTCAGCCCAGTATGGACTGATTGAAGAGCAGCTTATCTAGATACCATTTCTTCATCTAGTTTAAGTCATATCTTAGTATTTTACACTAATGATTTTACTACACTGCTTATAAAATATATTTTCTCCTATAATTCCTGGCAGTTATAGTCCAAAAAAAATAACAAAGTGTTGCATGTGTAACCATGCAAATTTGGTAAGTACAGAACTTTGTTGAAACTTAGTTCAGTTACAGTTGAAATGCCTGTTGCTGTAATGTGTTTCAGGTGAGGATGTAGCCTGATATTTGTGAGACTACGATTCCACAATTTTGTATCACTGTATTGTAGGCCACTCACATACTTTCTCTACATTTTTTCTTGGCTGAAGAGTGCCTTTCTGTTTTCTTGGTAGTAATTTTTCTAGTTTAATGGAAGGTCCTTCTACAGATTCTTTGATTTTGTGTTCCTTCCATATTTTGCCAACTCTTCTCTAACTCCTAATTTCCAGCTGTTTATCACCTTGGGGTTGATTTTCCACCATTTGCTAGCATTACCTTGTATTACTTCATTAGCTCCAGAAATGTAAATGTAAAATTTTATATGAAATTTTATTGTAATAAAGGTTCATGGTTGTAAACATGCCTAGTTATTGGCAGATCATAAATATTTATATATTGAATTGAGAGTTTGTATGTGACAGGTTGTCTATTTAGTTCAGTATACTTCCAAAAAAGTTTGCAAGATAAGAACATGTTTCCATGAATGTGTGCTGAGGTCAGTGCAGTGAAGTCTGAATCTAGGTATGAGTAACTATTTGTCATGGTTTGCATTTTTGTGAAATAACTCACACAATTTACATTGTTTATCTTGCAAAGATAACCATTGGTGCTAATGTAATCTCTTACATCTGCTTGGCTGATCTCTCCTCTGATCAGCTTTTCCATATTTTGCAGTCTCTGTGGCTATTAATATGAAGACTTGGAGAATGTTCATGTTTTTGTGGATTTGGTTCCTGTTTACCCCCTTTGCAGGATCTAGACAGACAATGTGAAAAATGGTTAGATGAAGGGAATGATTCAGATTTTGCTTTTTCATTATTTACATAGATGCAGTAATTCTATGTGTTTATTACATCTGTCTTGAAAACATTAATCTGATTTTTATAATTAAATGCTGTAAGATTTCCACGTGTTGAATGTCTTGGCACTTGACTGCTACAATAATGGTCTAGAATCCCGTCTTGAGAAATTTTGTGCAAATGCCTTTTTTGCTTTGCTCCGTACGGAAGTTTTTTTGCTGGTTTAGTGCCTTATTTTTCAGTAGTGAAATATAAAATAGAGTAATGTTAGAAATGAAATATAGATACTGCGGGGTTTTTTTTTCATTATTTTAACTTTAAAAATGTAATTGGTTTTGATTTTTATGGCGAGGAAGTATTTTAAATCCGGACTAGAAGATATCATATTTTCGTAAATGAATTTAAAGTGGTGAGTCAGTCTTGCACAAATGTTAATGAATCAAGTGTAGGGGTTTTTAGTGTGTGCACCATAAATATTCTACACAACAAAAACATGTAGCATCAGCATAAGCTTTATAATTATATTGTGTACTAGATTAAGTAGATAAGTACTTATAATAAATGTTAATTTTAACACTGTCTTTAATTTTTGTCATTGTGGTCTCTTGTGCTGAAAAGTTGACTATTTTAGATTTTAAATAACCTAGCAGATGAAAAAAAAGTTACTTTCTTGAACTAGTTCATGGTGAGTAAAGTTCAAATAAAAGTGGGACAGGATGAAACTTGTTTCAGTTCAAAAATATTCAGGATTCAGTATCATATAAGAAATAATGGAGCTGAAGTTAGGATTTATTATAATTTTCTGAAAGAATTAAGCAGGTATCTAAATCACATGGAAGAAAAGAATACTTTATTATAGATCTGCTTTACCATTTTCTGAAGTAATTGTAGGCACTTAACACAGTCTTTGGAGAAAACACTTTTAAATACTTTTCAAAATCTGACCTACAAAATGGAAATGATACTGAATTTGTGGAATAAATTCATCATTTGTAAGTGCAAATTATGCTTCAATAAACTTTACTGGTTTTCTCCATCTTGATGGATTTTTTGAGTTGTTTTATTCAGCTACTAAAACAATGAAGTACTGTTTTAAACCTCCTTTTTCCAGGAAAATTAGTTTCAAATTCAAAAATTTAAAAAAAAAAAATAAATCACATAACAAATTAGCAGAATAATCCATAAGCTACACATCTCTTAAAGAAAGGTATAGTGTTTTGCCATGTCCTCCTGATTACCCAGAAAGGATAAAATTGAATTTGAAAGGTTTTGTTTTGGTGGAAGTTGCCATGTTTTGATGGCTATGCAAACAGAGTGAACATTTCATTAGGGAAATAATTTAAATAAGTGGTTCAAAATAAGATTGACTGTAGTTATTTAATTTTATTTACCTCTAAATTAAATCAAATCTGTATTTTTAAAGACCTATGCTTACTATTTTACTTCATTCTCTTCTTACATAGTTATTTGCATAATCATATTTCTTAGAACATTTTAAAAAATTACTCCATTTGCAACAAATAAGACCTTTTTTCATCTTTTATGCAGAGCATAAGAGACTTGTGCCATTATATATGCGTTATGTCTGGGAACTACTATGTATTGGTGGCAAAGGAATGTTTGAATATTTGCCATGGGAGCTTAGGAAATTTGAAGAAAAAATTTGATAAGGGAAAGTAAAATAATGAATTAACCCTGAAAATATTTATGTTTGGTCCTGTTGGTTTTGCTTACTCAAACACCTGAAGAAAGGTGCTGTTGCCTAAAACTAGGTGACCCATGTTTTCACTAGTACCTACAACACAAATCTGAAGTATGAGTGTAAAGAGTTTTAGTTCTCTACAATTTGTGGACTATCAGTCTTTTCCTTACAGCTTATTCATGCATAAAATGACATTTTATACTTTGCATAATGAAAATCATGTTATTTAATTATAAAATTCTGCAAATGGGCGAAATATTATTAAAGTTGTGTAGCCATTTGTTAGCCATTTAAAATACTTGCTAGTAATGTGCACACTGGGCCTCATTGGTGCTGTAAGTTTAGTAGTATCCCTTCACACAAATATAATTCTTTAGAAATCCAAAATGTAACTTCTATATTTTGAGATGTTACACTATTGACAGTTTGCTGTAATGGAGTATCTAGCTGCAAAAATTACCTCTATGGGCCTGGCATTTCCTGAAACTTATTTCCTTCCCAGCCATTTTCCAAGAGTGTACTCAGAGCTTTGTTGATATTTGTCTGTGTAAGTTATCAGGAGACCAATTGCTCACTTATGTTTTTTTTCTTTAGCTGTGTGAATGCTTGGGTAACAAACTACAAATCAGAAGAAAACTTGGTGTTATTTGACAAGGGGCCTGTGCTGGAGACCACATAGAAAAGAGTGAGGCTTAAGAAAAATTAGAAAATTCACAACTGTTATTTGGCTATTACTTTTCTTAGAAGCTTTAATTTAATTTGATAAAATATAGAATCATAGAATGCTTTTGATTAGAAGGGACCTCAAAGATCATCTAGTTCCAATCCCCCTGCTATGGGCAGGGACATCCTCCACTAGACCAGGTTGCCCAAAGCCCCATCCAACCCGGCCTTAAACACCTCCAGGGATGGGACTTCCACAACCTCTCTGGGCAGCCTGTACCAGTGCCTCACTACCCTCATAGTACAGAATTTCTTTCTAATGTGTAACCTAAACCTACCCTCTCTCAGCTTGAAGCCATTGCCCCTTATCCTATGAGTACATTCCTTGGTAAACAGTCCCTCTCCCACTTTCCTGGGTGACCCCTTTAAGTATTGGTACACCTCAGTTAGGTTACCCCACAGCCTTCTCTTCTCTGGACTGAACAAGCCCAACTCTCGCAGCCTGTCTTCATAGGAGAGGTGCTCCAGCCCCTTGATCATCTTCATCACCCATACGTGAATGTCCACTTGATACTGAGTAGCCTCTGAAATGGATTCAATTTTGGTGTTGGGAAATAATACCATGAATGACTGCTCTGTACTTGAGAGACATTAAGTTCAGAATGGAAGATATAGTTCATGTAGCCAGAACTTCTAGATTAGTATAAGGTTTTGTGTGTTTGAAAACTGTTTGAAAATGATCCAAGTAGACATCTTAACTTTTAATGTTTGGGGGGGGTGTTATTGTGTCAAATACAGTGCTTTCTTATCTCCAAAGATTGAATTTGCCCATTTTGCCTATGTAATATTTATGTATGGGCAGGAAATGGAAGACAGTATCTAGATTTGTTGACCCCTGAGATACAATATTGACCCTAGTGAGTATTAACTTCTTAGATCAATAAATGCTGTTATTGACCTCAAAGAAAAATCAATAGCAGCTTGTTAATTTGCAAACTATGACTGCAACAAAATGGTACACATTTTGTTCTTCATTATCACCTATTTATATTTTAACGCCTTCAGTATCTCCACCTAGAGATCATCATGTCAAAACATTTCAATCCCTGCTGTTAGAAGGTTGGGAAGACAGACGTTATACATTATGGAATAATTGATGAGTAGTATTTGTTATTTCCTATAGCTCATGAAAATAATGCCCTGAACAGTTGTATCTCACCTGTGTTGTTCCCTTTTTGGGGTTGTCCAGTTTGTTTCATTTTGGTTTCTCTGGTACGCTCATCAAACCATTCATAAAAGTACTATCTTTTAGCTGCTAAAAGAACATTTCTACATGAATAATAAGGGGGATGAAAGACTGACTACTGGAAATAAGGAGACTGAAAATGATCACTATAAAAATCAGAATTAATATGCAGTAGATTGTTCCTATTTGCATAAGGATGACAGGTTTGTAGGCAAGAGTCTGCTCTGCAGCAGGCTGAGATGTAACTGTGTGACTACATAGTAAAGAAAAAAGTTTCAAATAACAAAGTGTTGATGGAGAGGTGGTGTTTTGTATCATGGTAGGTTTTGTATATAAACACTGAAATGTCAGGTTTTACATAGTTTGAAATGCCTAAAAAATGCTTATTGGAGAAATTCAAATGTCATAACAGTCCTTCCGCATATGTACCACTTTCATATTTAAACTTAAAAACCTCATAAATGATTTAATAATACTTTGGCCTTGTTATGATCTGACTGCCAAAAAAGGCAGAGGCTGATTTTTATCTGGTCTGGAGAGTAGTGTTTTCATTCACAGAAGACAAAGCACAAGTCTGTGAGCCTTTTACAGTCATTAATTCTGTCTGATACATCTGCAGTGATCTTGGCAAACTGATGGCTATGCTTAGAAAACTTTTCCTTCATTAAATGACAGGATGAGAGGTTTTTAAATAGAAAAATAAGGCAATAGTTTAATTTTTACAATAACTGAAGTGGCTGCAGGGTTTTTTGCCAGTCTGATGGCTATGATTTTGCCCTTTAATACCATGAGTTCCCAGAACTTCATTTGTGCATCTACGAAATCCTCTTGAGAGACAGTCAATGATATTATACACATTCTGTAGATAGGCAGACCAACGCATAATAAGGTTAAATGGGGGAAGAAAAAAAAACCCAGCACCAAGCTAGATTAATCTCTGAGGTTCAGATAAATGAGGCCAGTGTGGATCTGGAAAGAGGTTTGTGGGGATTATGCAGTATCTTTTCTGTCTCACAGAAGTCCTGAATGGTCAGTAAGGGTGGTATCTATAAGCTTGTATAGGCATCCCACATAGTAGGAACAGTATCCTCACTTCTTTTGGATGTTTTGAGTAATTTTTGAGTAACCAAGGAATTGGAAACCTTCTACGGGAGACCAGAACAGAAGTGATGCAGGAAGGTAGCAGATTTGGGGAGCATGGAGAGTTCATAGTTGCACTGCAGAAGTAAAGACATCATCTCAGTTTTACAATTGAGGATTATCTCTTTTTGGCCCTCACAGATTGCAGAGCAGGACCCTGGTATTCAAAGTGCCAAATTGTCCTTGTCTACCAGATTTTTAGTAGTAGAACTAGGAATAAAGTCTGAGGCAACCAGGCAAACTCTTGACTGTGAGCCAAATGTGTCTCCTTGACTCTGTAGACCACTTCTTTCCAATGTGGAAGTTACCTAGTCTGCTCAGGCACACTGTTCTTCCATGGCTGGATCTCAACATGACCCCAGGTCTCAGGATGACAGAAAATGGTGCTGTTGCCAGTTCCCATTGTGCCTTAATGGCTTTCTGGCACCTGGTGAATTATCCCCTCAGGAAGCATTATCTTTGGGGTGTACTGGAGTTCAGGAAAAAGCCTTATGAATTCAAGGTCCCAGTCCTCTGCTATGAACATATAATGCTTTATTTTCCCTTTTAATATTCTCTGTAATCATTAGAACTACCTACCTGATGAGAGGCTCTTAGGACTGATACTAGGTCTAACTTGCCCAAAAGACAAGGAAATACAATGTAATTCACAATGTTTTAATTTTTTAAAAGTCTTGTTCAGGATCTGGCACATGTGGTAAGTCAGAAGGAGTTCAGTTTATAACCATAGTATCACTGAATTTAACATCCCAGTAGATGTCACTGACAGCAATACTGATTTCCATAATTGAAACATTTTGAGGTTTTGCACTAATGGTCAGTGGGGCACGGGCTAGTAATGTTATGAGATGAGATGTTCTGGTTAGCCTCTTTGTGAATTACTTTTACTCTCCACATTTTGCTTTATTAAGGAAATTTTCCATTTCCTTCCTATTTTGGGAAAAAGTCTCTATGTTATTAAAGTATATAAAATATTTGATGCCGTAAAATGGATCTATTTTAGTTTGATAAACTAGAAATATGCTGCACTGTGAGGGTCATAGCTTATAATACATACTGTTAGTACTTTTTCATTTTTCTATATTAGGAGATTAGTGAAAAATAAGCTCTATCAATTAAGTTTTATTGCAAAATTATCTTCAGATGTACAGCAGTGAAGATGATATTGAGTGATAACACTAGAGTGGATTTTGTATAAAGCAATTACAGCTTGAAAACCACAATCTGAATGAAAATATTGCTCAGGGTTTTTTGTAATCTAGCATTAATACCAAAAAACCACTTCCTTTAGAAAGTGCTTAAATTACCTCTATTAAACACAAGACATTCCTAAGGTGTTCATGTGTGCTACTGACTGAAAAATACTTTACTGATACCTGTTTTCACTGCTTATGCTTTGGCAAATCTGTAAAGTACATGTAAGCATATGGTTCCACCTCTTAAGATGAATCTCTGTTTATAATATTGCCATGTTTTCCAAAAGATATTCCTTTTTATATGAATAATAGAGTTCTTAATTCAGAAATTATTTAATGTAGACACACTTCAGTGCTATGAAATTTTTTGCATTCTTAAAAGCAATGATTTACCCTAAGAGAAGCAGCAAGCCTTTTTCACATTATACTGTGAAACATTATATCCATGTATGCACATATCCATATAGGCACATATGTTTCCTTGACATGTTATTCCGGAGTTGAAAGTGCATTGAGCTTTGCAAAATGAATTAAAAAAAATATTTCAGAAGTTGATTGTGTAATTCTGCTCGTAATGAATGAAATCTATCTGAATGCTTCAATCATCACTATCATAGTGTTCCTTTCTGCCATCCCACCTTTGGTGGGACAGGCAGCCCCTCAGATGCATAAAGGACTTTGTTAGTTTAGAAAAAAGGATCAAATTGCTGAAGAGCTGAAAAGCAGTTTGGTCCCTGTTTATGGCATAGGGAATCTTGCATGTAGTAGTCACTCCTTGTTTTGGAATAGCATATGTCAAAATGTTTTATTGAGTCCATGTGCAAGAGAAGTAAGTAGCTCTGCAAAACACCCAATTTGGAATAAACTGAACAGTACCTTAATAGAGGGTCAAATAATTTCAGAAGTGTATCAGTTGTACTCCATTGTTTCATTGTAGATAAATAGCTTGTGGCTCTGAGCAAATCTCCAGTGATGCCAGCATGAATCAAAACAATTGAGTCAAGTGGTTACAGGTTTCCATCCTTTCAAATTGATCAAATTGAAATAGTCCATTAGGAATTGATTTAAATCAGTTTAGATAAGCTCAGTCTTAGTCCTGGCCCTTGAGGCTTTGGCTACTGAAAGTTCACTTGAAGCTGGACATATACCAGCTCCACAGGCCATCAACTTTATTAGTGTGGAGATAAGCTGATTAGATCTTGTCAATCAAAGGTGCCAATATCTCAATTGAGTGTCTCTCCCAGTCTTTCTCTCCTTCTTTGTTGCCCGCTTCAATGCCTTAAAAAAAAAAAGAGAGAGAGAGAGCAAGCAAGACAGAGATATGTGGTATGCATCCCCCTGGTTGTCACCAAGCAGGGTGCAAGGGTACTGTGATGATGTGATGACTATATTAAAGAGGACATCAATTTGTTTTAAAGTGTTTTGATTTTTTATGGTGGCATTAAGAGAGAGAACATTGTGGTTGCAGCTTTACTAGAAAGCAAAGAGTTCTAGAAGGAGGGAAAAAAAAAAAAA
>VZTU01000211.1:27526-43728 GCA_013400835.1 Zapornia atra | reverse complement strand
GCAGGTCATCCCCCAGCCTGTTGGTATTTATTTCTAAACTGCTTTCTCATTTCTGCAGTTACTGGAGGGATCAGGAATTCCTCTTGGTCCTGATTCGGATTTGCCACCAAAAACCTTGATCAACCACTGAACCTTTATGAAAATTCTGATTGCAGACTGCACAGCAAGTTGGGACAACATCAAAAGTCCCAGTGCTACCCCCAGAAGTTGAGGGTATTCAGCAAATTACAGGGTTCCAGCCAAAGGAAAGTAAAAGTAAAACCTCTCAGCGAAACGACTCGTCGTTATTTCAGCCACTGTATCTGAAGAGATGCCAGAGGTTCAGCTAACTCACAGGCCACAAGTCAGCACTGTGACAGTCCTTACAGCAAACCCTCCATGGCTTTGAAGAGATCCTCTTCCTTTATCAGCTGCCTGGGGCACACACACTGCAATTCAAACTGAAACTCCAGAATGGGTTTTTAAGTGTTACACCCAGGGATCTAAAACAGGAAGAGGTGACAGACCAGACACCATCAGGGCAAGGGCTGTAAGTGGTGGCTTTCCCCTTCAGAATGGCACTTGCACATCCCAAAGTTAGTTTCTACTTAGCTGCATCATCAAATATATGGATTTTTTTAAACCCTGAGAGCAGTGGTCTCACTTTGGCATTTACAGAACCACAAGGTTGGAAAAGACCTTTAAGATCATCAAGTCCAACCAATCCCATCCTAAGCTAAACCACATCCCTGAGCACCTCATCTACCCTTTTTTAAACACATCCAGGGAAGGTGACTCAGCCCCCTCCCTGGGTAAATCAGCTACAGAAGAAACACAATCAGTTGCACATAAATCAGGTGCAGAAGAAACACAAAAAGCTTTTTTTTAAGCTCCCACAGTATTGAGAACCCCAGGAGCTGCTCAGGATGCTCATGCCAAGCCCCATCCAGGTCCCATCTCCAGAGTTTCAATAGATACTCAGCAAAGATTGGTCTGTTTTCACTTCAGCTCCAGAAAAACCACGATTCCTCTGTATTTTTGGCCCTTGCCCAGTTTGGGAAGGAAGGGAATAAAGGAAGATTTCTTTACCTCATCTCTCTCTCTTCGTGCTGCGCGATGAGATTGCTGTAGAAGTTCTCTAAGGTCACCTTTGTCATTGTAACTCGCTCCTTGGTGTGATTACTCATGGAGGAGCACGGTGTTGGGCCTGTCATTGCCATGGCTGTTAGAAAAGAGAGAGGGAAGAAACATTTCACATTATAAATGCTGTGATGATGTGGATGAAGTGATGCTGAAATCACCCAGCTCAGATTTTTAATGGCAAACCCCAACAGCCCAGGCTGGACTGAGGCAAAGCAGAGCAAAGTTACAAGATAAAAAGGTATACCCCCTCAAACTTCCTGTTTTGCACATTTTTGATCTGGAAATGAGGGAAGGAAACTTAAGAAACACGCTGCCTCAAAAACCACAATTTCAGGCTGTGCTGCAAGTGTTTGTGTGTCCCAAAAATGTTATCTTAGATCTTTAAGAAACCTTAAAAATCCAGAAACATCTAGTCCAGATGTTCTCCTTCCCTTGACTCCTGCAGAACCAGCTCCCTCCGTTGCCTGCTGTCTCCTCTGCTGGGGAATTTATCCAAACCCTCAAAGCCAGGTGGTAATGGGCAACAGAGGAAGGGAAATAAAAGGCATCCACTTGCTTTTAAGCACTCTTGCTTTTACTAGCAGAAACCTGACCAAACCCAGAGGGACGCTGCCTTTGAACAAACTGTGATGTGTAAAAAAACACCCTGCAGTAAGTCTTCTACATTTACATGCTGGATTATAACTTAGGGTATGCCTCTTCCAACCAGGAGCACAGCTCCAGGGCATGTTTGACAACCCAGCTCTACTTTCTAAACTGCATTACAACGGTTGAAACACAGGGATTTCAAGGGTTAAACTCCTTTAGAGTTCGTTTCTCTTACTCACAGCGTAACCAGCAGTAAGGTAGCCAGTGAATCCCCTCTCCGTTGCCTTTCTGCAGCTCTTTACAAGGCAGCATTACACGGATCACATCCTTTAGGGATGCCAGCTGATCTACCTGCTGCTCTCACAGGTTCCTTCACAGCAAAGGTGGGAGCAGGGGAGACCCTGCAGCTGTTTTCTGAGATGGAACTGTGCGTGGAAGCGGCTCCGGGTGACACCCGGCCAGCGGCAAGGTGACAACACGCCCCGGGAGATGGCAGGGGAGGTGTGAAAGGCGTGCCTCTGGGTTTTGGCTTCCCAGGGAAGAGGATTTAACAACCCCCCCTGGCACAAGCAGGTGAAAGGGGTGGGGAAAGATAGGAAATAGAAAAGCAAAAGGGAAGGAAAGAGAAAGTAAGTGGTGCCAAACCACCTGTTGGGGCTCAGCTGCCCCCTGCGACGGGGACAGCCCCCGCCGCGACCGGAGGGGGACAGCGCAGGATGCTCCCGGCACCGGGGCTGCCCAGAGCCGGCCGGGGGGCGAGGCAGCCCCCGGGGGCAGCGGCTGCGCGGCCCTTCTCACGGCTCGACCCGCCGCGCTGGCAAGAGGGGCCCGGCACCATCACCGGGAGCGGACAAAAGGGGCCCGAGCCCCCCGAGCGAGGGGGAGGACAGTGCCCTCGCCATCCCCGCAGCACGGCCGCCCCCGGGGCGCGGGGGGGCGGTGGGGGGAGCTCATCGCCCGCAGCGCCCGTGTTCCCAGCCCCACCGGGGGCTTCGAGAGGGCCGCTCCCCGCTCCTCCTCCCCGGGAGCGGCGAAAGGCCCCCGAGGGAGGGGAAGGAGGAGATGGGATGCGGAGCACCGGGCGGCGGGNCGCCAAGCCAGGCGAAGCGGCTGGGGTGAGACAGGACGGACCTGGCGGGTTGGGGGACGGGACCGGGACAACCGGAGCCCCCGCACCGCTGCCACAACCCACACACACACACCAACGGCGACCCGGACGGGACGAGCACCCGAGGGACCGCTACGGCACCGCGCATGCGCCACCATCCTCCTGGTTCCGCCCCCGGGCGGGGCGGGGCTACACCGCCCCGCCCTCTCTGATCACGCATGTGCGGGGCTCTTCGCGCCACCGCGAGGGGTTCGGGCGCGGCTTGGCGCATGCGCAGTGTGGCCCGGGTCGAGGGAGGGGCAGGCGCACCTGAGGGGAGCCGGCACTCCGGGGGTGGCCGCGGATCAGCCGAGTTCTCCTTCGGGCCTAGCCTGAGGCGCTAGGGCTTCAT
The DNA here is from genome assembly GCA_013400835.1 of Zapornia atra. NCBI lineage: Eukaryota > Metazoa > Chordata > Aves > Gruiformes > Rallidae > Zapornia > Zapornia atra. The sequence goes on along the minus strand of VZTU01000211.1, from coordinate 40,519 downwards.
GCTGCAGGGCGCTGGCCTGTCTGCGGTGCTCCCGCAGGCCTGGAGGAGCCCTGTTCTGCTCCTCCTCCCTGCAGCGGTGCAGGGGAGGCTTGTGTTGGGTCACCGTGTGGTGACCTGCCAGGGGTAGGTGCTGCCAAGGCACCGGTGCTCGCCTCAGCCTCCCAGGCCAGAAGGACCAGACAGGACACAGCCATATCCCAGAGGTCTGAGCTTCTCATAGCTTCATCCCCTCTGCTTCATCCCCTGGTGTTGGTCTGGCACAGCCTGCACAGAGGGTCAGGAGGGGAAATGTCCCACTGCCCAACAAACTCAGGATGGGGCAGTACAGCCCAAGAGCCTCATGGCTCTTCTGGCACATCCAAAACCATCTGTTTCAGTAATGGTTTGGTTGGCATTGGGAATTGAACAGGGAGCTCTGAGGAATGGGAAGACTTCTGAACTCATCCCAAATGTGTGGAGATAGTAGCAAAAGAGGCCTTTGCTTCACTTTGGTTACACAAAAAAATAAGCAAGTGCAGTTCAGAGGGTGAAAATGGGTTTTATTATTAACAACATCAAGGATTCTGTGGGGTTTAATCACTGAGAAATACCTTCTGCACATGCAGATGAAGTCTATCAGCAACAGAGGAATTTCAGGATCTAAACCGGTGTGTTTAGTCCCTACACGATGGAAACGCTGATGTATTTGTACCAAACATGACAGACACTCAATTTCTGAAAGACTTAACTTTGCAATTAAACTGGACTTTGCTTTGCTTAGACAGAGCTGGTCGGTCTGATACTCACAGCAAACCCACGTTACCTCTTCCTCTTCCAGGAAACACAGGTGGCCTAGTGAAAGCTGGGTTTCTGCCAAGAAAACACGATGCACTGTGAGAGCTCTCTGAGAGGATTTCACACAATGACAAGGTAGGAAGTCTCGAAACAAAAGGCTCAAATAGGGACCCTGGGATTCAATTCTCATCTCCTCCACTTGTAGAACAAGGTGAATGTCTAGGGCTTTGGGGGGAAGTGGGGACATCACTGCTGCCTCTCTGGCCTGGCAAAAGTTTACCACCCTGAAGGGAAACCTGAAAGATGAGAGGCTTAAAGCATTCTAGGTGGAGAAGCAGGAAAAACCAAATCTTTGGACCTAAAGTATAGGAAGAGTCCTTCCTACCTGCAGGCAGGTGGGAAATAGAAAAGAATCTGTATGGGGAGGTAACTGCTTCTTCAGGACAGAACATGAAACTGCAAATGAACTGGTGAATGTGCAGGTTAATGAGCCAAACTTCCTGCTATGTGTGGGCTCAAGAGCTACAAAGAGCTGCAGCAGCCCTGAGACACCAGTGATGGGTGAGTGATACCAGGGCGTGCCAAATGACCTGCAAGGGAGAGGACCTGTGTCCTTACAGGGGTCTCTATTCAACATCTAGGAGTAGTTAATGGAGCAGATGGGGGTTCTTTTTCTTTTGGGGTTCACCTTTATGCTACAGCTTTTCCTTACAACATGACAGGCCTAAAGCACGGACAGACTGAGCTGGATTGAAGCTATTGGGAAAAGTTCTGGGGCTGGCTGCTAGGATTTCTCTTGCTGCTCAGCTCTTTGATTTGAAGGAGGTCGAAAAGGTCTTGCAGGTTCAGGTTACCCTTTGGGGTCTTCCCATACTGCAGCAAATCCAGCTGCTTTAACGCAGGGAAGCCCGGCTCTTTTTCTGTCAGTTCCAGCAGCTGCTTCATCAGGCTTGAATCAGGCTTCATCTCATCTCTGCTGCTGCTGCTGTAGAGATCTGAGGGATCTTGGCTCTTCTGAGAATCCCACGTGGCATCTGAAAGCGAAATATCCCTGCTGCTGGCTGTGTGCACGCTGCCTAGGGCGTTGTGGAGCCACATCAGGCGCTTCAGCCCTTGAAACGCCCGTCCTTTGTCATGCATGAGCTGATGCTCCGTTACTGCTCTTTTACTGCAAGGGGAAGAAGGAGTTAGTTGGGAATCAAGCACAGCCAAAGCTAAGCTAAGCTGCTATTTCAAACGCTGCTTCTCTTAGCTGAGGAAGGAGAGTTGGTGTGTCTGCCATGATGTGCTGACCCTGGCAAAGCCTCTCATCTCTCAGGCTGCCAGGTCCTGAAGCTGGGAAGCTCCAACACTATGCCATTCCCAAAATGAACACCATTACCTTAGCAGGATTAAAAAGCTCTTACAGAGGTTTGGCCTTGCCCAAATTTGGGTTCTTTTCAGAGGTTTAAATACCAGAATAAAACTCCCTTTTCATGACCTTAGTATTGAAGGATTCTTGGGTTTGTTTCTCCAGAGCTGCACGTCAGGAGTAATTTAACTGCAATCAGTATCCATGAAATGAAAACAAAGCCTTTTTTTTTTGAGATATGCCAAAAATTTTGAGCTAAATTTGGCTGGGGGGGGCAGGCTGCTTCTGGGATGCAAGTATTTCAGGGTTTCAGGCTGTTTAAGTAACAGCTAACTGCAGCTATGGACTCCCCATGCAGATCTGGATCTGAATGGGAACCTAAATGTGGAATTTTAGGCTTGTGCTGAACATCCTTACAGGGTTTAAAAGCATCAGCTGAAGAGTGGGATACATTGCACATCTAAAAATGCAACTGATCTGGTTTTATATTGCATGGAGGGTGATGTACAATGTTGTCATACCAAATATATAGAATTTTCCTTCCACCATGCCCAGCAGTAGAGATTACAGCCCCTTAAATCAAAGGCAAGCAGTCTTCTAATGGTATTAAGTAAAAGGATGATATTGCTTACTTTTCAGTGTCTTGACATGTAGCAAAACAGGCAAAGAACCCAATTGCCAAAAATGTAACCATCTGCAGAGATCTCTGGGGCAGGAACATTTTTTTCTCTTCTTTAAATCTGCTCCACAGGACAAGAAGCTGCCAATATGAGCAAAAATCTTTATTTTTCTTTGTTCTTTCACCTGACAAAACAAATGTCAGCATTTAAGCACTGATGTCCCAGAGTGTCAGGCGTGTGTGTTTGTAACATGCACTAGTACAAAGTTAATCGATTTCACAGTATATTTCTACATTCCCTTGCTAAAAGACCTGTCCCTTTAGTTATTTACTAGCAAATCCTGTATTAATTGTTACATCAAAAACTAGACAGACAAGAAAACGTTGCAGCATTTAAATTGTTACATAAAAATAGCAAAGAGATGTTGTGGTATAATGAGGCTGCTCCTTTTTTGAAGAAATAATTCTTCTTGTGCAGGAGCAGTTTGGGTTCATAAAAAACTCAGCACCTCCTCGAATGACTTTATGTACTAATTTGAGTATTAGATTGCCAATGACTGGGTAGAAAGGCAAATTATAACATACATTTGCTTGTAAAAATTAAGCCTGATCTTGAGAAAGTCTGCTCCACTAATTAACAAGTAGTTTCCTTGGACAATATGTCCCAATTAAATTAGACATGAAAGAATGAATAAGAACTAATTCCAATTTAAACATGTATTAAATACAGATACCTACACATAAATACACATACAGATACCTGTGTGTTTACGTGGTGTGTGGTAGTTTGGGTTATGCTAATGTAGAACTCCTGCTCATACATAATGGATAAGCTGTCACTTCCTATCGTGATCGACAGTAAACTAGGTATTAACGACAGAGCATCTTCCAGTGACAAAAGTAACATTATCTACTTACAGAGGATCTAGTAGAGATCACTGGGAGGTTCTGATCAGCACAGATGCGTCTCCTTACCAGTCCTGTCCTGACGTTCCAGTTGCAATGACAACGAGTGCCTTTCACCTTCTTTTATACCTGCCCAGAGACCGCAGAAACAATAGTAATGATCTCGACAGCGCTTTGTGACTAAGACCTTTCCTCTCGTGTCAGTGAAATGAGACAGCTCCCTACTTCCAGTGATAACAAATCTTGGATTCAAAAATGTTCTCTTCAGCAGTGACTAAGGAAAAGATCACAACTTTGTCCACAGTTTCTTACTGCTTTGCTGGCTTTCCTGTTTGCTGAGAACTTTTTATTCTAACGCAGCATTCCTGTGCCCCAGGATGATGGGAGAGGGGGATTCACACCTCCTGCCCCAGGGCTGATGGGGGGGAAAATGTGTCTGGGATGCAAAAGAGATCTCCCTCTGCTGTCTTAACGGCCCCATGTCTAGGATGCTAATGTTGTGTAGGAGGAATCTAAATCAGCAATAGGGGTGAGCTCTGTAATGCCAGTTATCAGACAGTTAGAAAAATGGGACAGTTACTTGTAGAAGACCTGAGAAGCTGGTAAATAAGACCCCTCTGGACTTTAATGTCCCATACAAATTTTGTTTAAACCCACAGTAAAGATTTTGGGTTTAAATCTTGGAAACTGGGGAGATATGGAGAAGGTGTATCTGAGTTAACAATACAAATGTGAGTAGTAGCTCAAGCGAAAAGCCACATACTGGTATGCTTCAGAACCCTACGAGGTGATGCCATGCGAGGTTTGATACTCGCTTCACCATCTCTAACCAGGTAACTTCAGTAGAATTTGGATACTCAGGATGTGGCTGGACCATTGGGCTGAAACCCTGGTCTATGGCAGGTGACCAGTTCCTGTTTCTTGAAGTGAAGGAAAGCGAATTTATTTGTCATTTCTGAACAAAAAATTCCCTGGAAAGATCGAAAAGAGAATTTGCTTTGCGTTATCAGAAGCTATTAATGCCTTTCACATAGGCACAGCCATCCCTTCCCCTTAAACCCAGCCTCAGGTGACTGCAAACACACTGTCCAGACAGAGACAGGCCCTATTAGCAGTGCTAGCAACACCTCATCTGTTCTGGCAGCTTCTATGGACATCAAAGTGCTTCTTGTTCCATTCCTCACGATTTCGAGCCCCGCTATTTCCGAGCAATCAAATAAGCATTCCTGATTTCATTCCGTGAGCCCCAATTGTTAAGGAGAGTGTCACTCATTAAAGAGAACAAAGTGTATCACCAATTAAAGATGACATTTGTTAAATGTTGGTAAAACAGGGACTTGCTTCACATCTTAGTTTCCAGGGTAGCGGTTCCGCTGCCGTTACACTGAATTATCTGCCTGCGAAACCAAGGTTTCTTAGTTACATCTTCAAGGACTAATAAGCATCAGCCAAAGTAATGCCCCAGACATCTGGTCTAATTCATCCTTGAACTTTTCTAGGCGCAATTATATGATGGGTTTTTATTGAATGCAGTTACTTGCATCTCCAGTGGAAGAACTAATATGGTATTCATCCGAGTGACTGCAGGCGGGCTAGAGACCCTGCCAGGGCATCTGTAAATGGGCACTTGAAGCGTTCTGTAATGGCCAAGCCACATTGCCATGGCTACCCTCTTCCACAGGATATTTCTTTCCACCTAAAAACTTAGAAGAAGTCATAGAATCATAGAATGGCATGGGTTGGAAGGGACCCCAAGGATCATAGAGTTCCAACCCCCCTGCCACAGGCAGGGCCACCAACCTCAGGCCTGAGTCTATACAAGGTTGCACAGGGCCCCATCCAACCTGGCCTTGAACACTTCCAGGGATGGGGCACCCACCCCCTCTCTGGGCAGCCTGTTCCAGCCCCTCACCACTCTTTCTGTAAAAAACTTCCCCCTAATATCTAATCTAACCCTTCCTTCCTTTAGTTTTATTCCATCCCCCTTGTCCTGCCATTATCTGCTCTTTGAAAAAGTTGAATCCCCTCCTGCTTATCAGCTCCCTTCAGGGACTGGCAGGCTGCAATGAGGTCCCCCCACAGCCTTCTCTTCAGGCTGACCCAGCCCAGCTCCCTCAGCCTCTCTTTGCAGGGGAGCTGCTCCATCCCTCTAATCACCCTCGTGGCTCCTCTGACCCCTCTCCAACAGCCCCACATCTTTCTTGTATTGGGGGCCCCAGATCTGGACACCTTGGTCATGATTTCACAGCACCTCCCTGAGAGGTGTGTATGTGAGGACAGAGCACGCTGAAGTTCCAATGCATGTTTGGGAGGCATCCGGCACGAAGACTGGCACAGGCAGCGCAGTGGGGAAGAGGTGCTTGCAGGGGTTGATTGCCACGGTTTGGAGTATTTCTAAAGGAAATACATGTCGATTGCACAGCTTAGAGAACAGCCACGCATAGCAGTTAACATTTGTAACTATGATGAGAAGATTGCTGCTTTCACAAGGATAAATTGCACAGTGATGGTTTTAGCAGGTATAGATTAATCTCTGCACAAGCCCTGGAGATCCTAGACCTGACTAGGAGCCAGTTTTGCCACGGAATAACCAGCAAAACCATCTGATGAGAGTTCAGTTACCTCCAGGCCTCCCTCAAAGCACACATAGAGCCATCAAAGGTTTTAGCCTTGGCTTCAAAGCCTTCACTCCCACCCTCCGGCTTCTCCCGGTCTTAAGGTCTGACTTCACATCAGAAGGTGCCTTTGCTTTTCAATCCCCCTTTTCAGCAGGAGCGTTTGAGCGAGGGGGGGCTGTGCAAATGATGGTTTCCCAATGAGTGATTCTTTTGTTTTGCTTTCCAGCCCTTTCCCCGGGGAGCCAGGTGGGGGAGGAAGGGAATATGGCTTGCTGCAGGGCATGAAAGAAAAGGGAAGGAGAAAGCCTGGAGGCCCGGCTGAGGGGGAGAGGAATGGGGGGAGGGATAGAGAGCAAAGCGAATGTGCAAATAGCCTCCTTAGGCCAAGGGGGATCTTCTTGCCTGCGAGTTTAAAGCTTAATTAAACAAAGACTGTACAACATCAAAGGGATCCTCCATCTGTAGGGAGATGGACAGACAGACCTGATGGATTTTTGACACGTGTTGTGCTGTTATTTCAGCAGGACCAGAAGTGTGAGCTCCAGAAGGCTTCGTGCTTCATGATGCAAAAACAACTGGGGGTTTTTTTGGGTATTATTTTTCCTTCTCACTGCTCTCAGACTGCGGTTCAACTGGGCTGTTTGGTGCGGCTGTGGAAAGACACCGCCCTGTTGAGAGGAAACTGTTTGACCACACTTGGATGGTGCAGTTCCCCCCCCCACCCGAGCTGCTGGTGAAGCAGCTGCTAATGAAAGGCTGCTTTCCCTTCCTGGCCTCCCTAATTGAGAGGTCAGAGGAAATGACACCTCGCAGCAAACCCAGAGCCCATGAAGACTTTGCACCACCCCACCCTGTCACCGGGCCCTGAGGGGGCCGTCACCAGCCCTCTGCCCCCGCCCAGAGGAAGGAGCCAGAAGCTCCATAACCTTTTAAAGGAGGTAAAAGTCAGCCTTTTGAGAGAGCAGGCCCCAGGCTTCCGCTCCTTTGGGTGGTTAGAGCACTTCTGTATCAACTTCATATTCTGGGGGGGATGCAACACACAGTCACATGCAATTCAGAGGGGGGTAAGTAATGTTTGAGGAGGGGGGGTAGGCTCTAGCACCAGCGTCTGGGCTGTGTGGGCAGTTTTAAATCCTGTATCATCCCAGAGAGAACACCCATCTTCCAAGGGATTAAAGCTGAAGTTGAAGAGCAGTGAGTCAGACTCACTGTTCGAATTCTCCATTTTCTGATTTCAAGCCAGATTTACAGAAGTGCCAGAGACTCACAGCTCTGTCTGAACAGTAGCAAGGATAAGTGTTTTGACCTTCCAAACCTGCCCTGGAGCCCAGCCCGGGGCTGACTCTTTCCTTTCCAAAATAATCTCCAGTTGGAATACTTCCCATCTGCAAAACAAATTCAGGTGAAGCAGAGACAAAACCTCTTGTCCCTTGTGCTGCTTCTGTAATGCCCACTGGGCTCTCTGAGCTTATCCCTGTTTGCTGGTGTTGCAGCATGCCTGGAGAACACTGCCTGGAGAATACTGCAGAGAACCTTGACTGAATAGAAATGAAAGAAGAGGGGTGCCCTGCAGTGCAGGGGCTGCCTCCCTGGGAAGGAGCTCCCCAGAAGCTGCCCTGGCGAGTGGAAGGTGCCACCATCTGATGCCCACCCCTCCGTTTGGCTGGCCTGGGTGGCAGCTGGGCAGGAAGGTGCTGACCCCAGGCACCAGAAGCCTGCCTGAGAAGTGGGGGAGTCCCAAGGTCACCTGGAATCAGCTGTCTTGTACCCAGACTACACTGGGTGCCTGGTCACTAATGTCTGTAGGACTGAGAAGGTTTTTTGTAAAGGACCAAACAAGCCAAGAGCTGATCTGGATTTTTTATTCCAAATGGCAAGGCCTGAGGGAGATTCCTCACCACGCAGAGGCCATGGGGCTGGGTCTGTAATCAACACCCAGCCTGGGACCCCAACAATGGCAGAAGGCTGGAAAGATGAGGACGAAGGCTGGCAAGCTAAGAGTCTGCAAATGACATCATTCAAGTAAAGGGACTTCTTGTTAACTAATCCCCAAGTGCTGAGTCTCAGGGACACACTATGCCCCTGCCCTGGGCATCCTGTAGCTTAGGTCTGTGATGTATAAATTACAGTGTTGTTTCACTCTCCATTTACTTGAGGTATATGCTTTCAGAGTGTAAAAGTGTATACATTTTAAAAGCCAGGGAATAAGGAACAGGAACTTGGAAGCAAAAGAGCAGTGCTGGTTGGAATAAGTTTACACAACATGGTTGTAATATATCTAAGCATCAGGCAAGTGTAGGTCACAGTTTCTTTAGAAAACAGCCTTCATCAAGATGAGTCTGTTGGGAGAATGTGAAAATAGGCTGAATCCACAAGGGCTTGCCAAGCAGCTAGCTGAGGTACAACTGCAGTGAGGTATGACTGAAGTAAGGAAGAGTCCCTTCAGACCAGTTCCTGTTGCGTTCCTGTAAGGACGGTTCCTATCAAAAGACCTTGCTGTAGATAAACCATGCCAGTAAATAAAGATTGTTGCTAATGTCTAGGCTTTTTTAGGGAGAACTCTAACAGATCCTGTTGCTGGTAGAACTATTTTTCAGTAAATATTGCCTGTCTCCTGAAGTATCCCTTAAATTTGGCTCACATGACTGAGGTTTCTCCCAAACCATTAACAGATGGAGTAAGTTCATCTTGGAAACATGGATAGCAGCTTGAATGTAACACCTTATTTCTTGTCAGTCTGGTCATGGAGTCTGGTCTGGCCATGTTATGAAATAGGTGACTGTGCTCTGCTGGAACTGTGCAGACGTTAGGTGCTTTTTCAAGCTAGACTTGACCACCTGATTAAAGTACATCTGGTCTTGTTTGTAAGGCCAATGTTCTCTCCATCCTTTTATGGAAGATCTGATGAAGGTAGCAGATCTGTAAGTCTCAGAAGTATTGAACATGAACAGCATTTTCTTCCTGCAAAAGCAAGGGATGTGCAATGCAGCAGGGTTTTTCCAACCCTGTCTTGGGTTTGAAAACCTTGGAATAAGGAAGAAAGTAATGTACATAATGCAGTTTGCATATATGTCTGTACACATACATAGTGCTGCTCAGAGCTGTTTCAGGGTATCATCTTTCAGAGGACAATCAAAACGCTGACTTTGGAATTAATGAAGCGCTGCGTTGGGGCACGCTGAAACCCGCTGTGGAAATAGGTTGGGGTTTGGTGAATACAGCTGCCTCTGTTCTGACCTCTGCCTTTTGTCACAGTTATGTGCCACGTTTAGTTTCTTTATAATGCCAAAAGCAAACGGGATTACATGGCTTTTACAATATTTTCAGTGTCATGTGTAACTGTGGTACAAAGTTAAAAGGATCTATTAAAGACTACAGTTGTCCAAGTTGTTCTCTGTTCGGTGTGGGGTTTGTTTCTTTTTTATTTTACATTTTTGTCATTGCAAAACTTAAATCATGTTTCAAATCTATACTACGTGATATAAGGCAGAGTTCTGGTCAATGTTGCAAATCCCAGCTGCAAAGGGAGGCGAGCATGGGAAATCAAATTAAGTCAAGAAGTGAGATGGCTGAACAACCTCAAGTAAGTTTGGAATTATTTCCTTTGTCTTGACTCAGGAAATTATCCATCAGCTAATTTAGATTACAATGCATTAGATTTCTTTAATTAAAAGCAGATAACTGTCAGATATCTGTACACATGATAAAGATCCTTTAGAGCATCAGAATCCTTATTTATTCTGTCCCCTGGCCAATTTTGACCCTTGGGAGGATTTTGGAGAGAAGAGGCTCTTAAAAACAATGAGGGATGCTGCAGAAGATTTTGAAAAATTATAAGGAATTAATACCATCTAATTGTTTTTAATTCCAGGGTGTTTTTAAAGTGCTGGTACAGTTCTAAGAGACTGAAGATGCCCCATCCTCAGTGCAGCTCCTGCATGGAAATCACAGCGCATGCATTAGCTTGCACTCAGAATGCCTTATCGCATGTAACATTCTTCAAAGTATTATTAATTATACTTGTATCAGATAAATCTCTCTTGCCAAATGAAAAATGTGTAATCTGGATGAAACACAGGCTTACAGGTACAGCTGTGGGGAAGTTACTGCAGGAGCAGCCCTGGATGGGTTCCTCATACAACTTGGTAACCCAAACCAGGAGGTTTGTCATCTAAACCAACCCCTCTGGAGCGAGTTATTTTAACTCCTGTGATAAGTCCTAGCTAAATGTGCATATGTTAAAGCACGGCAGCACTGCTGCTTCTGCCCTCTGTAAACTAAAATTCCTCAGTTCAAATCCTCTCGTTTTCTATTGAGTGCTGGAAAAAGAAATAGTAATAAAAAAAAAAAATCACTTCCTTCTTTTGTGCCTCAGTAGGGGGAAGCCTAGACATAAAATTTACCAAAAGCTATGGGGAAAAAACCCATCGGTTTGCTCAACGCCTTTAATTAAAGCTGCTGAGAAACTGCTCTTAGTGAACTGAGGCGTTCGTGTGCCTGAAGCCCTTGGTGACAGGGGAAGGTGCTTAAAAACACAGGCCGAACGTGTCCCACCAGGTTAGAGAGGCACAAGCAGAAAACATTCTTTATTTACTCTTTTTAGCCAGCGGAAGAGCGTCCCTGGGTGTGCTACAGCGCCCTGACTTTGGGGACCTGAAGCCTCCCCCCCGGCAATCGGTTTCCAAAGCGAAATCCTGTGAGGGAAGAGGAAGCTCCCGCCGCGCTTTGGGGCCGCGCGGTGGCGGCGGGATGAGGCGAGCTGTCAATCAGCGCAACGGCGCCCTCTGATTAGCTGTCGCCTAGCGTTACGTGAGAGAGGACTGCCCGTATATAAGAGCAGGCGGGGTAGGTGGCTGCCGCCATTTTGTCCAGTGAGGAAAAGCGGAGCGGGAGTTTCGTTGAGGGTCGAGTCGGCTACGAATTTAGCGCGGGCTCCCTTCGCGCGCCCTCCCTCTTAGCATCGGTGAGGATCTTCACCTCGGAGGGCGGGGGGGGAGGCGGCGCCCGCGGTCTCGGTCCCCGGCAGGGCGGATGGAAGCGTGCGGGGCCCGGTGGCGGCAGACAAAGAGCAGCCGCCATTTTGTAGAGCTGGGCCACGGGCGGTGGCTGCCGCCACGCTGAGGAAAACCGGGCGGGGAGAAGGCGGGTAGGCCGCGGACTGACTTGGTAGAGCCCGCTCGCCGCCTTTTCTCCGCGGCTGTGGCCGGTGAGAAGCGGGTATAGGCGGGAGGTGCCGCGGGGGTGGTGTGGCGCTTTTTGCCGCCCGCTCCGGGGAAGCGTTGGTTCCTTACGCCGCGCACGCAGTGCTGAGGGGACGCTCGGGAGGGATTCCCGGGGCGCTCCTGGCGTGGCCTCCGCCGAAGATGGCGCTGCTTCCCCCCGCCCCGGCATGTACAGCTTTCCTCGGATCCCGCTTCGAGAACAATGGAGTCCTTCTCCCGCCCAGCGCTCCCCCTGCAGGCCCGGCCCCCGCCGTAAGCCGGGCCTGGGGAGAGGGCCGCGGTGGAAACAACCCCCTTCAAAGTTGGGGGCGGTAAAAGTAAACGAAATTCCCCAGAGTACTGAATTTTAACCACGATTACAATGTAGCAGTTAGCTTTTGTGTTTGAACACCCCTTCCTCCCCCCCTTCCCCCGCCTTAACACAGTTTTTATGTTTCCTTCATGTTAGATCGTATCACTGTTGAAGTTCCTGGGAAAAACAGCCACAGAATTACTTACTTTTTTTTTTTTTTTCCCGTCCTAGCAATGCATCGTGACTCTTGTCCGCTGGACTGCAAGGTTTATGTGGGTAACCTTGGGAACAATGGCAACAAAACTGAGTTAGAGCGAGCTTTTGGCTACTATGGACCACTGCGCAGTGTATGGGTCGCGAGGAACCCTCCTGGTTTTGCCTTTGTGGAATTTGAAGATCCACGAGATGCAGCTGATGCAGTAAGAGAACTAGATGGAAGGTAAAACATGCTGTTCACGTGTTTGGCTTGCCTGGTGAAAATGAATTGGGGGTAGTTGCACAGTTTTAAAGTGGGACGCTTCAACTGGCAAAACCAAGGGCTTAGACACACTTGTTACGCAATATTTATTTGTGCAGGGGTGTAAGGGCAGTCTAGTAGCGTAGGGCTAGATTTGGGTAGTTACATTTAGTTTTTTGGAGTAAGACTCACAAGTCAGATTGTGACTTTGACTTACTGGTTAAGTTCAGGATGATGTTGTTCTAAGGAGGCAGAGCTGCTCAAGGAGTCTCCTTGCTGCTTTCTCTGTCTGCTTTAGTAGCATCGTGAGCACTTGGAAGTGTCCAAACCATTTGTCTGCAGACTAAAGCGTACAGATTAATGAAATGCTTTTCCCCACCTTGTCTATTCTTTTTCCCTCTCTTGATTCTGCAGGTTTTCTTCTGCACACAGACTCGTCTCAAGAAACGCTAACCAATGTCAATCTCTTTCCCAGAACCCTCTGTGGGTGTCGTGTCAGAGTGGAGCTCTCCAATGGTGAGAAACGGAGTCGGAACCGTGGTCCACCTCCATCCTGGGGCAGGCGTCCTCGGGATGACTATCGCAGAAGAAGTCCTCCTCCTCGGCGCAGGTACCCTAGGTCAAAGTACACTGGTAGAGCTGTTGGCACTGTGTTACCACTTAGCATCCTAGAAGCAGGCTTTTTAAAAGCATGTTGATGGATAACATTCATCTATCTTACCCAATTTGGAGATGGCAAATGCTTTTAAAAAAA
>VZTU01000211.1:13651-27466 GCA_013400835.1 Zapornia atra | reverse complement strand
CCCCCCCCCCCCCAAAATTGAGGTGAACTTAAGTTGTGTTGAATGTTGGCTTTTGTCCTTAGGTCACTGTGCAAGTTGGTAGTCAGCGCCCTCTATCCTGGACTTCCCCTCATTCCTCCTAAAATCTGCTCCATCTTCTAGTCACACTTTCCCTTTCTTCCCCATACTTCAACTTAGGCTGTTCCTTTCCTTTATTCCATAATGGCAAAACATGACATGCAGCAGCTTAGCATTTCCATACAGATGTGTTTCTCCGCTTTGTTTGCACAATTTAAATACTTCCTGATTAGGCAGCTGTTTAGTAATCAATTGAGTAACAGTTGCTCTAACTAAACATCTAGGATCTTTACTCTCTAGTGTTAGTTTGGAATTAAAACGTCGTGTGACCATCCTGTCACTTAAAGGTTTGCAAACCCAGCTCTAAAGTGTAGCAGGATTTTTGGTAACTGAGACGTTCTTGGACCCAGATTAGCTTGTCTGGCGGTTTAAGTCTGCAACGTGGTTTTTGCAGGACTGAGTTTACCTGTTCCAGGTGAGTGAAGTCCTCCCGAGTCAGGGTTTCGAGCTTGCCCTTTTGCTGTTGAAAAAAAAATAACACATTAGGAGTTATTTGTTAGCTAATAGATGGTTGTACTGATGGCTTGTTTTTCATTTTTTTTATGCTTTTTGGTCCATCTATTAATAAAAATGAACCCGTTACAGAGTCACCATCATGTCTCTTCTCACCACCCTCTGAGTCTGCATTAGCCAGTCAACTAGCCCTTTCAGCGTCATGTGACCAGCGCGCCCCATTCAGCTTGGCTGGTGTCGTTTCACATGACCCAGGCATGGCCAGTCGTCAGGTTGCACCGCCCTTTGGTTCCCGAGCATGCTGTTTTCTCTCAGCCTTCTCTCCAACCTTAACCAAATCGGCAGCAGCCACCTCGACCGCCCACACATTCCCGGCCAATCAGCTCAGCTGTTTATTTACCAAATGTCTTCACAACAACTACAGCAGCAGCCTTCGGCTAACAAAAAAGCAGGAAAAATCCACAACACCCCCTTCGCCAACCAACTAAATACAACGCAACATCTGGCAAAACCTTTTCAGCAAATTCTTCTTGGCAGTCAGTCCGGCAGCCTCACCTCACCATTTCTAGCTTGTTGAAACCAAAAACTAGTAAGTTTTTCCTGCTTATACAGTTTACTGCTGGTTAAAATAAGGAGTAAGCGGCTTATAAGTAATTACTTTTCTCAATCAAAGGCTGGCTGTGCATAATTGAGTGGTAACGTACATATGTTGCTTGAGAAAACTTTTAAGGGTGATACGGAAGCTCTTACACTGTGAATAACGTAAAGACCAGTATATTTGCATGTGAGATGCCAAACTAAATTTTTAATAAACCTCTAGCAAACTTAGCTTTTCCTTGCCAGAAAAGTCCTATCACCTTTAAATGGTTTTACTAACAGTTTTCAAAACTTAAAACAATTACTTTTTGGGATGAACTGGGCCGAGCTAAGGTTATTTTTTTATTATTTTTTTTTTTTTAAAAGAAAATAGTCTAAACACACTATGGCATTAAAAATGACAATCACAAATATGCAGTTCTAATGTAGCACTTAATGGCATTATCAATATTGACACTGAGCGCATTTTCACTTTTTTTTCCCACTTGGTATCTCTTATGTCTTGCCATGGACCTTTTTGGCTTGCATGGGTTCCAAAACATTTGGTCTGTGCTGGTTTTTGGTATTTTTTTTTTTTTTTTCTTTTGGAACCACTTGTGGGACTTTGGTGTGGTGTTCTGGGCAGTGTATTTAGTTGAAATGGAAAGTTGCATTGGACAACTCTGCTATGAAGCATTCTTAGTTAAAAGTGAATTCGTGGTTGGAAACGTGCTGTTCACACTGAGCTTTGTTTTACTGCCTAATCTTCCCATGCCTTTTACTGGATGATGGATGCCAGTTATTCTTGGCACGTTCCCTGGGCCCAACAGTGAGTTTGACAAGTTGGGAAATGCCTCACCCCGTTAATGCTGAACGAGTTGATAAAAAACCTGACTTTCCTTTTTCTGGTTCTAGATCACCGCGAAGGAGAAGCTTCTCTCGGAGCCGCAGCAGGTAAGCACCAGTTAATTACAGCCTGGACCCCTTTGGGGGAGGTATAACCAGAAACCAAGCCAGAGCCTTGGGGCTGCAGGCACTACCAGATTCTGAGGAGGTGGTGCAGCTAGCAAGAAGGGAGAGCAGGGTTTGCTTCTGCAAAAGTTAACACATTTGTGGAGCTGTCTGAGATTCTGGGGTTACTGGTTGAAGGATATTAAGAATGGAAATAGTTTTTCTGTTCTGCAGCAGTCCAAGGCTCCTGCTGGTTTCTTGCAGTTGGGGTGTTATGTGCTGCTCTCCTCTGGATACTGTGAGCCACAAGTACAGAGGATAAAAACCACAGTGAACACGTTGGGCTGCTGTATTTTGCAGAGCATTAGGTGGTTCTGATGCAGTTTTGTGTTAGGGTTTTTGAACCTTCCACAGTTACAGGTGACTTTCATGTTCTTGCAGCATAGGCTGTGTTACTGTGATGTGTGTAAGTATAGGCAGTAGCTGCTGCAGTTGCTCACGATCTGGCTCTGAACAGACTTAAACTGCTGCAAAGGAGTAGGTGGCTGTTTACAATATGACTTAAGCTGTGCTCTGTGGCTCAAGCGGATTATTCCTACCTGCAGGAATGGCTTCACACAATCATCTTTAACAGGTTTCCCCAGTTGAATAGCTAGAAATTTTACCTGGGGAGCTCTGCAGATAGCCTTGTTAACCCAATTAGCTTAGTTTTCTTGGACACTGTAATCATGTTATGTTGTAATCTTTAACAGGTCCCTCTCCAGAGACAGAAGAAGAGAGAGATCACTCTCACGGGAGAGGAACCATAAGCCATCCCGTTCCTTTTCCAGGTCTCGCAGGTAGGATGAGTGAGAGGTTATGTGGTTGAGTAAATCTGTAAAGGATTGCTTCTGTGTCTTGGTAGTATCAAAGTGACTTTTGGCACAGCATTGCCTCTGGTGCCTTAACCAGTGTTCTTTACCTTAAAGAATTAAATACCCAGCTTTATTAAACAGTGTTTTAAATGTATTCTGAGTTGGGCTGGAGGTTTGGGGCAAGATGTGGTGCTTTTGGTGGCTGGGAACTAACTCGCCTTTTCTTCTTTAGTCGCTCCAGGTCAAATGAGAGGAAATAGTACTGTGAGAAGGAGCTGTGTACAGGAAGCCGTTAGATCTGGGGACAGGAGGAGTATGTACAGAACATTTGTTTTGTTTTCAAACTTCATAACGCTTGGTGCATTTTTAAAATGTTTTAGCTGTTGAACTTGCTTTGTTCCTTGTATCTTGTAACAGGTGGCAAATGTAAAGATGTGAATCTGTATATGGTTCTGAGCAGATCATATGGTTTGTAATATTAATCACTGTACAATGTACCATTATACATGGCCTTTTGGCGTTGAGTGGCAATCAAGTTTGTCTTGCATAGAGAGAAGAATGTTTCTGGTCTTGACATATGCTGGGGAATGTTGTGCTGGGATTCAGCTTTGGGAAGGAGGCGTGCAATGAAGATGTGTTCATTGCGGGAGCGTGGCCATGAGTGGCACTCGTCTGCACAACACAGGACGTAGATGCTTCATAGTACAGTTCTCAGGAACGTCGAGCCAGTGGCATGTGAAGGGAATGACTGAGCTGCAGTTTATCCAGAGCTCCAGTTCTGACTTCAGGACCTGGAACTGAGCTACTTTATATTATGAAATATAAATTTTTAGCCGTAGGGTCAGTTAATTTTGTACTTTGTGTGACTAGAGTACTTCAAACAGGCGATTGTTGGATTGCCGACTATTCCAGAACCTCTGAACAGACCAAATACTCAGCTGAACTGTCAACTGGAGGGGATGCCTTGGGTGTGTAATGGTACATTGTAAGAGTTACAAAATGAGCATTTCTTTACTGTACAAGAATTTTCATGTCACTTGTAAAATGTCTTTTGTGAGATCCTTGGGATTAAAGTTTTGGTTACAACTTGTTGTTCAGTATTTAACTTGAGTCCCTGCTCTATACAGTCGCTTTGCAGACCGTGTGTTTGGGTCTTGTGGGTGCAACTCAAAGTTAAATGTGCTCTGCAGCGCTGGCTCTGGTGACACTCACAACGTCTGGGGGTGTGTAATGTACCCCTGAAAGGCTCAAATGCAGCTGTAAGTCCCAGCTCACTGTGTGTGTGGCCCCCCTGGTGAGGGGCACAGCTTCCCCTGCTGCTGGCGGCATCCACTGTGCCAGTGTCACCAACAGCAGAGGGGAGCTTAGTAGAGGATTAGCTTGGCATCTTTGCTGACTGAGCTCCACCAGTGCTGGAGGTTTCAAAGTTTGCAATGGTTTCTGCATCCTCCATAGGGAGATGTTTAAGGTGTTCCTTGTTTGTCAGATTGGAAGTTGCTGGTCTGTAAGCTGAAGCTTTGCAGGAGGGTTTCCCTTGGCATGGCTTGGGTGTGCAGTGAGCTCCCATAAACCACCTCCCACCTTCTTCCTGTATCCAAGAGAAGATGAAAGGGATGTAGCTTAATGATGTGAGTTTAGATTAAATCCATCATACTGAACAGACTTGTGTTTAATTTCCTTTTGCTTGTGGTGCCCAGCTGGGGAAGGGGTGACCTTCACTGTTCTGCCTCCCAGAAAGGGGGATGGGGGTAGTGCTCCCATTGCCCTTGGCAGCTGGGACACGGGTGCATGCTGCCTTGATTCATGTCCTCTGACTGCTCGGTGCTACGTGGGGTTGGGCTGGGTGATCCCAGGGCCCTTTCACACCCCAAGGGAGGATTCTCTGCTGTGCTTCTCTTACCTGGCTGTGAGCCTCCCCCGGGCCGAGCGATGCGCTGTGCTCTGAGCAAAACCTTCGGGAAAGGGACGGGCTCTGCGGAAGGTGCACGGGAGCGGGGGGTTCCCGTGTGCTGTTCCATCCGCAGTGGGAGCTGGAAGCGCCGAGCGAGACAGGGCTCTGAGGCCGGCGGTGCGGCGCCCTGTGCACTGCCGCGGTTTCTCGGCAGAGGGCGGGGTGTCCTCACCATCCCGTCCCGCCTGCTGATTCTGCAGCGAGTTTGGTCTTGAAATGGTGGCAGACTAGCTCCCGGGGCAAGTTTGTTTTGGGTGAGGGACACCCGAGGGCTGAGGTGGGACCCTGTGCCGGTTTAACACGCGCGTCCAGCGGGGTTTGACTTGCGGAAGGATGGCAGCGCTTGACTCAGCCTCCGTGCCGGCGCCTCGGTTTCCCTCCGTGGTTACGTGTGGGATGAGCAGCACCCGGTAGTTTGAACTCCCGATGGAAAGAAATTGGAAGCGCTACAGCCAGGTAGCGCTTCGCGGCCAGGGTGCGCTGCGGCGAAGCAGGTGCTGGAGCCTGCGGAGCTGGGGGTGTTTATCAGTTTGGGGGTTCTGACATTGTATTGCGCCACTCAGCCTGTGAAGAAGCTTGGGCTGGATCAGAACTTAAGAGCAGTGCTGCTGCTTTTATGTAACCAGGTTGGGGGGGGTGATGGGGAGCAAAACGAGGAACTTCCAGAGGAAGATGGGAAGTGTCTGACCACTGGCTGTGCACAGCCCTTTTCCCAGGGTGCGGTTTGCAAGTGTTACTTCACTGCAACACCACAGCCTCGGATTTAAGGCTGGGGGAGAGGGCGACCAGCCTGGGAGCACCGGGACAGGTGGAGTGTTGTGGCCCGCGCTTAAAAAGTCACCTCTGAAATTAAATTGGCACGGAAATGTTTGTGTTGACCTGAAGCCAGGGCCATCCCTCACCTCTCCCCAGAGATTCCTAAAGCAGGAAGAGCCTCTGAGGGACCTGGCCTGGCCAGGGCAGGACAGACAGACAGTATCCAGCCGTCCGTGGGCAGAACTTGGTGGCTTACAGCCCATCCTGGGAGCCAGCCCTGCTCTGAGGGCTGCGGGTTCCCAGAGTGTCTCTGCTGTCTGCTCCTTTCTAAGCTGTCTCAGGGCTGGGTGCTGTGTCTTCCTCTTAAGCTGCGATTCTAATTTGGGGAGAGGTTTAGCTGCCCCTGCTTTTGCCTGGCAGAAGCATCCTGAGGTTAACGCTATCTGAGTTCCTCAGACGCCCATCAGGGCAGTATCTCAGCGTGTTCCACGACGTAACTACCCTCTGTTTATGTGCGGCTTGTTCTTTTCTCACACTCTCCCTAGGGACAGTGTTGTGTGCGAAGGGTTTTGCAAAGAAAGGGATTATTATTTTCTGTTTCTGTCCACACTGCTCTTTGTTTATGGCAGAGAAGATCTTCTTAATAATGTGCTTGAAACAGAAAAGGGAGAGGTTAAAGAGGTTTGTTTTTTCAGTGGGATTTGTTCAGATAGGTTCAGCTTCAAACTTTCCACCTCGTTCCTTCTGCTTTGGAGCCAGAGGAAATGGGAGAGGAGCTGCACTGTGCCCTGGGCTCTGCCTGCAGCAGGGTTCACTGGGAGTGCCCGAGTAGTTCTGCACCCTTTTCCTTCTGCTCTAAACATCACCTCTGACCGAGATGCCACGCTCTCTCCTGACAGAAATACCCATGAAACACCTGAACGTGTGACAAGCTTTCTCCTATTTCTGCTGCTTTTAATCCCTGTCCTCATCCCCACGTACAAATCATACCCCAGAAACACTTCAGTCACCATCGGGTACGTCCCATCCCGGTGCTGACGCAGCACAGTGTCACTTCACTAGGAAAAAAAAAAAACCAAAGAAAAGCCCGGAGCATCAGCCCCTTTTGCAAACAGAAGGCCAAAGGGCTGGAGTGCAATTCCAGTAGCTCAGGTTCAACCTTAGATCCTGCACAGCCGGGCGATAGCACAGCTCCAGGGACCATAAAGAGGCGGGCCTCCCTCCTCCTCCTGACCTGCAGCTGGCTCCAATTTCACACCTCAACCTGCCAAAAAGTGTAAAATAAAGACAGTTTTCACTTGGCAGCCCTTAAAGTCGCTGAACAGAGCAGCTGCAGAAGCAGAGGCAGCAGCCCAGCCTGCCATCCCCCGCAAGGAACCTTCTGGCTTCCTAGAAACACTGTCGCTGTCTCAGTTTTCTGTTTCATTACTGGAGCTGCACTGAGGGAGGCACCACCATTCGTTACGTTCTGTTAGTGCCCTTCAAGCAAACACTGTTGTGGACTAAAATAAACACGAGATCCAGACAAATATAAAATAGACTATGCAATAGGAACACTATGTTCCCAAGTGATTCATTCATCTATTATTTAATAATTTATTAGCTGGCATCACTTCTAGTCGAACACATCCTCGCGTGGTGGTTCTGCTCCGTCCTCCCGAGGCAGTTGAGCTGTCAGATTTTCTGTGGGAGAAGGGAAACTCAACGCCCTTCCCAGCCAGATCCTACCACTGATTTTCTGTGGTGTTACTCCACAACTTCCCTACAGTACCCCAGGACCCATCCTGCTACGGTCAGACTGTCCCCATCTGTGGCTGCACAACATGCCGTGATGTACCCACAGCACATGCAGACGCCGAGTCGCTGCCCGACGCCACCGGCCAAGCCGCCCATCGACGCCGTGGCGTGGAAGGCCCTTGGCAAGCCCCAACCCTCTGTCGGAGCTGCGGTATCAGGGTGGGGCTGCGGTATCAGGGCGAGGCACCGTGTCACCCGGGCTGTCGCTTGGGAGCCAGCTGGGAGATCGCCACTGCCAGCTGTGAGAGCCCAGCATTATCTCCAGGGCTGCTTTGCCCATGAATATTAAACAACACTCGGCGGCGGCGCCGTGAGGAAGCCCCGCCGTGCCCCCGCCGTGCCCCTGCCAGCACAGGGCTTGCTTTAGCCTTTGCTATAAATTATTGGCAGCCACTTGTTTCCAACACCGACGTTATTTGCCGTCGCATTAAAACACCGTCACTCACCGCAGAACACCCGCCAGGTGCCGTGTTTCCTGGTGCTGGCGAGCTGGATTGGTTGGCTTTTCACACATTCCTGTTACAATCTTTAGGGGAGGAGGTTGCCCCAGCTTGAGAGATACGCTCAGGTGTGGCACAACCCTGCACCTGCCAAGAGGAATTCTCCTACCTGTCAGTCTGACACGTCCTGCTTGGAAACCTGTGGTTCAGTGTTCACCAGATCTGGAGTCTGGGGGTCGGTTTGATAGGGACCTGTGGGGTGGGGTTTTGACCTACAGAGGTTTTCATGGTTCACAACCCTCTTTGTCTCCCTCCCACTTTGATCTCTGTAAACCTCTGGGCTCTGTGACGCCCGAGTTTGTTGCAGGAGGTGGGAAGGGCTGGTGGGACCCCTGTAACCAGCCTCTGCCACCACCAACAGCAGCTCTGCGATGCAGCAAATACCCTCTCCCTGGTGCCAGGCAGAGAAACCAGCAAGAGGGGCTGAAACCAAAGGAAAAGGGGGATTCTGTTGGCACTGGGAGCTCCCTGACTCGGGTCCACGTTTGGTGGCACCAAGCAGAGCTCCAGCTCCATCGCCAGGTCTGGTGCCGTGCCTGTGCACAGTGTCAAGGCCGGCACAGGTTGAGTCAGGGTGAAAGCTGCTCCTTTGCCCCAGCTCCAGGAAATCCTGCGGCACACGCCTGACATGCAATCGACCCTTACCCCGGGGTGTAGGTGGCGGATGTCCTATCACCACTGATGGCTTTATTGGAAGCTGTGCACACACAGCTGTTCCCTCCCATCGCCTCTGCTCCGCACAGCACCGCGCACCAGCGCGAGTCACCGTGCAAGACAGCCGGCCGTCTGTCTGTCCACCAAGCAAGGTCCTCTTACAGATGCCACTTGAGGCATCCCTGTGCTCACTGTGCCTGGGGCTGACCCACCCCTGTCCCTTCCTTCTCCTCCGCCCCACGCCCAGCCCCGCTCCTCACCCACCAGCTCAAGGGCGACGTGACTCACGACCCTGTACCCACCCTCACCTGGGGTGACGGGATTCCCAAAACACATGTGGGGAGATGGTGACACACACTGAGCCACAGCAGCACCGGGGCAGCAAGCGGGCTGGCACCCGTCTCCCAGAGATTTGGGATTGGGTGTCGCTGCCTCTGCGAGCAGAGGGCCCTGCAGACACCCCGTCCTTCTGTCCAGGCAGAGGGTGCTCTGCCGAATCAGGGATTCATTCTGAAGCACACGTGGTGAGTCAGCATCTCTCCTTAGTCACCTCTGTCTCATGCTCAGCTCTAAAGGGCCAGATCTTGCTCTCCATGGGTTTCAAGCAGCACCACAGCTCAGGGAGCAGCAGACCCCTCAGCAGCAGCACTGTGCCCATTGGGAAGAAGCGATGTTGCTCAGCAGCTTCCCATGGGCCTGGCTGCACCAAGAGCTGCCAAGGGCCAGAGCCCCCATATGCCACATGGATGGGAGCAGTTCTGCCCCTCACTCCACTTGCTTATTCCCACCCAGGCGGTGGATCCCGCTGAGGAAAGTCCTGCTGAGCCTGGAGAAGGCCCTGTCCTCCCCCAGCCCATTGCCACCCCAAGGAGATGGTGTTACTAAGATGCCCACAGGGAAGAGCTGGCTGCAAATAAAACCCAAACAACCCCAAACCAACAACCCTGTGAACATTCTGGGTGGACCTCATTCCCTCCAAGGACCTTTGCAAAAAGGCTGGAGCCATTCACCCCAAATCCCATGTCTGTGTGTCCCACCCTGGGGTGCTGCCCAGCCCTTGCTCTGGGGCTGCAGTCAATGAGGTGAAGCAGGGAGTAAACAACCAGGCGCTGGAGCCTGAGTTGAGGGGTAGGTACTCCCTCTGAACTCCACTCTGAACAATGAGCTCCTTTGCTGCCAGCACAAAACAAAAACCCCACCACAACCCAACCAACAACCCACAAAGCTTCCCAACTGCTCAGGGAAAGAAGTCAGGGAAGCAATTACGTTAATGACTGTGAACGGGGCTAAACCCAATCTGGATGAGACTGAGTGAGGGGCTGAATGAAGCGACCGATTCATCACCCAGCTCCTGCACCCAGAACACTTCCAGTAAGCAAAGGCCTTGTTTTAGGGACCGCCTCACCCCCCCATTTTGTGCTTGGGGGGGGACTCTATTTCCACTCTGCTGGGTCCGGTGTCTCATCAAAATGCCTTCATAAATGGAGCAAACAAGGGCTGTAGATGGCAGGGAAACAGTCAATTAACACGATCCCAGTTCTTTTAGGGGCAGAGTTAATCAAGCATCCAGCGTTTTGTCATTCTTGCCTTTCTTCCCTGGGAAAATCCTATTAGTATAAAATCACTTAATTGGGCACTTCAAAGAGCTGATGGGAAAACAGGCTTCCCTGGGATATAAACGCCATTCAGCCCAACACTGGGTTCATTTAGGCTTCTGCTGGAGCGTGAGTGGTTCATTAAGAGCCTTCACGTTTCCCACTTAAAAGAAAAAAGCTTGTTAGTAGAGATAATAATTAATTTAAAAAAAAAAAATTAACTAAATTCTTAGAGATTTCCATCTTGGGGAGGGGAGTTTTTCCTGCCCGAATAGGTGGGACTTGCTCCAAGGGGCTTCACCCTGAGCAATGCTGCTTCCACCTGGAGTAAATCCCTGTGGATTACAGCAGGGTGGTTTCACACCTGCCTGGGGTTTGGTGTGAGAAAAGGCAGATTGAGGAAGGAAAGAGTCACCCCGTGGGAGGTGGGGGTTGTCTACACCTTGGGGTGGTTCGTTTCCCAGGACTGAACCCCAAGCCCCGTGTGCTCATCCCCACTCTCCATGCTGGCTGCAGGTCCCTGTTCGTTTCCCTCATTCTTGGGTTGTTTCAGGTGGTTTTGCAGATCTTATGTTGAAAAATAACAGTGTCCCCTGATGGGTCACTGCTAACTCATCCCAGAGGGATGCTCCTCTGCCTCTTCTGTTCCTTCCCCCTACATCTGTTGAACTAACAGGAATATTATTACCAAAAAACCCAGGAATATTATTCCAAAATAAAAAATTGCTACCATAAAACCCCTCCCCTCCCACCTCTGACCATGGAACCTCCAAACTGTCCTCACTGCTGGGCAAGGAACCACATGGATCAATTCATGCTGTCACAGGCTTCTGCCTGGGAAAGCGTTTCCAGGTCAACCATGTACCTCTGTGTCTGAACAACATGTCTCCAGCCTTTATCAACCCCTTGGGGAGGGTGTTTGCATGTAAAATTGTCATTACAGGCACAGGTGGTTGGACCTCAGCATGTGGTTCCCATCAAACACCCCAAGACCCTTGGCACGGCATTTGGCTCTTCTCTTTGGGGTCCTCACTGGTCTCCATGAAGCCTCCCCGTTCTCCCCCTCCTCACCCAAGGCTGGGGCATCCAAGCCCCGATTTCTTCACCCAACTCAAACCATTCCACCCACATCCCCTCGATTTTTTAGGGGTGCTGCTCCCTGTGTCCCCAGAGAGGGTGAAACGTGGTGTCAGAGGTGATTTGCCCAGACAGGATCCCCTGACGAAACTGAGGGCTGAGTCACATACCGACTCTCCCCTTCATGAATAATGCATCTGCATCCGTGTCTGCAGCAGCTTCCTCTGGGCTCCACCTCTGCAGGACCCACCTGGGGAGATCCCCTGGGAAAGAAACGCTCCTGAGGATCCCCAGCACTCGGGAGTTGGGTGCCCCTGGTCCTGGGAAGAAGGTCACTGTGAAACACACAACCATTTCACATCTTCCTTTTGCTTCCAGGTGTTAGGATGGGGTGGGTTTTTTTAAAGCAAAATCCAAGGACAGGTTGTCCCACGGTCACACCCCTCCCAGGTGGGGGTCTGGGATGTGCTGAGCTGGGGATGGGAGAGGTGACATCCCAGGCGGCGTGGCTGTAAATGGTGAGAAGGAACAGCACCAGCCCTGGTGCCCAGCCCCACACCTCCCACCTCCTGCTACGTGTAGTTGGGGCTGAGCATCATGACTCACTTTGGGGGTTTATTTTTGTTTCAGTTCCTGTCCTGCCTCTCCTGCATTAATCACTTTTCTTTTTCCCTCCCCCTTTTTCTTCATGCAGCGATGCCACTGCAGGTCTGACCACAGCCTCTCTGCCCCAGACCCTGACGCTGTTCCTCTCCCCACTTCCCATTTCCAGTAACCCCCTTGGCTGGAGTCCCCTCCCACACCAGTGCCGTGCAGACAGAGCTCCCCCCCAGTTCCCAGCGTGGGGGCACGAGGATGACAAGTGAGAGATGAATTTACAACG
Organism: Zapornia atra; assembly: GCA_013400835.1. Lineage (NCBI taxonomy): Eukaryota > Metazoa > Chordata > Aves > Gruiformes > Rallidae > Zapornia > Zapornia atra. The sequence goes on along the minus strand of VZTU01000211.1, from coordinate 15,302 downwards.
CCCCAGAAACCTGCTCCCCCAATCCCAGGGTGCAGGGACCAACCCTCCCCCCAAAAAAAGAAATCACAGAGATAATCAGAGAGACACTTTTTGAGGGGAAAAGCTACACCCCAGCTCTTTTCTGGCTGGTTTTGCCCTGGGAGGGACCCTCTGTGTAGCTGGGGGCATCCACCCCACCCCACCTCACTGGGCTTTCTCATTCCCCATCAGCGCTTGCTGGAGCTCACTGTGGGTTGCACAAGCAAGGCCAATCCTTCCTCTGCCACTTCAGGCACTAAATTAAAACCCTGGAGGGGGGTTTTGCTGGTCCCATTTTGCATATTTGAGAGGCTTTTATGAAAAAATAATGACAATAAAAGCTTATATAAGCAGGGAGCATCCTCTTGGTAAACGCTGCGTCATCTGAGGGCCCCAGTTCACAGCTGGAGGCTGCACAGACCAGGGGAGGATGCTCATGATGCTGCTGCTGGAAAGGTGCTGGGCATCCCTTGGGTCTTCCTTCCACCTTCCTCCCATCCAGAGGGAGTGAACCAACGAGCTGCAGCCCGAGCAGAGCTGATGGTTGGTGAGGAACAGACCCGCTCCTGCGCAGCGCCGCAGCCAGCCCACTGCAGTGCAGCTCTGAAGCTGCTCTGGGCAACCAGGAGCAGAAACTGCTCCCACATGGAAGCATCAGCGACAGCTCCCCAGCAAGGAAAGGCTGTTCCAGCTCGCCCCTCCTCTCCCTGCAGATTAGGAACATAAAGCTGAATTTGGGAGCATCCCCAGAGCTGCTGGGATGGATTTTTTTTCCTTCCCCTGCAGCATGTAGCATTAATTTAGGATCCTTTCATATTCCCCAGCCTCCTTTCACCTTTCCTCCCTCCTGTCTGGAGGCAGCTAAAGGGGATGAGCAGCCCCCCACTGACCCAAACACGAGCACCTTAGCCTGGCCCCACACCCCAGAGCGGGGACCAGCGATGCCAAACGCTCCTGCAGCCTGTGGCAGCCTCCAGCCAGACATGCCCAAACATATTCTCCAGCTGCTCGGGATGGGGAGAAGCTGCTGGTCCAGCTGGGAAATGCCGGGTTGCTTTGCACACCGAGGGTCCTGGGGCTCCCAGGGGCACCCAAGGACTCCTGAGGTCTTTGAAGGTGCTGGGCAGTCCCAAGGGATGGCTTTAGGGATGAGTCTGTGCGGTTGAGAAGGGTTCCTGCACCTTCTGGGGTGCCCCGGGGCTATGATGTGTTAGTGACGTTGCTGCCTGCCCAAGGCTGGAAGCTGATGGGATGCTGAGAGGGTGCTGCAGGAATCACCCCCCTTCGTGCTGCCGGGGGAGCAGATCCCGAGGGGTGAGCAGATCCCGAGGGGTGAGCAGATCCCGAGGGCATCAGCTCTCGTGATGCGGGGCAGGGACAGACCCACAGACCAGCCCCACAGTGTGACCCCAGGAGATGCTGCCCTGGGTCCAGACCTTTCCCGGCTGTGGATGCGTTCCCCGGAGAAGCCACAGATCCCTCCAACCCCTCCCTCCCCGTGAGGATCCTGCCGGACATGCAGCGACTTGTTCCTCCTGCTCACCCCTGCCCGGCCGCCTGCACCCAGACCAGCAGCTCCTTCCCAAACGCTTTGCCCTGGCCCCGGGGGGTGCTGGGGGAGGGTTCAGCTGGA
>VZTU01000208.1:1886-23826 GCA_013400835.1 Zapornia atra | reverse complement strand
AAGCATGTTGATGTCAGTGTATTTAAATGTAGTAAAAAAATCTCATAAACCTAAACAAACAAGGAGCCATACAGTGCCTCTCCAAACACATGATGGTAATTGCAACACTCTAATAAGGATTAGACACTCTTCTACTCTTATAACCTCTGCTTAAATGTGGAACTTCACAAAGCTCCCTATTAAAAATAACTAAGTCAAAATTTTTAGGAAAAGTGGCTACTCCTCAAGGTCAAACTGAATGAGTAAATATAAAAAAAATACGTATTTTAATATAAATGTGAATCATAGAATCCTAGGGGTTGGAAGGGACCTCGAGAGATCAGGCTCCCTAGCTCATATTACACAGATAGGCATCCAGATGGGTCTTGAATATCTCCAGAGATGGAGACTCCACAACCTCCCTGGGCAAAAATCCATATACATATATATGAATACACAGATATGTGTAGTTTTTTTAAAATATGGGGGTTTTTTGTTCCAGCAACTGGAAAATTTAGCAAATCAGCTACTGGCCCATTTGAAAGGAAGTTGCCAGGAACATTTTCCCATCTATGCCTGGCTCCTGTCTTTAACATAAACATTATTTTGTCTTGATTTGATCGCAGGGGTGTCAGAGGAGACAGTTTAGCAGGTTAGCTCTAAGGAAAGTAATTTCTCTTAGGAAGTAGCTCCACACTTCCCATAGAGACTGCATTTTTTTCTGGATTTGTGTAGATGTGTCACTTCCCTCACAAATCCAGGAATGTTGAAGTAAATCATCTTTAAAGTAGTTTTGAAGTCCAGTATTAGCAGAAGAGAAGCCTGTCTGTGAGAGCACAGGTGTTCAATCCTCTAATAAGCTGTTAAATCTTGCTCACAAAACCACAACAGGACCTCGGGTTGGTTGAGGTCCTGCTTCTGCTCGTACACTCCTTACGATCACTGAGGACACAAACTTCTAGCATGGGATTTTCTCCTCTTGTTGCTGTTCCAGCAGTTTTCATCCCCCTATTTAAAACTTTTCCTGTGACGAGGTCATATCAGTACAGATTCAGTGATACCATGGAACCTGCTACTGGGAGAAGGAAGCATGGGCAGACAGGAAATAAGTACTGCCAGAGATCTCAGTATTGAAAGAAACAAGTGGTGATGATGATTTGTTACCTAACAAAGAATCTTTGATAGCCATTGTAACTATAATTCTGTCCTCATACGTCTGTCCTTTAATAACTGTGAAAGAGAGGAGCTGTCAATAAGGGTCACTGCATTTTTGAAGTCTCACTGAAAATGGGTCTGATGCAGATAACATACCTTATTGCAGCTTTCAAAACCTGTGATCATAAAGACCCTCTGGTGATGGATGTTTACAAAATGGTCCCCACATTCCATAAGGGCTGTTTCTGAAGCGATTAGTGATGCTTTTTTTGATCAGTGCTTTTCCTTACGCTTATTTTGATGTTCAGATGCCTCTGTAGGACAGGAACTATGTTTAACATGAGAGTACCTGGTTTTGTTAATGAGATTCATTCAAGGGCAACAATATAGAGATAAGAATTTGTGAAATTATTGAATACTTGTGTTTGAGCAGTTTTGGGGTCTGATACTTTCCTGATTTGGTCTGTGTGTGTTTTTGTTAATACTAATAAATTACTAAAATGTTTACTCCCTGTTATTTCATCTTAACAGTGTATGTATTGATCACTGCTGGATCAGGGGAGCTGCACCTAGAAATTTGCCTTAAAGATCTGGAAGATCACTCTTGCCTTCCAGTTAAGGTATTCAAGATTTTTTTGTGGACTGCAGTGTATGGAGTATGACTAAATATTAACTTTTGAAAGTATGATCTTAATCTGCTGCCGTTGGTTTCCGTAGACCAACTGGCAATACCTGGTAAGGACGAGGTAGTGGCCTGGTTGGAATTTGTCCCCACTGAAGCACGTACGTCACACAGCCTATGTAATGAACTCGTTGCTGTCTGTGTGTATTTAAATGTTTGCTCTGGGTGTTTGTTCTCAATTACTAAAGAATTTAAGTCCTTTCTAGAAAGACTTTGCTGCGTGTATAGTGTACACTTCCTGGTCTGAAAATAACTGCTCAGCATTGGCATGTGTGACTTCAATCAGGCCAGAATCCTGCTAAGTGAGGGTTTGTGTCGTAGAAACTCCTGAGTTGTATCACACCTTTGTTGTTCTTCTTTGCTGTGGGGTGTCTTGTGTGAGTGGAACATGAGAGGTGTTGGTTTTGTTATCCATGATGCTACTCTGCATGCTGATGCTATTCACCGTGGTGGCAGGTAAATAGCTCACACAGTGAGGAGGGTCCTGTATGCCTCAGCTCTTATGGCACAGCCCGGGGTAATGGAGCCCATCTGTCTGGCAGAAGTACAGGTATGCAACAGGGTGTAATACATGAGATCAGAGAATCATTTAGGCTGAAAAAGACCCTAGAGATCAAGTCCAGCATTACATCTGTCCAAACAGATACAATTGTGTTTCCACATTCTCCTCCAGGTAGCCATGACAGCTCTGTTCTGTGTCCTGTAGATCTGTGATGCAAAGACTTTGAGGGCAGGGAGGGGGGGTTATTACAAATTTAGGAAAAGTTTAAATTGTAATAGCAATATTCAGGTGGGGAGGTGAATTATGCTGTTCTTCATGAATTGCCAGTACTGTGGGGGAGTTACAATTTGGGTTTTTTTTTCCCCTTTCTGTCACTGTAAACGTTCAGGAGACCAAACAACAGGTATCCTAATTGACAAGAGCAGCAAGGATTATTTTTTCAATAAGACTCTTTTTTGATCTGTTTAAACAACTTCTGTCCTTTGAATAACTGGATTTTCTTGGCAAATTAAAGTCTTCCATGAAATGCCCTGGAGAGTATATATTTATTTATCACCAAGTAAGTGCAGCTTATTCACACACCAGTTTGTCTTCACCCTCTTAAAAGCAATTGGAAGATGTAAAACCTGCTATAAAAGTGAATTCCAGGCTCCGGCGCTGGGTGGTGGTAGGAAGTCTCCCAGTGCAGGTGCTTTAAAGGTGTCTCTGACAACGGGGCTGAAGTCAGTAAGGGCAAATAAGGACCAAACAGCAAAACCAAAGATTTCTTCACCTCAGTGACTCATGAGACCAACCATGACAAAGCAGAGGAGTTTTGCAGCCTTGGTGGTATGTTTTCTAAGCAGATGCTGGGTTTGTAAGTACAGTTTTTATCAGAGTGTTTGTCAGCCGCGTTGCAACTTCTAAGATAAGGTAAGGTGAGATCCTCTCTGTATAAAATTTCCATCCTGTTCTAAACATATTTATTAAGAAGCAGCAGAGGATTTTGCTTTCTTGTGCCTGAAGACTGCTGAAGGGAATTCATTGAGTCTATGCACTTTTGTGATGTAAACTACAATCCAGTCCCACTAGTGTACACAGTAACTGGAAACTTCAGTCATGTGGAGCAGAGAAGGCAGGAAGAGCTTCTGAAAGATGTCTTGGAAGAGAGAGCGAAGCCACCCGTTACATGAGGGAAATTTCTCTGAGTGAGGAGCTATCATGAGAAAAACATCAAGAGATCTGCCTGGAGGGACTGCCTAATAGTGCCTGGCTGTGTTTTAATAACTGCTGGTCTCCTCCTTTTATGTAGCTTCTGATAGAATTACATTTTTTTATAGTTTCTGGCTTGAGTGGTTGGTGGGATCGGTCGTGCGCTGAGCAGGAAAAGAGGGTTTTGAAAAACCCCAGGCAGCAGGAGCTCCAGTGTTTGTGGCCAAGGGGTAACTACCTGTAAAAGAATCATCTGGTAAGCAACACTTTTCTTGTTACCCACGTGCAATTAAAGACAGACCTCTGCAGGATGAAAGGGAGTTAAGAATTTCCATTTATTAGCTCCAAACTTCTTCCTGTTGTCTCCACATCTTCAGTCCACTGACTCAGAACAAATAGTTCACTCCTTTCTCTCCCAGTGGCTGCTCCATTGGGCTTTCATGCCAGCAGAGCAGGCCAGAAGGACGTGTGCCAGATTCAGTTTCCATCATCTTAAATCAAGGTCTGCCTTTGAAGCAAGCCTTGAAGAAAGAATTGGGCTTCAACAGCAGCAGGATAGAAAATTTGGTACCAATTTTACTCTTTAAAGGATAGAGTGCCAGCATGAATAGTACTGCCTGCTTAAATGGCATTGCACCCTCTTGCCAATCTTAAGACAACCTTTAAGATAATCATTTTATGATTCTTACTCTGCCCCTGAAACTGTGACTTCTCAGCATGGTACAGAGTCCTCCCTGTGGTGCTGTGGCTTGTTTGCGTGGCCCATTTCCTCACACACACACACACACACACCCCCCACCCACACACAGCCTCCTTGGTGAACTGTGCTGTTGACATCTCTACCTTCGATCGGGCTGCAATACTGAGGCCTGAGCTCTACCCANATTTAAAAATGCACTTCAGGAGTATCCTGGGGCATTGTCACAGACAGTTAACAAGTTTCATGGGTCACGTCTGGAACTCCTCCTACAGTAAAACTGAAGGAAATGTCACGTTTTGTTTTGGAAAGGGCTTCTTTGCCAAAGTGTATTAGTGTCACACCTACTAAAATAATCAGTGATTCTCAAGAGATGCTTAACTTTTGAGAACTGAACTAGCAATTTGACTTCTTAAAAGAACAATTTACATGTGTTTGTGTGGCTGGACTTTGAGTATTTTGGTGGGTGGTTTTTTTCCCCCTTCTCCAAGTTTCCATACAGCTTAAAACAACTTGATAAAAGGACACATTTTCCAAAAATGGAAAAACAAAAAGAAGCATAAGCTCAGACTCTGTAAGATGTGTATTACACTGGGTTCCCAGCACATCAAATCCATATTTTGCAAAACTCCCTCTCTGGTTCCTTGCCAAAGCTGCCATTGAATCTTGCTAAAGCAGCGATGTAAAAATGTGGGGAAATACCAATATTCCTATAAACTAGTGATTAGAAGCACTTTTGCAGTAACAAAGTCTCTGTTCTAGGGCAGCAGCTCTTCAGAGGAGAGAAGGGGATGACCCTGCTATGAAGCTGAGGAAATGGCAAAGGAAACACCTATGTATCTTCGGTTAGATTTCAAGTTCCTTCCCTAACATGTACTAGCACTTGATTGCTCCTTTTGACTGCTTTTGAACAGTGAACACTTCTGTACCACTTTCTATAACCCTGAGAGGTAGTGATTGGCTCAGGTCCTGAGACAGACAAAACCTAATTTTCCCTATATACTTTTATATCTAATTTTGTTCACCTTTTTATTGCCTATTCACTTGGTCACACAAGATCTTTCTGCAGGTCTTTGGCATTTTTATCTGCCTCATTTTTATCTGCTTGAAAGAATTGGCTGCGAAGTAGCTGTACTTTCCAAGCAGTGCTGTACCATCCTTGCAGCTTTGTCTATGCAGAAATTCATGATAAACCAGGTTTATTTTCATCTTCTTGTTCTTTTCTTCATCTTTTCATCTTTTTGTTCTCCTTCCCACTAGGTTTTACCACCAACTTGAGATCCAACACTGGTGGCCAGGCTTTTCCACAGTGCATCTTTGATCAGTGGCAGATTTTGCTTGGAGATCCTCATGATGTGAATTCTCATCCTTCACAGAATCAGCCAGTTGGGAAAGACCTTTAAGATCATCAAGGCCTGTCCTCTACTAAAGCATATCCCTGGGCATCCCATCTACTTGTCTGTTAAATACATCCAGGGTTGGTGACTCAGCCCGCTCCCTGGGCAGCCTGTGCCAGGCCCTGACAACTCTTGCAGGGAAGAACTTTTCCCTCCCATCTGAGCTGACCCTGCCCTAGGGCAGCTTGAGCCCATTGCCCCTTGTCCCATGTCCTGTCCCCTGGCTGAAGAGACCATCACCCACCTCTCTGCACCCTCCTGTCAGGTCAGTGGAGGTGGGGAGGTCTCCCTTCAGCCTCCTCTTCTCCAGGCTGAACACCCCCAGCTCCCTCAGCTGCTCAAGGTTTGCTCTCCAGCCCCTTCACCAAGGGCAAGCTGTGGCTGAAACATATAAACACAAAAGGTTGAGGGAGGGTATTCCACCTCTGGATGACTTCCTAGATAAGTTATAGTCACATCTTATTCGTGTTGTGTGATACAATGCCTAGTTTTCCTCTGATTGAGTTTCCTCGTGGAGCCTGGAAGGAAATAGAACATTTCCAAGAGTGTCACACTGAGTACACGCAGAGTCTCAACGTGTTGTGATGATGGCACCATCACCTACTAAGAAAATAAATAAAAACTATGTGCTAGTTTGACTGAGGGGGCTGTTGTTGCCTGTATCTTTTCTGTGGCCAGCGATGCTGTGTCAAAAACACACATTTAAAAAAAAAATAGTCTAGGACTAACGGTGTCCTTTACTGTTTGCCTAATCCACAGCTGTCTCCTAGCCTAGAAAGCAAATCCCTTTAATTGTTGCTCTTGCAGACATTCGTGTTGAGCTGTCAGGTTCTGTCCTCTCAGGCAGAAGACATGTTCTTTCATTTCTGAACTTGGATCCTCTCTGATCCTGATGTCAGGAAAAGCTGTGCAGTTGCAGGTAAGCATTCTAGCATCCAGCACAGAGCCTTAAAGGCGGATCCAGAATCCCCCCACATGTTGCAGTTGCCTGAATTCTTGCTGCTGGACAGGTGCAGAACCCCCTGGGGTGTATGTCCTGCCTACACAGCTCGTGATTGTTTCAGCCAGCTTTATCTGGCCTGGAAGCATGAAAACCAGAATAGGCTACAGACATGTAGGTGTAGCCTGTTTGTAGCTGGTGTTTGAGGGGGGAGTTTGCTTCTGGAAAGTGCAGAAGAAGATGTAGCAAATGGATGGGTGGGGGGAAAAAAGTCTGGCTCTTGGATGCTTCCTTTGCCTGCCTGTCATCTACAAGCAGGGAGACTTTGTGTTGTCTCAAAAGCTTTACTTTCTTTCTGCAGTTGGTTTGAAGGTATCTGTGATGTAGTCAACTCAAAGCAGTAACCAGACACTTCAGTAGTGGAAACAGAGGTAAGAAGTGACCTAACCTTTTTTCTTCTAGATTCTTCTCACATTAGAAGTTCTGCATTTTAGAACTTGTTGAAAGGAAAATGAACCCAAAACTCATCTCGCTGCAATGGGCTGGCTTGCTTAGAGCTGAGCTCCAGTGGAACAGGGCCTTAGTTGAGCTGTAACCCCCAATCCCCTCTCCGCCTGCCACTGCTTAAGTAACTTGAGTGGGAGACATGACTGCACTGCAGTACTCCAGCCCCTTGACACACATCCTCCACACACTCGAGCAAATTAAAGGATTTAAGCATTACACAAGCCTAGAGTCGTGCAACGGGTGGCTGAGAGGGCCCTCCTGTTGAGCCATGAGGTTCAGAAAGGAGCCCCTCGCTTTCTGAGCTTATCAAGAGGAGACTAGGTACAACTAGGTCCAGTCTCATCCCAGATTTCATGAGGAGTTCACATCTAAGGGGTTTCACAGCTCCACGTTTGGCTGTCAGAGCCCCCAGAGGACTTCCATGGAGAAAGCTCTGCAAAGCTGGAACTAACAGAGAGTGTATCAAAGCAAGGCATGAAGGGTTTGGGAGTGCTGTTGATAAACACACTTACTGTGGTGTCACAGATTAGCACTACAATGCTGGCAAAACACTATCCTGGGTATTCTTCAGCAAAAGGTGAAGTCATGGCACTTACCAAGCAGGTATCCTCTCTTGTGTGGAGGAGGAAGAGCACAGCCCATCGCCTGCCTCTTCACTGGGTCATCAGTGTCTTCTTTCCCCATCCCTGGGGTTAGCTTCCTTAATGCCCTTTATACCCACTCCAGCTGTCCCCTCCCCAGGGTAGAGAGTCAAGTACTACAGTTACGTATGTTTAGCATGGACTTCTTTTAGCTCATTAGCTTATTTAGAGCTATCAACTCAAATATTTATTTTGATACTAAAGAAAGGAAAGATAATGAAGCAAAAGGTCTCTCTCTAGGCACTGTGGCCTCCAAGCCTGTCTACAGAAAGTTCCACAGTCTCTAGCCAAAACAGGGACCTCCTGCACCCCGGAAGACTCCTTGGGCTGCCTCTCATGCCGGCGTTCCAGATCCCCATCCGCAATGGATGGATGAGATAAGCAGACAGCAGTGCTTCTAACCCCTCAGGTGCCCTTCCCAGACCTAGGAATTACCTTGGTCAGCACAGGGGCAGGGGGGAAACTACTCTTGGGCTGAACACGTAACGCGTCTGGCTCACTGCTGAACCAGTACAGCTCAAATGCCTTAAGTCTGCATTTGACATTGCTGTCGGGGGTCTACAAGGTTTAAAGGTAAATACAGCTGCAACACTCCTGCTCAAACCAGCTGGAAAACACAACCACCTCAGCCCTGATAACAGGGCACAGTAATGTAACAGTATTCCAGCCACAGTTTATGAGGCTATAAGTGTTTCAGAGCGCACATCCTCAAAATAGCACTCACCCTTACTTCTCTGACGTACACAAGATGTTTACATCCTGTCATCCAGTTCAGCAATTGCCTGAGTCACACTTCAGCTTGCTATTACGAGCACAAACAGCATCTTCAGCAACAGCTACCAGTTTCAAACACTTTATTCAGAATGATGCTGGAACCCTTCTCCACACTCTACGGTATAGCTCAAGTCGCTGTGATGCGGAAAGCACTGTTCTGCTGCAGGCCATTGAAAAACCCTTCATGAGCAGCATGGCTTTATTGGAAACAAATCATGCTAAGAACTCATCTGTAACACGTACAAAAAACTCAACAGATAAGCAAAGAACAGTATTAAGACCAGTGTGTGAATTGAAGACTGCTGTGGAAGATCATACGAAAAAGGCGGTGAGGAATAGTAAGGGCAGACGAGTTACAATACATCCTTCTTCAATTATTTCTTATCCATGTACTTTGTTCATTCTATGAAATACTGTAACAGTAATGGAAGGCAAAAAGCACCAGACAACTGACTAAAGAAAAAGCAACACAAAATAGGAAAAAGTGAAAGCTGGTAATTAGGGAAGGAATAATCTCAATAGTTACTCAACAGAAATGCACTCAGAAAAGTTGCTATGTCAACATATATAGACAATTCCATTGTTCCAGCTCTACAGAAATGACTTGACGGTCCTGGTCTGTAACCTCTTCCCCATACAGCACTGCTGAGGTTGAATCACAGAATGGTTGAGGTTGGCAGGGACCTCTGGAGAGCATCCAGTCCATCCCCCCGCCAGAGCAGGATCTCCTCAAGCAGGCTGCACAGGGCAGCGTCCAGGCAGGTTTAAATGTTTCCAGAGATGGAGACTCCACAGCCTCTCTGGGCTACCTGTCCCAGGGCTCAGCCACCCTCACAGAAGTTCCTCCTCAGGGTTAGGTGGAACTTCTAGTCCAGTTTGTGCCCATCCCCCCCTTGTCCTGTCCCCGGGCACCCCTGGACAAAGACTGATGCCATCCTCCTGACCCCCCCCCTCAAGTATTTATCAGCATTGATAAGATCCCCATAAGTCTTCCCTTCTCTGGGCTATCCTCAGAGGTGTGCAGGGAGACATATACAAAGCAGCAGATTCATCAGAGGAGTAAAACAGGAGGAAGTTATATACCCATCGAATTAGAAAAGTTATTATTAGGAAGCCATGTAATGCGGGACAAAGCATCACTGAGCCCTACAACGTGTAATTCCAGTTAGGTGGGCACGCTGCAGCTACAGCTTTTATCTTCCAAAAAGCCAAGCCTCCCCCCAGCAAGTCAGAGTGTGACATTCCCAATCTGTACAGCAGCTACTGCACTGAGAAGCCAGGAGCAGGAGATCCTAGGAAATCATGCACTGGAGAATGTAACTCCTGCTTTTCCTTCTTAAGCTGTCACAGAAAGCTTACGCTTCGCTTGAACACGTTGAGGGGTGACAGTTTCAGAGGGCCACCAAGGACTTCATGGTGTCAATCTGAGGTTAAAGGCTTGCTTTCAGTCACCTCTTAAAAGTTACCAAACCAGAAATTCCAACTGTAGCTCGACTGTGCCTAGTTTGCAGCTTTTGTTGGTAGGGAGGTGTCCTGATCCTAACATGACAGCACAGATTGTGTAATGCAAGGTTTGCATAGATAGTTTGTCCCCTCCGAAGCCCAGAGAACAGTAAGAGAAAAAAGTCACAGCTTAGGATTTCGTTGCCTTTGTGGAAAGCATGAAATTTGATAAAAGACAAACGGTCCCATTTGCAGAGGCTACGATTCATGGCTAGTTCACAAAGCTTCAGTATCTTAAATGGAGTTATTACAGGCCCCAGTGAAAAATACTAAAAATTCACGAATGGACATAATTGTGCACCTTCTTCCAGGGGGGCGGTTAAGTGCCTTTTTTTTTTTTAATTAAAAAAGTTTCTTGTTTGTTTTTACATTATTGCTGTGTTTTACGACAAAATTAAAAAAGGACTGGAGGAATCCGCCCAGCAAGACAAATTCAGTTTCCCCAGGACAAACCCAAAGCATAAAGCATGTTTTGAAGGGGCCTTTTCTATACCATCTACTTAATGAGCAAGGAAAAAAAAAAAATTAGTTAAAAAACTCTCTTCTGTTCCTGGTGTAGATGTTTCTCCATTCTCCAGAAGGCAAATCCCCTCCAATAAATACCAGAGTAACTTCAGGGATGCTGAAGTTCCAGAGATAGAAGCGTCAGCTCTGTGCAATTTCTCCTGGAGTCCCCTGCTGCCCCTTATCTCAGTCCAGTGAGATGATGTCAGGAGCGCTGCCGCCGCTGCTGGTTATCACTCCGGTCTCGCTCCTGCTGGAGGAACTAACGTGTGTGCTGCTCTCGTGGTGACTGGTTGACGTGATGATGCTGCCAGGCGTGCTGCTTGTTAAGGTTGAAGTGAGACTATCCAAAAACATAGGAGGACAGTACTGTTTGAAACAAACAACGAAGAATGAAGAGACTAACTGCACGAGGGAAATGTATGCTCTGAAGATACATCTTCCCTACAACAGGCACAAAACACGTTACTTAGCAGAACCTCCTTGACACATGCATAGGCAAGAGCCAGAGTTCTGTAAAACAGCAGGTAAGCAAGCAGAGGTGGCAGTTGTAACCCTTCTCATCCCCCCTGCTATTTTTCTTACTAACTGGTTAGCTGAAGCATTCGTTAGTGCATTAAAATAAACCCACTGTCATGACCACACAATCACAAAAAAAAACCCAACACCCTTTAGTGCTTGGAGACCATTTACCACCTGTAGCTACTGGGCATAACTGCGTATTTCAGGTTCCTTTCAGCACAAAAGGTAGAAGAATGCTTCTTGCTACTCTGATGAAGATTAGAATAAATTTCATCTCCTCAAATGGCAACAGCTGCACTAACCAACATTTTCAAACTATTACCTGCAATGATACATGCAAGTCTGTAAATGTTTTAGCAGTAAGAAATGAGCCCTCGAGATGATTAAAAATTCCTGAAGTGGAAGACAAGCAGAGCTCAACATCTCAAGCATTCAGAAACACAACAGGGCCGCCAGGTGTCAAAGGAGAACATAACGTAAGACACCCACATGCACATTGTCCAACACAGCTTACTCTTCTCTTACCCTCTGGGATTCCAATCTCGTTTGGAACTGAGCCTGAATATCTGAGCTGTCTGAAGCGGACACCCCGCAGCAGTGTCCCTGCTCCCAGCCTCCCACATGAACACACTTCTGTAATGCCCGCTTCGGGCAGTTCAGATCTCAAGGTCAGGGACAGAGTACTGCAAGATGCAGTAAGTGGAAGGACAAGGAGGCAGTTCATCCTTCGTTTTTAAGGCACCAGAAAGTAAACTCTACAGTAGAGTCCTGTTGCTGTTGTCTGTTAGTGACAAGAGATGCGACAGTGGGTCTGCTTCAGATCCTCCTGTCTTCGCGAGGGACCCAGTGTTTCCCCACGCTCCAGACCGCAGTCTGTCTGTGTAAGAATCGCTCCCTCAAACTGCACCGAGTTGTAGTTTCCAGGGAAGGAAAAGCACCACCTAGTTACTTCTGACCTACAAAGCTTCCATATAATCCAAACCCAATGGGATTTCGGTGTTACACAGAGGGACTTTAGTGTTGGGTCATGTGCCCATCAAATAAATTCAGGTATTTCCTTTTAACTTTATCTCTTTATATCAAAACCAACAGAAACAGCAGTGGGTGAAGTGTATGTACAGAGCTGAATCTGGACTACAGGTGCAGGGTATGAACTGAGAGTGTGAAGTACATGGTGGGGGTATTCAAGTTAGTGCTGTGCAGGTGTCTGTGCTTTAGAAAGGCGAGGCATCAACGAGTGGATTTATTACCATGGGCTCAGCGAATCCTCCCCTAAAGCATCTTCATCAGCACCTCTTGTTGGGAAAACTGATTTCCCTGGTCTGCGGTTAGGTCTCAGCAAGCGGACTGCAAAGACGGTATGGATGATGAGAGCACCCTGACAGTTACTGGAGCAAGTATGGCACGAAAGACAGACTTGGGAATAAACCCCACAGCAGTTTGGAAACATACCTGTGAATCAACTGGGATTAGCGAAAGAAAATCCAGACCTAGAAAGAAGAGAAGGATAATAAATCGGTGTGTCTTTCTTTTCTTCATACACAACAAATTTAAGGAACTTTTTTGTGGTTGTAGAACAGATTTTGCAATTGTTACAGAGTTTCTAAATGGAATATACCACTGTGACACCACTCTCAACGACTACTTCAGGCAGCAGCTAAACGAGTTACCGAGTACAAGTGGCTCTCTTAAGAATGAGAATGATGTAATGATGTATTATTCTCTGGATATTGCAGGGTGGTTCAATGTGGTTGCTTAGATGGAGGTTGCCATTTGGAGCTGTTGGTTCATAATGCAAGTTTCACTGCATATTGTACCTGACTTGCCAAACTGGGACATGAAGAGTGTCATCACATTAAAGATGCTGGAATGAAGTAAAGTCACAACATGCACAAGTCCAAAAACAAGCAGCAGGTCTCTTCCTCCACCCACGGGCAGCCAATAAGGAAACATTTCTAATATCATCCCCGTTTTGTGTCTAGACAAATAAAAGGAACGAAGAAGAGGAAACTACAAGTAGTTCAACGTATATCCTCCAAGAGCAGTGACAACTAGCGTCCATCTTATACACCACTAGTGTGCAAGCATTTAAGGCAAGATGCTTAAAGTTATTAAGCTAATGAGAAATTACAGCCTTTTTTTGTTTTGTTTCTAAATATTGGCCTTGTGTTTGCTATGTCAACAGAAACAAATGGTAAACTTACTCCCTCCCTCTTCCCTCACCTCCGAATCTGTTCGGGCCAGTGGCATCTCTCCTCTCATTAGAGGGGAATTTTGAAGGTTGTTTTAAGATCAGCTGCTTTTACAGAATTGGCAGCTTCTTGTCTTGCATGTTTCTAGAACTTCAGCTGGCAGAAATGGACAACAGTTCTAGATTCCCATTCTCACACCTTACTCTTCCTATCCCAATTTGGGAATGCAACGGATTTCTTAGCGAGGGAGACGTGGAGGGAGGGAGCAGTAAGAGAACCAAAATGGACAGAGAAACAAGAGGAATGATATCCATCCCATTGCCAAACTAGTGCTGAAAGAAGAGGAAAAAACCCAGAGATGTCGCAGGAGAGAAATGGAGACAGGCAATGGAGGGGGAGAAAGAAGTATAGGGGGCCAGTGTGACACCTGTCACCACAAGTCACCATTTCCTGGGCTCTGGGTTCGTTACAGCCGGCAAAGAGAACCCCAGAGTCCCTACATATAGTGTTCTTTTCAAGGAGCCAGGATAGAAAACAATCAGTATCCCCACCTTTTGTCTGATATTTAGCGGCAGTGTTGCAGAATACATCATAGGCATTTAGGGTCTAGGTAAAGAAAGTCGATAGAGGTCAGCTTACATATTGTAGCTCACCTTAACCGTTTTCATACAGTCTAGACAAAGCACCACTAGAATCAGGTAACAGTTATCTCTACATCTAGGGTTGGGATGAGTCAGTGCCATCGCACGTCTACCACTTAAATAGGCAGCCACTCTCCCTCGCATCTACAACACGTAACAACCGGATGTTTGCGCAAAGTGTAACTGAACACAGCGAGAAGAGTTTCTGGCTGCCGTTCCAGAGTGCCAGTCTGAGGGTGTACCCCAGGAGCAATGCTTTCCGCATCACTGGGACTGGAAAGCACTAGGCTTGTCTAGACATCGCATCAGTGCAATACCGAAACAGTCTTGTTTCATTTTAAAAAAAGAAAAAAAACAAAACAAAAAGGTTGATCAATTCTCCAGTTTTTACCCACCCCACAGATTAATAACACTGCCAGAACCAAAGTTAGAAATAGCCACCACCTACCTGGCAAGTCTGACGAGATACTGGATATCGGTGGGTGGTGGAATGGTACGGGGTAGTCAGTTAGGGAAGGAGGAATCGCAGCGGCATCGACCGTTGTCACGCTGGGCACTCTGACGGTAGATGGCTGATACATGAGAACCCTGTTTTAACAGCGGGGAAATTACAGACAACCTGGCCGTTAGTCACAGAAGAGAAACGAGGCACCGCCGTGCACGCACGCTCACAAGGTCACTACGTTACAACACAACTATAGCATGGCTACTCACTACACAGTAATCCACTCTAATTTCCTCTTTCATAACAGTCTTCACAATAACATGACCGTATCTTGCCTCTCAACAGCAGCTGTGACATAAGAGCAAGTTGGCATTAAAACAAAGGGCAGTGCTGGAGTCATTCATTCAGAGACAGAAATGGAAGTCTGTATCTCTGGAGCACCCCGCGAGGGACGTGCAGGAAGCCAGAGCCAGGAGAGTGCCTGCTTCCCCTTCTCCTCAGAACCGTTCCCGGTGCTACCCTGCCACACCGCGGGCACAGCTGGGTGTTACTCAGCCCCCACAGCACAGATTATACGTGTGAGAGTTAAATACCAAACCCATCTTTACTCACAGCCTGAGCCCAAGCCAAGTTCAGCTCTCTGGGAGCATGTAACCAGTTAAAACCCACCTGCATCCCCACCTTCTGCCTGTTTACATCGCAGCACCGGTAGAGATGAGGTCACAGGCTGCACAAGACCCTCCATAAGCCCTGGGGCAGGTGGGAATACCCAGAGTCCCGCATCGCTCCCAGCAGCCATGAGCGTGACTCACGTCTTCCTCCCCAGACTGCTGCACTGGTGCATTTATGTTACTTCTGATGGCAGAAGGTCAGATTTCAGACCCTCCCTTCCCAAGCACCTCTTAAGACATCAGCCTACATTGCCCCTGCCTACAGGAAGACACCCCACCGTTTTGCCAGAACTAGCACTGTGACTTGGATTAAGGACGAAAACAGGCTGTTTCCAGACCCAAACAGTAAGGAAAGTACACGTCACAGATAAGAAAACTTCGTACTTCTACAGTTACGGTTTCAAGTGGCCATCTCAAACATAGGAGCATGGAAGGATGTCTTGGTCCCTTCTGACACTTCATTAAGAGATGTATTTGTAGCTACTTTTCCTTACAAAAATAAGAATACAAGTCTCCTGCAGAAAGTCTTCCCCACATTCCTCACAAAAAAGCAACAGTGTTTCAGTATCACTGCTGAAAGTTGAAGATGAGAGCAGCTGTTTGCTCGAAGAAGACCCATGGGCTGGAGGTACAGTATACCTGCTTATTGCTTCAAGAGCTGGCAGAACAGGAGTAGTCTGGTTTTATTACCTTTATTTTAGTACAAGACATAAGCCAGTACCCTGAGACACGGACACACACCTCACACGTGCAGCAACACTAATATGCCACTACTACAAGCTGACACTTGGAATCACCTCACAGAGCAGCGACTGCTGGTGAGCCTAACCAGTGCCCCTCTCTCCCCGCAGGTCAGCTGTGTCCCATGGGCCAAGAGCAAGAGCTGGACAGAAGCCACAGAGAAGCTGCACAGACTGGGACAGACAGGAAGAGCCACAAGAGTAGAGAGGAGAGTTAAGTCTGTTCTGAGGTCAGTCAGGCACAATTACAAAGGTGAAGCAGCTGAGAAGAGGACTTGGGAAGTTGTTGGTTATGCCAACAAAGGGGCAAGATGACCGATAACCACAGCCAACAACAGCTTCCAAGACATCCCAGACAGAGAGATGGAGGAAAAACTTTTCTCAATTCACAAAAGCAGAGCACTTCCCTTCCAAGACTGACAGGATGGAAGAAAGACTTGTTTCCTGGGCACCAGAGCAGACTAGATCACCAGGGCACCAGACAGACAGCGAGAGAGAAGCCTTTACAAGACACTAACTTAATACAAATGCATAAAGCTCCTCCACTCAGCATTATCTGCTTTCCTGTTCACTAGCTTAATCAGCATCCTTTTCTAAGGAGGAATGTTCCTGCAGACACAGGAACAGTCAGTGCAAGATATAAGACTATTTAATTGTGGTTTGCCTGTACAAAGGTACCATTACAACACAACCTTCTGCAAGGAGAGGCCTACAGATTCTCTGGAAGAGTGGAGCTGGATCCCAGAGGGAAATTACAAATCCATTTCTCTACACATCAGTTTATCTCAGACATTACAGAAAACATCTAACTTTAAAATAGACAAACCCTTTGGTTGGGTTTCCTTGTGTTTCAGACATAAATATGTACTTCCTTTTGGGAGGAGGATCTTCCTCTTCATCAGAAGAGCTTTCTATTGTCAAGTCAATAACGTCAACTTTCTTGTTTACGTCGCTGGCCACTGTCACAGAACACGGTTTGCTAACAACACTGGAACCTAAACAAGAAAATAAAACACCACTGTGTTTTAAACGCTGTTGGCATCAGCAGTTTCTATTTGCAACAGAACCAGGAACTCAAATCCTGCTTCGGCTCATCTTCCTGGCCACTACAGAGAATGTTACAGCCCAGGAACTGTGTCACAGAAGCTTTAATCTTCCCTTACCAGTTTAAGGGCCTGAGACAACAACCACCTTTCGCTTCCTTAACTGCTATAGCAAAGACAAAGCTCAAAAATGCACACTTCCAGAGATGCACCCCTCTGTTTTAGTTTAAATGACAAGGCTGTTAGAAACATGAAGCCCTCCATGAAACAAACAACAACCACACACGTTATCCGAGCTACAACCATGTCTCTGAGACCTTCTGCAGGTTACAACCGGTGCCCAGGTGTACGTACTTTCTATTTTCGTGCACTGGGTACTTGAGACTTTCACAGCTTCTTTCTTTGGCCTCATGGGGCACCAGGAGCCATCTTCTTGGAATTTGATCTCATCCACATCTGAACATTCATTAAGGATTTCCATGAAGAGCCTGAAAAATAAAGTTGAGGGGGTTCCATTTTGATCCCAAGTGATAACATCATTCTAAGTGAAAAGGACACAGAGCTGAAGAGTGAATTACAATCCCCTTCAGCCTACTGCATGTCCTAGTTCATCCCACCCAAAAGCCTTGAGTTACAGCCTTTGCAGATTTCCCTACAGAAACACAAATACTCGACACTTGCTTAGGAGTTGAACTTCTCTCAAGCTAACAGCTTCAGAGATAGGGTGTAAAAGGGACACCTATCCTCAGGCGTCACGTTCAGATTGCTCCAGAGGAAGTATCCTGAGGCTGGAGAGTTTGATGACACATTTAGGAGCTAATGTTAGGCAGTTCATCACAAAGGATTAGAAGCCAGCAGAGCCCAACGGTTCTGCCCAGTCTAGAGTATTTTGACAAAGAAAATAGCATGAGACAGCTAAACATCACAAAATCAGCCAGCAAGTACATAGTGAAAAACTTTAAGCAGTTGTTCAATCTGCAAACCCAGCCTCTTACCCATCTAAGATGAGGCTCTCATAAGCTGCCTTTTTGTCACAGACAGGGCAGATCCAGGTAGGCTTCTTCTCATTCATTTGCAGATAAAGAGCAGCATCAAAACATTGCAGGTGTGTGCAAGTAACAGCCCGGCATGGGATTGTCAGTCTCATTTTTCCCAGCTGCAGGAGACGCATTTGAAGAGTGTCAGAACAGAAGGCAGCACAGTACACCTGGGTGTCTAACAATGAGATCAGAGGCAGGCAGTGAAGTTGCTCTCTCTTCTCACTACAGAGGTGCCCAGCGCTAATGTCACTGCAGGCAAATCCACCCTCCTATAGAGGGTGTACATACAGTGCACTTCAAGGGCCAGTAAAGACAGCCTCCATGTCTTCACTGGACAGAAAATAAGGGTTTCTAATGGACCTGCATCAACATTATCTCTAAAAGACCCAGTAAAGCACTCACTTTTATCCAGCACTCACTTCAACTGTTCAGCCTGGAGAAGAGGAGGCTGAGGGGAGACCTTATTGTTGTCTCCAACTGCCTGGCAAGAGGTTGTGGTGAGCGGGGGTTCAGCCTCTTCTCACAGATAACCAGTGACAGGACGAGAGGGAATGGCTGTGAGTTGCACCAGGGGAGGTTCAGGTTAGAAATGAGGAGAAATTTCTTCTCCAAAAGAGCAGTTGGGCATTGGAAGGGGCTGCCCAGGGAGGCGGTGGAGTCATCGTCCCTCAGGATGTTCAAGGGAAGGTTGGATGAGGCACTTAGGGACATGGGATAGTTAGTAATAGAGGTGGTAGGGGGACAGTTGGACTAGATGATCTTGGATGTCTCTGACAACGTTCATGATTCTATGATAAGCAATATCACCAAGATGAGGAGATACGAAGTGTTATTCATTACTACACCCTAACTGGTCTCAATGCCACAGTGTAGGAGACAACTCTGTCTAAATGCCTCCCTATATACACACGAGTAGCAGTGTGATTCTGACTGCATGCACAGTTCTACGCCACACTTGGCTGAACACTGCTACAACCAGGTGCTTGTAGATGCACCCTTCTCCCCTCTTTCTTATGTTAATTTTACTTCAGTGAATCAGTATATAACAATACCCAGTGTAGTTTCTAAATCAGGGCCGTTTAAAAGCAGCCCATCTCTGCAATAAAAATGAAAACACAGATCTGCATGTTAATTTCCAGCCATACTTACAGGACACATCAGAGATACCCGCAGGCTGGTTGTGGCAATCTCGCTGTCGGGATCTGCAGTTAGTTTCTCTTTAACTATTAAAATAAGAGGTTATACACAGGCATCGTTATTGAAAAAACTCCCCTTGATTTGCCAGCACCCATACTTTGTCTCCAGACATCTAAAAAACACCAGGCATCCAGCAAACTAGTTCACAGTTGTACCAAACAGGGACAGGCAAACACTGCACAGCACAAGACTGTCTGAAGATGCACCAGCAGTGAGCGCGGTTCGTAGAGCAATCTCAAACCGACACACAACGAGCTAAATACAATCACCACCAGTGGGCATGGGCTGCCTGTTCAAAATGCTGCGAATCCCCCAAGCATTACCCCTTCTGGTTTTAAAGAGTCTCTCCCCACCCTCAAAGTCGAGGCAAGCAAACAGATGTGACTTACTCAGTGCTCTGGAATGGTCGGGGTTTCTGATACCTTTCATTTTTAACCTCTGCAAAAGCATAGCTGAAGTAAGCTGACGAACGAGATACACAGACATGGAGTAATTCTACAAAAAGAGTGATTAAAGGTTATTGATTTCATACAGTACTCCTGCTATGACAACAGATTACTCTTTACACCAGTTGTAGCATACAGTAAAACAAAAACATGCTGATTTCTTGCTCAATAGATAAGAAAAGCATTGGCAAGCTACTTCATCACTGTGAAAGAGTCCATGACTCCAACATAATTCCCCTGCCAATCAAGTCCAGTTGCCCTACTCCAGTTGGGACTTAACTAAGAATTAACTCTACAACCAGGAGACAAATCTGTGCTCTTTACTCCAAAAGATGATTTCGACTGGTGACACACCTCCCCATACATGCAGTCATTAAGAACTTCTTGTGTTTATCTCCTAAATCCTTCAGTTTTCCCAGTCTCTTGCTGGGCAGCTCAAAGACAATCACATGACAGAAAACCAAATACAAATGCTCTTTCAGATGCAAAACCAACACCTTCGCCACTCTCTCGGTATCACCTCTTTAGCTTGCTCTGCACTTTCAAGCCAAGCCCAATTACACCATCCCACGCCTCTGAGGCTGGCCACAGTCCCTAGCATTTACTACTCATTTACTACTCTTCCCTAACTCACACCACTTGCCAGCTTTTGTTCAGTGTTAATTCCTCCTTCAAGGTCACCAGTAAAGAGACAGTTCTGCAAGTCCCACTGCTGCAGAATTGTAATGGTTTCACCTCTATAACAAACACAACCTGAGATCTCTTGTTTCTACTCCCTGCCAGCCACCTTCTTCTGCCAGCACTGCAGAAGAATTTTAAACACCACCACCTGCTGCCCTGCTCCTTCTTTACCACCTATAGGAGAAACAGCTCTTACCCAGGTGAGCAGATGGCATCTAAATGCACGCAAAACCACTTAAGGCCACAAACTAACGCAAGGCTGGAGCGCCTCTCCAGTGAGGACAGGCTGAGAGAGTTGGACTTGCTCAGCTTAGAGAAGACAAGGCTCTGGGGGACCTTATAGCAGCCTTCCAGTCCCTGAAGGTGCCTGTAAGAAAGCTGGGGAAGAACTGTTCCCAAGGGCATGGAGCGATAGGATGAGGGGTGATGGGTTTAAACTCGAAAAAGGGGAGATTTAGGTTGGACATGAGGAAGACGTTCTTCACTCTGAGGGTGGTGGATCCCTGGCACAGGTTGTCCAGAGATGTAGTGGAGGCCCCAACCCTGGAGACATTCAAGGTCAGGCTTGATGGGGCTCTGAGGGACCTGATCTAGTGAAGGTGTCCCTGCTCACTGCAGGGGGCTGGACTAGATGGCCTTTAAAGGTCACTTCCAACCTCACACACTCTATGATTCTGAGAAAAAAATTATTATTTTTTTCCCCTTAACAAAAGGCCCCACCCCACACTGTTCACTGCCTACAGAAAGAATTCTGCCAGCTCAAGACTGACCACCTCTGTGGGGTTAATGCCTCCTTTGCTCTGAAGGCTTCCACTCTCAGTCAAGTGGACACCAGTAAGCCCCTGCCAGGTGAGCCCCACTGACACTCCCCACTGTCCCCAAGGGTCTTATTTAGAGGATGAGTAGCAGCAGCTTGCTCTGTGAGCTCCAACACTTCCAGCTTTCACGTTTCACTTTGAAACATGTCATGTCTCTGGTCCACCAGTTTTGATTCTGATGAAAAAAGCAAGAAGCTACTTTGATAACTGAATCCAGAATGATCTACACAGCTAGCCACAGGTAGAGGAATCAGTTCTTAACAAACCAACAACTGAAGGGCTGCTGCAACAGGTATTTAAAGGAAGAATTCAGAAATTCCTCACACTCCCCCTTTCTTCCTTTAGTAAATCCACAGGGGTGTTTCCAAACAGCCATGCAGACACCTCAAAAACTAGCTGCCTTTTCAACTGTGATTAATGACCCCAAGCACTAGAAAGCAACAGGTACCACACTTCAGTCACCATCCCTTGAGCTCCTGCCACCTGAAATCTAACAAGCTTTCCCCCCTGTTGTGGGTTTGTGTGGCAAGGTTTGAGGAAGGGGAGGGGGGCAGGGCTGCAGGGGTGGCTTCTGGAGAAGCAGCTACAGAGAAAACACCAGCTGGGCTCAAGGTCAGACCTGCTACTGACCAAGGCCGAGCCCATCAGGGATGGGTGGCAGCACCTCTGGGGAACAGCAGTTAAAAAGGGGAAAAAAAAACCAAAACAAAAACCGCAAGCAGTCACTTTTTGCCCCAGAGAAGGGAGTGAGAACATGTAAGATGTGAGAAAGAAGCAGGCACCAAGGTCAGTGAAGCAAGGGAGGAGGTGTTCAAAGCACTGAAGAAAAATTCCCCTGCAACCCATGGAGAAGACTTGAGACATTCTGTGATTGATGACTGCACCTATAGCAGTGACCCCACACTGGGGCAGCTGGGGAAGAGCTGAAGCCCCATGGGAAAGGACTCACACTGGAGTTGGTGGAGGACTGTCTGCTGTGGGTGGGACCCCATGGGCAGCAGGGGAAGGGGGTGAGGAGTCCTCCCCTGAGGA
>VZTU01000206.1:0-22842 GCA_013400835.1 Zapornia atra | reverse complement strand
GAGGAAAGCGTCATGGGTACAGCAATAACTTATTAGTTCTAACACACATATCCCTGCAGATCACAGCGACCTCAATCTGCTTAAAAAATGGCTTCCTTGGGCTAGCCAATCTTCCTATTAAGTAGGTCGGCCTTCCCTGGAGCCAAGACCTGCCTCCTTCTGCATGGATTATTGTAACAGCACAGGCAGCATTTTGTACTCTAACAATTTCCAAATAAAAGTCAGTCCTACAAAGGCTGAGATTGTTTATTTTTCCTTAGGGCATTCAGTTGCTCTGATTAGGGACAGAGCAAAAGAAAAGTTGGATATTAAACCAGCAAAGCTGTTGTGAACCTGAGGTATTATTTTTAGTTTAATCAACAATAAAAGACACATAAATGAAAATAAATCATACAGCACTTCAAATATGCAGACAAGGATACACTATGTGACCCATTAGGAAAGGTGACTGCAAGAAAGACACAGAGGTAGTAAGAAAAACATCCTACATAGCTCCACAGTAGCAAAATGGCAAAAGAAAAGTAGTCTATCATGATTTATGACACTGATATCCAATTTATTAACTGTGTAGTTTAATTTTTAAAAAACCCCATATTTTTAAATATTTCAATTTTATAAACTACTAGCAAAGCCAAAGACACTCTGTACATATCATATAAAACTCTCCATCTTCCATAATTACAGAAACCACCAAAATTAGTTAATACATCAGACAAAATACATGCACACATGTTATTTTACACTTACATTCTTCTTTGGAGCTTGTAGGCAGTAGAAGGAAGAAGACCTCAGACTTTTCAAATTGTTGGGAATAAACATGGAGAAAAACTCCCTTCCCAGCACATCATGGATACAAGCTAGCAGGCTTATACCACATCACCTCAATGTCAACAGTTGAAACTTTAAGCAACCATTCCCACCATCAAATGGAAACCTCAAGAGTTTTTTCCCACACTTGGATCATCTCATAGCTGTACTCACACAATCTTTACCTCCAAAACCTTGTTTCTGGCATAAGCCCCTTCAGTTCCTTTTTATAACCTCACAGGGGTCAACAGCAGCACCTGCTTCTATGACTCAGTGACAATAATCTTGCATCTGCATGGAGAGTTGAAGCATCTGATATCAGAATGACTCAAAAGAAGAGTCCTGTGAACCTGGGCAGGATCTTCAAGTCTGCCCTGTTACAAAGAGCTAATGCATATTATCAATTTTCCGTTAGATCCTAATCTTTTAGGCTAGATGAGGTAAATGTCAGAATGTTATTCTTATGCTTATGAATTATTCAAAGTATCTTACATTAAAGCTATTATTGGCACCACTGTAACCTGAAAGTAGTTTAATTTTTGAAAGACTAAGTGAATTTACCTCTATCTGGATGAATATTTTGGTGATTTTCATAAATATCGCCATTCACATTTCATGAAAATATTAAAAATTATTGACAGCAAACAAGCCTTCTTTGTACTAGAGGCATACTGAAAACTGTACTTGAATTACTAAATGCTGATTTTTAGAACTGAATCACCAAAGCTCAAAAAGACATGCAGAACCAGGAGGAATATTTAAATTTTGCCACATTCTCATTCTAGTATTTTGTCTTTGCTTTTACCCTTTCAATTTCGGCTAAATTATTTATTTTGGGGGTTTTTTTTGTGGTATTTTTGTTGCTTTCTGAGAAATTGTGCACACGCAGATCTCCATTATATGGGGTGGGGAAAGAGGGGAAAACAACACAGAAAGAGCAGTGGCTGCATCTTTTGTAACCATACTCCACAAGACCCCAAGTCAATCCAAAATAGCAAAAACTAAGCACCTTTTTCAACATCGTTACACAAGGAGTTCGGGTACAGAATAAGTACAAGGGGTGAAGAAGTTTTGAGCACAGATGAACAAAAAGTGCCCCTTGGTGTATAGTTAAAGATGGCTCTGCCGAGCAGAAAGGAGTAAAACCAGCCTGCAACTGAGTAACAAACCACTGAGGAACACCAAATTTCAATGAGGCCTGATTAACAAAGGGACAACAGCTAGAACATTTCTAGACATCTGCATGTAAGGGTAAAGCAAAAAGCTATAAAATGAACCAGCAGCTGTCACCTTAGCTGTTGTCAAGTGCTACCTCATAGCCCACCACAAAACAAAGCATTGTAGGTTTTTGTGGGTTTAATAGACTTTCTTTCCCATTATTAGTTGCAACTAAGTGACTGAAACACTAAAACAATCTATCGGGCTAATCAACAAAATAAAAGATTAACAGACCAGCCTGTCCCTCTTCTCTTTTGCCTCAGCCATTTCCCCTAACATCTCAGAAATGTTTAGGCAATGTTATTTCTGGAAGCTTGAAGCAATTCTACTTTTTCCTAGAAATAAAGGAATTCTCATACATACCATGAAATTTCCCCAAAAATAAACAAGAAAATTGGCAAATAAAACCTGCCCAAGCCACTAGCAATCTTCCAAGAATAATTTAAAGCCACAGCTGTAACAGCAAAACCCACTGCAGATGCTGCATATTTATGATCAGTTTGCACCTGTAATTCCAGAGATAACACTACTACTACTACTACTTACAACTACTATCGCTGCTGCTGCTGCTGGGACTCCTTCTGGATCAAGAAAAGAGTTTTATTGCCAAACTCTGCTATTTCAAGAGGAGATGTGATTAAGATGATCTGCATTTTTAGTTAAGGATTTTTTCTGAAATTCTGGTCCAGTAGTGTCTTTATATATATGTAAAAAGAGAGAGTAGTATCTTTTATATATATATATACACATTTATATATACACACACATATATACTTATATATATACTTATATAAGTATATATACTTATATATACTTAGCATATGTATTTCTGCAGATTTAATAAAGTTTAGAAAAACTGGTTTACACTTACACAAAACCCCAACAAACCATAAATGAAGGAGCTCACTAATAGTAAAGAAAGAACAATAGCATGAACATTTTGAGGAGAAACCCTGAAAGCCTCAATGTGGTACATAGTACTTGCTCTTATTTGGGCAGGAAACAAGGGGAGGGAGAAATGGAGCGTGACTACTATGAGTCATCCTTACCATGGTTTAGAGACTATGCCATGCATCTGGCAAGCAAAGAGAAAAGGAATTTTATGACAATTGCAGAAAAAGACAGAACTATATGAAGTCAATAGACAGATCGTTTAATAAACTCATATTGTTAAATAGCTGCATACCCCTTTGAATCTAAGAGTCTCCTCCAGCTTATTGCGAATACACCACCGTTTTGCTGAGGAGGAGGAGCTGAGGGGCAGCTGCATAAACTACAGTAATGCCTTAATTCCTCCTGTGTAACCACAGCACTTTGCATTCTCAGTACAGAGAGTTTGTATACATACAGTAACAGTGGTGACAGATTGGTGTGGACAGAGCCACAGTCCTTACTGAACCATACCAGGGAGGAGGACCCCTCTTGACCTCCGGACTAGTGAAGCAAAGAAGCAAAGAAGCAAGGTGAGTGGGAGATGAAGCTGTCATCATACAGATCTTCAGCAAAAAATGAGGGTGGTGGAAGTGAGAGGAAAAATAAGGCATGGCTGACAAACTGCCTCCATCATTAGATGATGCCAGGTGCTTTGGAGGAAGGAAAAACAATTTTTAAAGGAAATAGGTATTTGAAATAACCTCCACGAATTAGAAGCTCCCAAGGATTGTTGCAGAAGAAGTTTCAGTTCTGTGTCTCTAGGTGGGAACAAGTACCTAGCAATTTTAAAAACACACCGTCATGAATCTGAAAGAGGATAGGACTGACCTACCAGACCTTTTTTTTTCCCATGAGAAATGAAACAGGAAGATATTGCTGTATTTCTTTAAGAAGAATGATTGATTTTACACCTGTTACATCCCAGGTTTGGTACTGGTTGGCTTAGTTATTACAGTGACAGTGAGCAGCACTTGCCAAGAGCAGTTTTTAATATGTGTCAGGAAATGTCTACGGTAAATCAAGCACTCCAGCTGGATGAAAGAATAAAACACAGAAAAGTTGTGCATCTACAGTCAAGAATAGAGCAGAAAAAGAAAATTATGAGCAATAGATAAATATTTAGCATTGGAAGAGGGCAAATGAACAAACCCACTCAGTATGAACATGCTAAAAATTCTGTATTTAGTTTCAGCCTAAATCTCTCTAAAGTTTAGATGAGTTTTTGTAAATGAAAATTATTGTCCTAATAGTAGTAGGTGGCTGCCTGAGCACTGCTAACCCTCTCTATCCTAGGACATATCTCATGGTAACATCGAGTTGGCTACAAGAGGAACTTGTCTCTGTCTCAATCTGTACCCTGCTTTGCTTACCTGACTCAACTGTCTGCTAACCCACATGTTGCCAAATGATAGTGTGACCAGTGTGACATTCCTGAGCATTCAGTTTCTTATTCGTTCTGACCATAAGTATCTTCAGTTGTGAAAGAAAGGAGACTGGGAGATGTCTGAGACAAGATTTAAAAACCACCTGATGAAATTAATGTGTACTGTAAAAGGCTGAGGTATCTCCAGTTAGAAAAATATAAGCTGTGGTGGGCATAGTACCTACAGCAGCCAACACCAGAAAGGTAGACAGACTGTTCCCAGCAAGTGTTTGGGATAAGTCTATACATCTAGAGACTGCTGAGAGGAGATTGTCTGGTTTTTGAAGAAGACTGACATACAAAGCATGTGTCCCCTATTGTTATGCAAACATCAAAAAAGGCGGACACAACTCTTTTCAAAGCAAAATGATTCAGCCACACAATTGCCGTGTACAACATCTGGCTCATTCTCCTGCCTACTCCCCAAAACTGAACGGCACAACTAACACATGCTTTAAAACACACTGAGGAATTCAGATGAAGTAAGAAATACTTCGGGCCTTACCATCCAGACTTTAAAGGCAGCTTGACTTCCTTGTGACCAAGGTGCCTCTTGCTGCCACTCCCTCCACCTCAAAGCAGAGGAGGAGAACCTTCACCCTGGCAATGGAAATAACCAAGTGACTTCCTACGAGTGCTCAGCTCCTGAAGTTACATCGAAGATGGAGAGAAGCTGTGGCATTGTCGGCAGCTCTGGGTAATGCCCACAGAGCAGGGGGGGAGCAGGAGACGGATGGTGCTGGAGGTGGCAAAAGTTCTTTCAACCTCTCTCTACCACCTAGAGAGTTTTAAAGAATAAAGAAAAACAAACGTTAGGCAGGTAGCTTTTCAGTGTTACAAACATTGAAAGCCACCTATGTTTCCCTCAGGGTTTCTACGGCATTCAGTTTTCCCTGGACCTGGCAAAGCATTCCAGGGAACTGTCACATCAAAATACCTTAGGTGAAAGCACTGAAAGTTAATCTCCTGGCTAAGTACTTCCACTAGGTTCAAGTTTAGTGTAATTGTAAGTATGGCAAGCGATTAAAAAACAAAGAGCATAAGAAAAACAAATATATCCGTAGAGAGTTCGGTGTCATGAAAATGTAAATGTTCAATGCACAGATAAGGTGATTAAAAATTGAAAAGACAGCTTGAGCATAAATATATATATATATGGTGACTACGCAGCAGCGACTGACAATAGCGGTTCTACAGAACATTTAAATTAGCCAAAAGCCAAGGTACAGTATTTAAAAGAGTCGTTATCAAAAAATGTATCTTAAAAGTTCTGTGGAAGAATAATATCAACTAGGGTATACTTTAAAGATTGTAATTGGACTTTATCCCAGAAAAGGCTAAATAAATTGAAATATGTTTTATATCATTATGCATATTCTTTTGTGATAAAAATAGATTTATATTTCATAGCAGTTCAAAAAACTGTGCAACAAGGGAATAATAATAAAGGAAAAGAAGCAATCAAAATAAGAAAGGGGGGTGATTTCTTGTATCCCTCTGAAAAAGAAGTAATAAATTACTTCTGTGAATTATTTCAAAGACTTGAATAAGATGTGTGCATCTCCCAGATGACTTTTGGAAAAAAATTAAAGAATTGTCTCAAACACTTGCAGAAAGCTTATAAGAGATTTTTTTTCTCTCAAACATAAAAATGTGTGAACTACAATATTTACTGAACACAGTTTTATCAGATAGCCCTCTAAGAGATCCCTACAATACATATCAAACATCTACAGTCCATGAAATTTCTACAGGAAACTGAAGATCCTCCCTAACATGTACATTCCTTCCTACAGTGCTCAGTAAAAAAAAAAAATTCTTAAGAGGTTTTTAATGATTTTGAGCAGGACAAGATTCAATGCCTGTGAAACAGATGTAATTCACCTTCACCAAAATCATCTACAAAAAGGACCAATTTCACTACTGTACGTGACAGTGGTACCCTGTCTTGCCAAACAGCATTTTTTTTTACCTATTTTGAATGAAAACAAAGAAATGAAGAACATAATTTCAGAAGTGTTTAAAATCATGTGACTTACGAGTGTTTTTAACTTGGGCATTTATAATGTATAAGGAAGATAAAAAAAGAGATCTCTCTATATATGACACTTTACAGATATATATTTAGATGTTTTATAAACATTTAGAATCACTTGGAAGTAGATTTTGTATGTAGACACTCAGACACTCACTAAGCTTCTTCCACTTTTTTTGCATGTTGTGTCAGGTGAAGAAAGGTAAAAGCTTTCGCATTTTCCTATGTTATTTTCTATTGAAGAATTATTTCAGCACAGGAAATCGTCTTCTCAAAGGCCACCGGAGCAGGATTTCCCTCTCCAGTCTGGATTGGAAGTAACTTCTAAAAATGTTTCTGAGCAGATATCACTTCAAGGAGAAGGCAGGCTGCTATAAATTGCATTAGGATGAGGCAAGACCTGAAGTTTAAAGACTTGAAGTGTTTATTAGGCTTGGGGGTGGATTTTTTTTAATGTGATCCAAAGGATCTGGGTCACCTGCAGGCAGGAGAAAGCAGATACATACACCAATCATGGAGAAAGGCATGGAGAGTGGTACCAGGGAGGCTGGCAGAACCACCACAGTTGAGTTGTGGCAGATGCTGATTCCAGCCCTGTCCTTTGTCTTGTCATGCTGGCAGTATACCAAATTGGCCTTTTCTATTTGCTCATATATCATCTTAAGAATATAAAATCAACTATATCTGCATCACAAACTTTCCTAGGACTACTGGTACAGCAGCATCAACGCTACTTTTCCATGTGCCTTTCCTTTCTTTTCTCCCTTTTCCTTTCTTGTTTTTCCTAAAAACGTAAACACAACAAACCAGAGCATGCATATAAATAGCACATGCAAATGCACCTGGGTATTCACTCATTACTCACACTGCCTTTCAGGTTCTCACCTCAACAGGAGATATGATAGTGATCTAAATGGCAGCTTAGGCGTTCTCCTCTTTTTGTCCCCCTCCAACTTGTGGGCACCAGTACACAAAGGAATGGGATAGATGCTGAATACTTTCTTCTCCACTGTTCATCACTATAAATAAAAAGTTGTGCTAAGTAAATAGCTGGGTGCTATTCCCAGGAGGACACATTCTTTACGGTTATCCTGATCTCACACCTTTCTGTGCCAGCATAACAGCGAAATATAGTGTTTCTCATGGGAAAGCCACAACCTTTTCCTTCTTAAAATGTCCATTTTTACAGGACACGCTATAAGCTGCTAGGCTACTCAAGGGGTTAATAAATCTCAGAATCGCTTGTCTTGCCTATGGTGAAGTGGTAAGATGACTTCACTGCTGAGTTTTCTTCCTGTAAAAGGAGACATTAGAAAACACACAGGAGAGAAATGAACGCACATCTGAAGCCCCTAAGCAGCGTTTTCAGCGTCTGTATAGCGTACCTGAGAGAGTATCAGGGAAATAAAGAATCTTTAATTCACTGATTTAAAATGATTTTTCCCACTTCTCTATTGACTTTAAGACTGAATCTTGAGAATTTGAATTATATTTTATATGCAAGGCTTAAAACCTAATTTACCATATTCCTATCAGCCAAAAGTTAAGGTCTGTATCACAGAGGTAGATTACAGTTTCCAAGGGCAATACATATACCCAAAGCTTTCCAAAGGTATAACATGGAGGATACAATAGAGGATGCGATATACATCAGTCTAGTTGTCCCTGGACCCTTTCCTTTCAGCTTCAGGCCAGCTATGTATCTGATGAATCTGAAATCCCCTCATCCCCTTAGGAGTGTCATATGCACTACCATGTACGGATCGCTGCAGCCGCCTTTCTGTGCCAGTGCCACAGTTATCTCAGTGCAGGGACTCTGAAAGAATCACGGAAGAGACAGATAAACTACATGTAAGCCTTAGGAATTGCCATCTTTTTGAGGGGTAGCCTCACTTTCTCCTCAGAGATAAAAAGGACATGGCAACCTGTTCTGAGACAAGCAAAAGTCTAAGAACAAGAAGGTAAATGCTGTAAGAGCACGGAAAATCTACAGAGGTGTCTTATAGAAGCACAAAAGTATTGAGAGCATTGATAAATCCCTAAAGCTGGCAGCTCCGTTTCAATGAAGCCACGCCAGCCTACTCCAGCTGAGCGTCAGGCCTGTGCTCTTTACAAACAGGAATAAACATTTTATTAAATAAAGCTTTCTCCTCGCTGTGATGTTACATCTCAGGACTTTTCCAAGTAGGCAACGCCCTGCTCATACCGAATGTTCTAGAGATAGGTTACCCAGGTGCTTTTTTACCAGAGAGCAGAATCTTCTCTCGCCAGTCGCTTCACACTCTATGCGCTGCCACTGCCACTACCCAATGCTCTGTATGTCTCTGCTTCTTGATACATCATTTTTTTTACCCGCATACACCATCTAATCCCTCAACTGTCTTCACAACAGTAAACAAAGGGCTTGGGCTTTCTAATAGCATTGAAATGGATGGCATTAAACTTAAATTAATTCCCATTTCTGCCTTTTGAATAGCACTGTGCCAGCAGATGACTGAGCTTACGCATTTCAGCTTTCGGGGTGGCCAACTTCTTTCTGAAGTTTATATTCTAGCCCATATACAATCTGTCATGCTTTGATCCATCAGAAAGCCTGTGACAGCACGATGAGGTGTCCCTCTGCATTTCAGCTGTAATTGCTTAGAATTTTGCTTAATTAGGAAATCCTCGGTACCTGTCAGGCCAAAGTCAGGGCAGGATGCTGTACCAGGTGAGAAGGGTCATCTGTTTCTCTCTGACTGCTTGATGTTAACACAGGAGACAGACTCATATTACTAGACGTGCTGCATTGGCAGAGAGATAATAAAGCTTGCTATAGACTCTGGAATTCCCTTTGGGTTTCAAGTAACAAGCTTTGCCAAAAGTGGTTCACCTCATTTTTAAATATTTTATAGCTGCATAAAAAGTGCCAGATGCTGTTTAGAAACTGGACTTAGAGCTAACCACTCAATCGGGGGAAGGGGGAAGAAAAAAAATAAACTAAAAAAAAGAAATTGAAATGGCTTTTATTTAGCAGCTGTCAATATAAAGGAAAAACCCTAAACAAAACAGCTATGCACATGATATAATTTGGGTATAAAGCCACTGTTAAAGTGACACACTTGGAACATTTTCCATTCAATTTGAGATGGCAGGTAATGTATTTTACATGCAACAGACTTATTTTCTAGTCAAGACAGCTTTTTCTTCATGTCAGTGGAATAGATGCTTGACCACCTGTTCTCAAAATTGAAATGTTTCATTAAAGAAACATGCTCATTATCTACCATGCAGAAGTTACGCAGTATTAGATGAAAACTTGGAAGAGGAAGAGAATGTGAAGGAAGACAGTGAAATAATTAGCGACAAAGTAAAGGCAGTAAATTTAATATTTCTGAATTCTGCTACAACATATCAACATTTGATATGTTTTCTCACAAAAATTGATTTTTGAAAAAAATTCAAAAATTCAAAAAAATTTCAAAATTAGTCCAGGAAAAAAAAAAAATTGTCACATAAACAGAAATCTGGCTAAATTGTCCTAAAAGGTGCAATGATAAATGACAACATATTGAGCTGGAGGATAGATATTTTCGGTGTACTACAGGCACTGGTGGTTGCTTTCATACATTGATAGATATTAGATATACTAAATAATTTAATATTCCAAAAGATACTACACTGCAACATCAACTTTAGTGGAAAACATGAGGGTGGCTTTAAGCATATGGTTGAAAGAAGCCTAAAATTTAATTTCAAAAACATGTATAAGGATTAAATCTAAAAATGCAGTTTTTTTAGTTTGCATGGACAGAAAAAAATTACAGAAACTAGAGATTGTAGACTAGGTGTGATATACCTATAGAATAGGCATACTGTCACTCAGATGTGACAAAAAACCCCAACATATGGCATTTCTAAAGAGCAACAACAAAAAGCTGAGTCACTAGTTTCTGAGTAAGGTTCAGTATACCAGAGCCCAAATAATAGTGGGAGAGAGGGAGGAAGGGAAGGAGTGGGTAGCCATCTGCAGGAGCTGAGGCATCATAAAGCTCACAGAAAAGAATTATTAAGACTATTCAAAAAAAAATATAGCCAGGGTAATATATACGGCAAAGCAGAAATTCTATCATTTGCAACGAGATGCACTCCCTTGTCAAAAACAAAGGCAATCAAAGCTTTTCACTAAGAACTTCATATTCAGCGTGAACAGATTTGTACAGTGAAACTTGAGATGCCAGTGGAGTTATTATAGTTATGCTGGGACTCAATCCAACAGGTAAGAAATATTGCAATATTGTTTTGGTAGCTACAGTTCAACCAGGGAGAACCAGAGAGAAACTCAGAGCATTTAAGAATCCACAGAAAATATAAAGAACAAACTGCAATAACTTCTGTAGTTTATTTCAAATTCCCCAAGAGCATGTAACTGTTGAATAACAATATTTTTACAGTGCTGGAATGGAGAAGTGTCTTCAAAAATATCAAAGACTATCTCGGTGAACAGAAGTTTACTTTGACTGAGTCATAAAATCTGGATCAAGCAGTGACCTACTCCCCCGTACACTGACGACAGGTTCTTGATATATTCTTAGTGTTACTGACTTGCCTTCAGTGAGGCAAGCAGCATCTGAAAAAGAAACAAAAAATGCAATCATAACCTTAACTATGCTTAGTTAAAGCTACAGCAACCACTTTGACTGGTAGAGTGTCCAACCACTTTGACTGTACTGATGTCCAAGCTGATTAAGTACTATTGTATGTGTGTGTATGTATGTATATGACAAATAGTATGATATATCCTGTAGGAAGGCCAGAACAGAAGTACTAAACCTGTATTTAAAAAATTCACAAGCACAAACACTTCTTATAGAAAGTATGTGTATATTACATTTTAATCACTGCCTAAAAGTCAACACAACTCAACAGTAACTCTACCAAGAGCAAGGTCAGAGTGAGGCAACAATCAAGACTGTATTCCATGAGTGTCCAGCCATAAAGCTATTTGCCATATTGTTAATATTGACAAAAATGGCTGGAAACTTTTCTCACTTTCTATTTTTATATGCACCCAGAAGTAATGGGCTTGTTTCATTCATATGGGGATCCTTTTCCAAAAAAGGATTCTTAAGGACAATGTCTATCTGCAGGTGAGGGATATATATGCAGCTACAGACCAGACCTCATTTCCTAACCTTGCAAAGTATAATCTAGTGTAATCAGTGGTTAAGATCCTACAAAGTTCATAGACCTGGGAAGTTCACAAAGATAGCTGAAGACTGCATGGCAGTCCCCAGAAACTATACATTCAAATTGGGCATGAGTGAGACATAAAAAGATTTAAAAGGAGTTATCTTTTAAAGAAATAATGACTTTCATGAAATTCCCATCTTTTATTATTATTCATGTGACTGTAGAAGCCTGAGACTAAACCCGAGCTAAGCCATTTCATCTTCTTTGAACATCTTGTACTGCCAGTCATGCCACTGACATACAAGTGCAAAGATAAAATGCAAGTCTCACAAGGATTTTAAAACACTTACTAAAGAAGGGAAATAGTGATTTTTTTTTTTTCATTTTATTTTTTTTAACTATTCCTTCCTTTCCTGTTCATTCCCACTTGGCTGCTGGACCTATTTGTTCCTTTATATATAGATACAGTGCCTGCAGTGGCACGTTCATGTGAATATCTGAAGTCTTAATTTGGAACAAATTTTGTTTATTTCATTTTGGTAAATGAACAAAGGAGCTTTCTGTCATCTTTCCTCTTGAGAAGATAACCCAGTATAGATCTAATACTAGGGTGACTTCGCAGTGATATTATTTAAGAAAAGAGATCAAAAGATAATAACCTCTCTAGCTTGGCAAGAGTTTCCAAATTATTGCCTTCTAGACAATTTATCCAGAGAACTGCTGATACATTGTCCTGGTGGAGAAGAAACCAGCAGTTGGTCTTTGCAGCAAAGAAAGCCTTTTAAGCTCCTACTAGCAATCTTGTACAGAAGAAATGATTAAGGAAAGCCACCTCCAAGCATGAGAAAAAAAAAAAAATCCTCACAATAAACCAGATGGGATAAAATTAGAATCTGTTATCAAGTATGAAAAGCTCAATGCTAACGCTGTAATTGTAGCATGGAGGACTACCATAGAAAGAATTAATACAGATGCTATGTATTAAAAATGGCCAAGGTGAATTCCATTTGGAAATGGAAGAGTTTAAGAAAATTAGTTCCTCTATAAAGGGAAACAAACTCTAGCATTTTACCTGATCTGATATGCAACTCATCTAATATATAACAGTAGTAAGCTAAAAAAAATTGAGTCCATAGAAGACTGAATCAGCAGCTCCTTCACTGCTTCACTTTCTGCCTTGGAGCACCTTCAGGACCAAATCCTACCTGTGAAACGGCACATGTCAAAGGCAAATCCAATACCGTGGCATGATCATTTCCAGAGTTTAAAGTGTTAAATAATAGATTACACACACACACATATTACGCAGACAGAGTGGGATGCAGTAGTTAAGTTTGCATGGACATTTGCAAAAAAAGGATTGCAAATAAGATGACTAAGGGTGCCTCCTGCACGTACCTGGACAGGAGTTGCACTACTGGACACTTCTGATACAGAGCTCCAAAACTGACTTTGAAATTTGCAGTCCTCAGGGCAGGGCTTGATGCAACCACTCTCTGGACTTAGAATATCAGTGTGTGAAGAGTGACTGTGTTCCATGCAAAGAGCAACTTGTGAAAAGAGACATCTCCTCTGGATGTCTCACCAAAGACAAATTTTTTCAAGTATTGCAGTGTTTCACGAGCAAAATACCTTAAATTGACCTAAAATTATTCTGAGATCTTGTGAGCTACCTTTCTATGAATTTAATTCAAGCTTAAATTGCAATGCAATCTGCAACTAATTCAATTTCTAGATAATCATGTTGCACGTAAGGGATTTTGTTGGTGGCTTGTTTTCGGTTTTGGTTTTGTTTTTTCTTCCCTTGTGCTAGGATGCCTTGTAGGGTTTGGCGTTTCTTTTACATATAGTTTATTCAGACTTGAAAACTGCAATTTGAGAGAAAGATATTTTGGCTGACATTATTCCAAGTTGTAGTCTGCTTCCATCGATAGAATTTAACATGGCATGACCTAGCCCTGTGGTTCTAGTCCATCATAACAAAAATTATACACTTTATTTAAAAAGAAAAGGTCAGTTGTTTTGTGGTAGATTTTGAGGCTGAGGAAAAATAATCTTGCAAAGATCAATCAACTATGAAACATCTCTATAGAAAATGTATTTTTTCTCTTCAATTTGATGCAAGCATAGTCATTAGCCATCTATATTCCCCCGAGACTATTTTTTTCATGTATCCATCTAGCTCGAGAGTTAAATATTTGTTTCAGAGTTAGTAGAAAAGGTAAAGTTCAGTGGTCTCGGAGACATCATTCTTGACTGAAGTTACAGATCTTAAAAAAAAAAAACCCACAACAAAAAAACCCAAAATAAAATCACGCATGCTACTTACATGATGGAGGTGATCTGAATTTCATGCCTAAAGACACCTGTTAATCTTTTGGAACATCCCATGGAAAAGATCAATTTTCAATTGACAGGAACATACACTGTTGCAAACCACCCTGCTGGGATACAAAACTGAGGTCATTTATTAAAAGGAATGGAATAAATGGCAGGGCTGAGTTTTATAGATACCTACCAAAGAATCTATCTAATCAAAGACTACAAATTAACAGTATGTTAAAGCAGGCTGGTTTTGTGGCAGTGGTTACTCACAAGTCGCCAGATGCTCAAGATCGATAGATGTTTTACATATTTTAATTATTCTTCTGGGTTTAGGACTTAATTACTCTTATGAACTTTGGGTAGTTTTGACAGACACAGTTTACCTCAAAGCTGTGAGTTTTACTGTTGTTTTTTCAGCTAAAACAAGGTGGCGTTGTGCTGATGGAGAGAGTCATGTTTTTATTTCCAGCGGCTCAGCTGAGTGCTTGAAGCTGATTCCACAGAGAATCCAGCACGTCTCCCACACCACAAAATTATCTTTCATTTGCTGGCAAATAGGGGAAATCTGTTAAACAGAGAACATTGTTTTATAATCCTACATCCATTTTCAGAAACAACATTCCCAGTCCTGTGGACAATGACAGGGCCTATAAGGGAAAGTCAGAGACAACATTAAATGTCAGATAAATTAAACAAGAGGAAAAAAAACCCACCCCACAACTTGCATCAGCTGCACTTGAATCAAGGGAAGGATTAGATTGTGTGGTGACAACAGACAAAAGTTTCCAGTTAAAGAAAGCATTTAATTAAGGGGTGCCATATCAGTCTGTCAAATTACAAGCCTCTCCTGGATACGAATCATTCCTCAGGCTGCTGCTGGGGAGTTTGTCCTCCCAGGCAACACTCCCCAGCTGCCAAGGCTGCCTGTTCCCTCTCTTTCTAAAGGAAGGCAGCGAACAGCAAGCATGCCTCTGCACAAAGCCTCGCTGCGACCCATGGACCAGCGGCCTTGTAGAGCCTTGCTCCATTTTCCCAGGTCCTGGATTCCTTGTCCTCCAGAAACCCTGGTTCTGCCGCCTTCTACTCTTGCTGTGCCACCCGTTCCCAAATACACCCAGTTTCACCCTGCTCCAGTTCTGCCTCCTTCAAATATTCTGTTGCCAGAGGAGTGAAATATTAAACTCCTCGGTAACGAGTTAATAAAGGAAAACTTTCAACCTTTTTGTTCTTTTAACATTTGATACTGGATTAAGTCTTATGGTAGCAGATGTGAAATACAGGTTACTAGCAGCTAACAAGAAGCAGAAAATTTACTCATTGCAAAACTCCCTACAGTAAATCCAAACAGAACAGGCTGATTTGTTAAACAGCAACCACCACTAACATACAGCATCAATCATAAAAAATCTTTTCATAATTATACTGCACTATAAATTACTGGAAGTAAGGATTAAAATTGGGAGAAAAGATGCTAGAGGAAATAAATCAGATCAAAGATGTTAAGGAAGAAAAGCTTGTATAAAAGTCATACCAACTCAGATAAAATACATTTCTATGTGTCTGTGCACTTTCCAATAAATCCTTTAAAATGATTGATGGGGATGAACATTGCAGCAACACCTAAAATACTGAAAATTTATAATAAATCGTTCAGTCCTGAATGTGAGTTGGACTCATGTAACGTCTGCATATATGCATATCTATTCTCCTTCACTTTTCCAATTATTTATAGGGCTTTTTGAATTCTATGAACATTTACTTTACACTCCATGTTATTAGTTGAGCCCAATTCCTGCTGTGGCCAGCAGTCTCCTTCAGCTGGAACATGACATTAGGTTCTGACTAGCTGGCTTAGTATTTCAGAGCACTTTTTGTCAGGAATTTTTGCTGTTGATAAATGATACAGTCTTTTCTATGTCTTATTTTTTCTAAGTAATTTTTTTAAGCATTCTCTTTACTGTAGGACTTGCTGTCATCATCATGCCGATAATGAACTAAAAATCAGATGCACTTTATCTTTTTTGGGTGTTGTGTTTGGTTGTTTGGTCTTTTTTGTTTTGGTTGTAATTATTATTATTATTATTATTATTATTATTATTATTACCCAGTGATAAGGCTCCTTGTAGTTCAAACAAAAAGATTATGCCTTCACCTCTCCTTTTTCCATCCCCCTGCCTTGGGCCAGTAATCAAGCTTACATGCAGTTGGCAAAAGCATGGCTTTCACCTTGAGTCCTTATAATTCAAGGTCCAGAAGAAGAAACAAGCCTCTCAGCTGCTGAATCTATGGTCTGCTCTGCAACCCATCTTGCCAGCCACATCTGGCCAGTCATCTTTGTGTCACATACAAGTCCCTGAAACCTGACACTGGTCCCTGACTGTGCTTTAATGACATGGGAGCAGCAAAATGCAGGGTGGGTGGTAGGACACAACA
The DNA here is from genome assembly GCA_013400835.1 of Zapornia atra. Lineage (NCBI taxonomy): Eukaryota > Metazoa > Chordata > Aves > Gruiformes > Rallidae > Zapornia > Zapornia atra. Next base: position 6,496 of record VZTU01000206.1, on the reverse strand, counting down.
TTCCATGTGCAAACCTGGCTCAGTTCTCCATGTATTTTTCAACTGCTATCATTCCTTTCAATCATGCATGGCATGCAGAGTCACGTGTGCACTGCCAGGTGTTGCTTGCAGCTGTCCGCAGCACAGCCAGCCATGCACAGCTACAGCTCTGCGTTGGAAGCTGTACCCAGAGCATCCAGTGCTCAGGGGCTGATCAAACCACCCCTGTTACAGGGTGCTGAAGGTTCCAGCTGTTCCCCCTCACAGCATTGCCTGAACCCTTTTTTTTTTTTGGGAACCCTTATTTAAGAGGCAGACCATTCAAGTTGCTCTTGGGAAGAGGGGATGTCAGCAGTCTGAATGAATAGGACACAGAGATCCTTTTTCTTTCTTCTCAGCTTCTCCTCACACTTTCATAACAATTTTTCCTCCTGTTAAAAGAGATTAACTTCAAGTTCCAAGTCCATTTTAAAGGTCTTCAAGAGAACATCATCGCCTGTTCAGAGGTCTCATGACAATAAACCCTATGGGGCCTGGGACAGAGTCAGAGGAGCTCCCAGACAGCTATGGAGGACAGGCTAATGGCCTCAAAGTCGGTGGCTCAGGATATGTGAGCCAGATTTGCAAATGCACTGAGACTTCTGAAGATGCAGCTAGGCATGCCATGGGATTTACACAAATGCCTAGCCAGGCACTGGCTAGCTGCCACTGTCTTTAAAAATTAGTTAAATATCTCGACTGCTCATGTGCTTTCAGTAATCCTGCTATGTGCTTTTCTGCTTTTTTGAGCAGTTTGATCTTTTTTTTATTTCTGATCTCCAATTACTATGTTACAAAACTGTACTCCGATATATATCACAAAGCAATTTACATTAAGTATATAGAGCTTTAGAAAGCAGGGCGGTTTCTGTGTTTCTTGGGCTTAATGGTGATTGCTAACTAATAGCTTTAGCATTCCTATAGCTGTGCCATCTGATGACTGCAAAAACCCCTCAAAATATTAATTAACTAAGCCACACAATGCACCTGTGAACTAGATTTTTATCATTCACTGGCAGATGGGGAAACAAAGACACAGAAAGGTTGAATGCCTTATCGAAGAGCCCAGAGGAGGCCCATTGAAGAGCTGGAAACCAAACAATTAGAACTCAGATACACCAACATTTGGTGCCTCACATTATTCCTCTGCATTACATTTAGGGTCTTCCTTTCAAGTCTCAGACCACAATCACTTAGTAACTCAAAACACATCAACTGCTGTTCTTCTTTCTCTAAGCCCCCCCTTTTTCTTCTTTTTATGGACAACACCCTGCCTGTCATTCAGCCATGGGTGATACTTTTGACTCTAGAATCTCATGTTCTGTTGAAGATGTGCAGATAGTTCTTTACTGGGTGTCTAAGACACAGCCTACCTATCTTGCCTTTGCAGATAAAGTGCTTGTCTAAAGTTTCATCATATATCAATAGCTGCAACCCTTTCCTTTTGGCCTTGACAAATACAATCTCACACAATCAATATTCTTCCAGAAAACATTGCTGAAGAGATCACTTCCGTAAGCTTTTTGCTTTGTCTTTGTCATCTCCTCACTGGCTCCCCTTCATTTTATTTTACAATCATAAGCTCTTGTCTTCATTTTTTAAGTCTCTCATAGCCTGCTCCTGCATTATCTATATTGGTCATTCAGTATAAAAAGGTTAAGTCCTACCACTGATGAGCCCCTATAAAGACTGCAGGACAACAAAAACACTGGGAGAGAAAAGACTGGGTTACTCCTTTGAAAAGAAGACTCTTTCACTCTGGGATCAGAAAAGCAGGGTGCTAGCAAATAACTATCAGGACAACTGGTATAATCAAGAAATAAGGGAGTAGATTAGTATGAAGATTTCCAACTAATGTCTAACAAGATAACTGTTAGTAACTTTGTCCTCCAATATAAGCCATACTTGCTTTTGAAGCTCCTTTAGGTGAAGCAGATTTCAAGGCCACAAAACCCTCTTACTGGCACTTTTGCTATCTGCCTGGTTAGCTAAATATCTACTGAAAAGGAAAAGTAACAGTTTATCATCGAGGAAAGGGAGAATAGAAAATAGAACTTCTCTGTGTTTTAACAACAAATCATGCATGGATTTAATAGGAATAAAAGCTGCTCTACTGAATCCAGGATAGTTTTGGTAGCTACCCTAATTTGAGGCTCTGGACATTCAAATCACAGGCATCTATAAATCACAAGAAAATCAACTTCTTTTGAAAGACAAGTGAGAGACTATACCAAAGGTGATCATCAAAAAATAACCCAAGAAAGGATTTCTGGTTCTATTTTACTGTGACAAGACTGGAGCAAACAAGTTAAGAAACATGTGATAAACTATGCCTTAAAAATAACTCTAAAATACAAATGTTTAGATTTTCCTGGGATTTTGGTAGCATGTATCTACATCTAGAATCAGAGAAAAGAAAAATCACCATGACACAGGCAAATGTAGCAGGCTAAAACACATTTCAGGCTATGAAATAATTCCGTTAAACAGTAATTTCTTAAGGAAATGTAGTTAGAATCATTGAAAGTTTTTAGAAATGCCTTTTATACAAACACTAGACAAAAGGTACTTAGATTTCAAACAGTTTTACTGGTTGAAAAATGAGAAAATGGTTTAGATTGACACTATTCAGGTGAATTTAAAGAACCTCATGCAATTCAAAAGGCTGTCCCAGAGAACAGTTACAAGAGACTACACAGAAAGGTCCTTCTGAAGATGGGGATTTGTTGCACAAGTCAAATAAGAAATAGGATACCCAGGATAACATTCTTCTGTCCCTTCATGCTAGCGAGATTCACCAATTTCAATACACTTGTCAATTTAGGATGTTGTGAACCTGGTGGTGGTGTAACAAAAACTGACATTTCAGATGAATTAAGAATGGAGAATGGGTAAAATGATGAAAATGTATCCCCATCAAGGATGACAACCAGCAGAGGAGACATTTTGACATCCTTGTCCTAGGTTCTAGGAGAAAAAAAAACCCGAAACCCAACAGAAAATGATAGAAGGATTTAGCTGGTAAACAAATGAGTTAATGAGCCATGACTTTATACAAGGTGATAAGGAATATTGGGCAAAAAGATTTATTTTTTATAGTGCAACCTGGCAAAAATAAAAAGCAAGCTGCATTCCGTCAACAATTTTCTACAGATGATAATGTACGGCTAGGCACTTCATACCATACATAGCAGGAAAAAGTATGAAAACAATATAACTTCCCAGCATGATCAATGCAAGTATGAATTATTTGCAACCAAGAATCTGTTATGCAATATCTATATCAATCATCAGCTTTCTCCGGTAGTGCCTCTAGTAGGCAGCAGCCTGTCTAAAACGTAGTTGAGATCAGGGAGAAGATATCAAGTCAGTGCTGTTGAAGTTACGTGCATCATGTTACCCCTATGGGGAAACCTTCACAGACAGTTGTTATTCTAATGTTATTTCAATATTTTTTATCTTTATGCTTAAAATGGTATTTATACCAGGAACAGGAACTGGTTTTTTTAGGTATTCCTATCAGATTTATAACACTAGGTTACAGACTGCATATAAGGAGGAACTCATTTTCATGAACAAAGTTACTTCAGGAATAGAGATGATATAGGCAGTCTTGATATAAAAATGGTAAATACAAATACCAGTAAACACTTGATAACAGGTACAATGCTTAATTACAGGTGATGTAATACAAGAGAAGAGTGATAGACAGAGATAATCCAGAGAATAATATCTTAATACTGGCATTTTCCCACCTCCTGAGACAGCAGAATCTAATTGAAGAAGTTAAATAAGAATGAGTTGCAATAACCAAAGTCCTAAAAGTATGTGACATCAGGCAGTGTTAAAAAATTTAATATCCTAGCAATATTTCTCATTTGGAAACTTAAAGGGTGAACACTATTATTAACAGAGGCTTTTTATCACAAAACTAGGTCTATTAAGACCCTCAGCATTCTTGGTCATATTGGATCAGATTGCTGCCAAAAAGACAGCTTTAAAGTTGGGGCAGATTTTAATAAATTCAAGCCAATTTTTAACATTCTTATATTAAAAGGCATTAATTATTAACAACTTCTGTGACATCCACATTTGCACTTTTGCTGAACCATCAAGCTAAATGTTATGAACATTTAACAGCAATAATTCACATTTTTAAAGACATCATTTGATGCCAGGAAAAAACCATGAAACTATCAGAGATGACAACGCTTGAACCAAGTACTTTATGCAGCCCAATACTTATTTTGAGTAAGAACAAATGATTTTGTTTTTAAAGACCCTGTCATTAATAGAACAAACAAGATCCAAAGCAAAAAAAAAATTGCATGCCAGTTATCTATCTGAGATGTGTTGAAAAGACCTTGTGATCTGAAGTCTCGCAAGCTAATGACAGGTGTAATAGAAAACAATGCTAAAAGCAATCTATTTCAGACCCTTTGGCAGACCTCCCTCGTGTGGAAGGTTACTAATGGGATTGAAGTCAAAGAGACATTTCCTATCCTACTGTGCTCATTGTAAGATGACTGCCACAGACTTACCGCTGAAGCTGTTCCAACTTGACCCTCATGTTAAAATAGAGTATTTTAATAATGTCACAGCAAGCTTTCCAGATCCTTTTAAGAACAGTATCTCTCTTTTCATGAGGTGACTCTTTCTGAAGAACATCATCAAGAGGGCTCAGTTGTGAGACATTGTGTTCATTAATAGGTTCCACCTTGACTTCTGTAGAATATGAATCACTGACCTCTTCACAGGCAAGGAATTTTCTTTAAGTCAGATGGACAATTATTTTGCTTCATCAAATAAAAAGGCTCTATCTTACACCGAAGTAACTGGAATAATGAAACATCCCTTCCCAGTAGTTTGTGATGAGATCTTGTATTGTTAAAATTAAATACGTGGAGACAGAGATATATAATTTGTGGCAGAAGCTAAAGTATAATTTATGCTACTTTGGGATTGGAAGTGGAATGAGGTTTTTTAGGTAAAATAGACTGAGTCAGAGTTCCTCCTACAGATGCTGAAGTAAGTAAGTTCCTCCTCTGGGAATAAGAAATTACCAATACATTAAATAATGGGTTTAAGCTTAAACCACTAGGCATTATTATTTGGCTTATGAAATATCAAAAAAAGTCTTCATGAAAGAGGTTTCAGGAAAAATCACAACACTGCATGAGTTGTATACTGGAAAACAAGACGTCTCAAATCTCCCTAGAAGCTACAATAATACTATCTCTGGAGAACAGCATAGGTAAAAAAGTCAAGGTAGAGGCTGACACCTCCAACACCCAGGACATGCTTGCTAAGTACTTTGAATATTGTTATTAGAGCTGATCAAAAGATAAAACGTCTTTTAAAAATTAAAAAATCTACTTTAATTTCATATTGGAAAAAATATATATTTAAACAGAATTGGAGCAAATTTCTATTTTTAATCACAAAATGATAGAGGCATGTTTCTTGCTTTCTTGGTAGCCAGGTGATTACCAAGTATGTGAGAAATCTCCATTAGTCAGTCAACAGACCTTTAATACAGGCTCATCTGTTTCTTGAAACAGTAATTACAAACCACAACCACTGCTGGTTGCTGCAAACATTCTCTGCTTCTGGGATACATATTAATTACATATTGTATGATACATGTTAATTTATGCAGTTAACTGTTATAATTTAGTCTTGCAGTTTATAGCTCTTCTTCTACTCTTTCTTTACCCTAAAATGAAATATATGTCCTTATATTATCCTGTCTTTCAGGATTTAAGGGAACTAGTTACAGGAAAGTAATTGAAAATTAGGAGTTCTAAAGGAAAGAGACTATGTATGATTCTTTTTTTTTTTCCTTTTTTTTCACTACACCCTATATTACTCACCCTGTGCTAATGGAGACACTTGAGAAAATCAACAGATTCTCTACTCATTGTTTCTTTTCTCTATGTCTGTTTGTACATAATGCAGTGAAAACATCCTCTAGGAAGCAGTGGGGGAAAACTTCAGATTCCTCCCAGAGGGTTGAGGGAGGGCTCCTCAAAAAAAGATGGTGAGTCAGAAAGCCCAGCTGAAGTGTCTTTACACCAATGCGTGGAGTCATGGGTAATAAGCAGGAGGAGTGGGAAACCATGATGTCACTAGAAAATTATAATCTAGTTGCTATCACAGAAACGTGGTGGGATGATTCCCACAGCTGGAATACCCCTGTAGAAGGGTATCACCTTTTTAGAAGGGATAGGCTAGGTAGGAAGGGTGGGGGAGTTGCCCTCTATGTTAAAAAGTGAATAGACTGTGAGGAGCTCCCTCTGAGAAGTGGTCAGGAGCAGGTTGAGAGCCTGCGGCTCAGAATTAGGGATGGGACTAATAAAGGACAGCTGATGAAAGGGGTCTACTACAGACTACCTGATCAAGGAGAGACTGCTGATGAGACCTTCCACCTTCAGCTGCAGGAGGCATCTTGTTCCCAGGCACTCATCTTGATGGGGGA